>JBBGZY010002234.1:0-502500 GCA_037952925.1 Lithobates clamitans | reverse complement strand
TGACCAGCCCAAAGGTGATCACCAAGAAGGGACACATCATTGAGCCGATCACAGAAGACGTCTTCCAGAAGCACACCAAGACCAAAAAAACAGACCTGGAACTGAACAAACCCAACCAGAAACCAGAACCAAAAGGTTCCAGGAAGAGGAAATCTCAGCACCCAGGTAGACTGAGAAAAGTCTGAAGTCCAAAGCTGTACACCACTTCCATCATCATTGCGAGGAGAAGGCCACGGATGGTGCTGTGCCAGAACTGAATGCAAAGTCACCGGCACTGCCAGGGAGCGCTGGCGTCTCTACAGACTGAGAAATATCTCCAAGACTGTCTTTGGCCAACGGGGGTTTTCTTGAACTTGATGGACTGGCAGTCCTGTTGTCCTAAACCGTCTATCAGGCTCTTGCGTGGTGTTTTATCCTTAAAGTCTGACAGCCATTACAGATTTAGAACTGGGATGAGTATTTACAGCTGAACCCCAGGCAGATATAAAATACACAAATTGGTGCACCTTTTTGTATTACTTCCTTTTTAAATGTGTTTATATAAATATATGCAGTGTAAGTACCTGAATTTGAATTGGCAATGCTCTTGTGAAGTCCCTGTATGGCAGAGCTCAGTCTGGGGAGGGAGAAGCAGCAAAAGGAGCCATTCAACTGTGCTGCAGTCCCAGGAGTGTACTAATAGGGGAGAGCAGAGAGAGAGATAAGCTCATCAGTCTGCTGCTTCTCCGTTTTGCTGTCCATTCACAGGCTGGGGGAGGGGCACGTCACCAAGAGCAACTAGCATCTCCTATGCATGAGTGTGAGAAAGCCCTGTAAGGTATAGAATGGTCCTTTGTGTCACAGGGGTAATCGCTTCAAGCCTTGCTGCCTCCTAGGACTGGGGTTGTCCCGAAGCCTCTCAGGGCTGGGGTTGTCCCGAAGCCTCTCAGGGCTGGGGTTGTCCCGAAGCCTCTCAGGGCTGGGGTTGTCCCAAAGCCTCTCAGGGCTGGGGTTGTCCCGAAGCCTCTCAGGGCATGGGTTGTCCCGAAGCCTCTCAGGGCTGGGGTTGTCCCGAAGCCTCTCAGGGCTGGGGTTGTCCCGAAGCCTCTCAGGGCTGGGGTTGTCCCGAAGCCTCTCAGGGCTGGGGTTGTCCCGAAGCCTCTCAGGGCTGGGGTTGTCTTAGAAGCCTCTCAGGGCTGGGGTTGTCCCGAAGCCTCTTAGGGCTGGGGTTGTCCCGAAGCCTCTTGGGACTGGGGTTGTCCCGAAGCCTCTTAGGGCTGGGGTTGTCCTTGAAGCCTCTTGGGACTGGGGTTGTCCCGAAGCCTCTTAGGGCTGGGGTTGTCCTTGAAGCCTCTTAGGGCTGGGTTTGTTCTTGAAGCCTCTTAGGGCTGGGTTTGTCCTTGAAGCCTCTTAGAACTGGGGTTGTCTTTAAAGCCTCTTAAGGCTGGTGTTGTCCCGAAGCCTCTTAGGGCTGGGGTTGTCCTTGAAGCCTCTTAGGGCTGGGGTTGTCCTTGAAGCCTCTTAGGGCTGGGGTTGTCCTTGAAGCCTCTTAGGGCTGGGGTTGTCCTTGAAGCCTCTTAGGGCTGGGGTTGTCCTTGAAGCCCCTTAGGCCTGGGGTTGTCCTAGAAGCCCCTTAGGGCTGGGGTTGTCCTAGAAGCCCCTTAGGGCTGGGGTTGTCCTAGAAGCCCCTTAGGGCTGGGGTTGTCCTGGAAGCCCCTTAGGCCTGGGGTTGTCCTAGAAGCCCCTTAGGCCTGGGGTTGTCCTGGAAGCCCCTTAGGGCTGGGGTTGTCCTAGAAGCCCCTTAGGGCTGGGGTTGTCCTAGAAGCCTCTTTGGCCTGGGGTTGTCCTGGAAGCCTCTTTGGCCTGGGGTTGTCCTGGAAGCCTCTTTGGCCTGGGGTTGTCCTGGAAGCCTCTTTGGCCTGGGGTTGTCCTGGAAGCCTCTTAGGCCTGGGGTTGTCCTGGAAGCCTCTTAGGCCTGGGGTTGTTCCTGAGGCCTCTATAAATAAAAAAAACAAGAGGGCACACCCTCCCTAATGTATTATCCCACAGCATTTTATTAAAAATCATAATAAATAATAATCACAAACCCATGGCGCATTTCGAAGGCATCAGTACCTTCAGGGCTCTGAAGAAGGTGATGCCTTCGAAACATGTTAACCAGTTGGGATCCTGGTGAGGTCCCCCCATACTTATGAAACTGCTGAGTCCAGGACTATTGGGCTACGGATTGAAAAGCTTTTTATTCATATGTTTGAGCATTATTATTTATTAACCCCTTCCTATCCGTGCTATAACCAAATGACGATTACAGCGTGGGCTTACTTTGCGGGGAGGGTGTCTATTGACATCTGACCTTAATTGCGGGCGGCGCACTCTGTGATCACTCCTTCGGACTCAGCTGATCACAGATTGGGGTAAAGGGCCAATGACAGCTGATCATGGATGTTAACATAAGCCGGTTATCCAGGTTTTCTTTCCTCTTGCTGACAGCCTGAGAGAAGAAGAAAGCCGATAACCAGCAGGTTTTAAAGGGACATCAACACTGATTTTTTTTTAGTGCCTACCAGTGCTGCCAATCGGTGCTGCCCATCCGTACTGTCTACCAGTGCCCATCCGTACTGTCTACCAGTGCCCATCCGTACTGTCTACCAGTGCCCATCCGTACTGTCTACCAGTGCCCATCCGTACTGTCTACCAGTGCCCATCCGTACTGTCTACCAGTGCCCATCCGTACTGTCTACCAGTGCCCATCCGTACTGTCTACCACTGCCCATCCGTACTGTCTACCACTGCCCATCCGTACTGTCTACCAGTGCCCATCCGTACTGTCTACCAGTGCCCATCCGTACTGTCTACCAGTGCCCATCCCTACTGTCTACCAGTGCCCATCCGTACTGTCTACCAGTGCCCATCCGTACTGTCTACCAGTGCCCATCCGTACTGTCTACCAGTGCCCATCCGTACTGTCTACCAGTGCCCATCCCTACTGTCTACCAGTGCCCATCCCTACTGTCTACCACTGCCCATCCGTACTGTCTACCAGTGCCCATCCGTACCACTTAGTGCCCATCCCTACTGTCTACCAGTGCCCATCCCTACTGTCTACCAGTGCCCATCCCTACTGTCTACCAGTGCCCATCCCTACTGTCTACCAGTGCCCATCCCTACTGTCTACCAGTGCCCATCCCTACTGTCTACCAGTGCCCATCTGTACTGTCTACCAAGTGCCCATCAGTATCACTTCAGTGCCCATCAGTGCAGCCTCATCAGCGCACAGCAGTAAAGGAGAAAAATTACCTGCTTGCAAAATTTATGACAAACTATGAAAAGTGTTTTGTGTTTTTGTTTTCTTTTTTTTTAATTTTCGGTCTTTTTTTCATTTAGAAAAAAATTAAAACTCCCAGTGGTGAGTAAATACCACCAAAAGAAAACTTTACTGTGTGGAAAAAATGATAAAAATGTCATATGAGTACATTGTTACATGACCGCACAATTGTCACTCAGTGTGACGGCGCTGGAAATGGGCCTGGTGTGGGGTGGGGGAGTGCCCAGTAGGCAAGCGGTAATAAATGCTGTGGGATAATGTGCTAGGCTTGTGCGCCCTCCTTTTTTAAAAAATTTTTTTTTTATGGGGGGGGGGGGACCAGACCTGTAAATTTCACTGAGCTGCAGCAGAACAAAGTCAGGTCTCTCGTTCGATTGTGTTTGCAGATGCTCACCTGCTTATGTCCTCCAGGTACAGAAGTCTTATATAAGATGACGCCGGCAGAGATCTCACGTCGTAGATGTCACATGACGTCCTCCCGGATCGCACCCCGCGTGCGGCCAGGCGGGATCCGTCATCGGCTGCATCCACGGGACACAGCCGATGACTGATCACTGCACCGGCCCCCCGCTGCTGGTACCATGTGACCGCTGTAACCAATCACAGCAGGTCAGATGACAGTTGTAAACAATGGATGGCTTCCCTTTAAGCCATCCATTGTATATAATTGTATTGCTAGTGATCACATGGTACAGACTGGGCCAATCGCAGCTAATCACAACAAAACATGTAAATGAATCTTGTTCATTCACTAAAAGGCTTCCTCATAGAAATTAAATTTTATTCTAATATGCAAACAATGAGTAAAAAAAACAAAAAAACTTGATTACTTCCCCAGAGTAGTACAATGTTAGTATGGTAACATATATAGCTCTGGTCAAAGTGTGTTAAAAAAAAAAAAAAAATTTTTTTTTTTTTCAGCATTTTCCAAAAGCCTATGACAAAAAATGACAACTTAAAAAAAAAACTGAGAAGTAGTGACTTGTGTGATCGGGCCTGTAGTTGCCATCATTCCTTATATAGTAAAGAAATATAGAGAACACTTTTTTTTACTTTTTCGCATTTTTGTTACCTTCAAAATACCAAATTAGAGGTTCTCTACATTCCTTTACTTCAAAAAACTCTCCATGCCTCTTACGAAATACCTTCAATGAGACTGGCCGTCAGTACATCAGGATTGATAAATTGTCAGATATCGATTGATAGATATTCCACAAACTATGGGAGATGTATATCTTTTCTACAGACTAAATAAGACACTGATTTGGGTTATTTTCACCCAAGAAATGTAGCAAAATACAACGTGGCCTAAATTTATGAAGAAAGATTATTTGCAAAATGTTCTATAACTGAAACAAAACTTGTGGTGTTTGTTTTTTTTGTGTGGTTTTTGTTTTTAATTTTTTTTCAAAATTTTTTGGTAGTTTTTTTTAGTTTAGCAAAAAATTAAAAAACCCAGCAGTGATTAAAGCAGAGGTCCACCCAAAATTGGAACTTCTGCTTTAAGTACTCCTCGCCCCCTGACATGCCACAGTTGGCATGTAATTATTTTTTGGGGGGAGACTTTCTGTCCCACATCCTGCTTCCACCTTCTGGCCGCCTAGGCGACTCCTCCTTCTCACCTTAGGCGACTCCTCCTTCTCACCTTAGGCGACTCCTCCTCCTAGGCGACTCCTCCTCATCCTCACCCTGGGCGACTCCTCCTCCTCCTCACCCTGGGTGACTCCTCCTCACCCTGGGCGACTCCTCCTCACCCTAGGCGACTCCTCCTCCTCACCCTAGGCGGCGACTCCTCCTCCTCACCCTAGGCGGCGACTCCTCCTCCTCCTCACCCTAGGCGGCGACTCCTCCTCCTCACCCTAGGCGGCGACTCCTCCTCCTCCTCACCCTAGGCGGCGGCGACTCCTCCTCCTCACCCTAGGCGGCGACTCCTCCTCCTCCTCCTCACCCTCGGCGACTCCTCCTCCTCCTCCTCACCCTCGGCGACTCCTCCTCCTCCTCACCCTCGGCGACTCCTCCTCCTCCTCCTCCTCACCCTCGGCGACTCCTCCTCCTCCTCACCCTCGGCGACTCCTCCTCCTCCTCACCCTCGGCGACTCCTCCTCCTCCTCACCCTCGGCGACTCCTCCTCCTCCTCACCCTAGGCGACTCCTCCTCCTCACCCTAGGCGACTCCTCCTCCTCACCCTAGGCGACTCCTCCTCCTCACCCTAGGCGACTCCTCCTCCTCACCCTAGGCGACTCCTCCTCCTCACCCTAGGCGACTCCTCCTCCTCACCCTAGGCGACTCCTCCTCCTCACCCTAGGCGACTCCTCCTCCTCACCCTAGGCGACTCCTCCTCCTCACCCTAGGCGACTCCTCCTCCTCACCCTAGGCGACTCCTCCTCCTCACCCTAGGCGACTCCTCCTCCTCACCCTAGGCGACTCCTCCTCCTCACCCTAGGCGACTCCTCCTCCTCACCCTAGGCGACTCCTCCTCCTCACCCTAGGCGACTCCTCCTCCTCACCCTCGGCGACTCCTCCTCCTCACCCTCGGCGACTCCTCCTCCTCCTCCTCCTCACCCTCGGCGGCTCCTCCTCCTCCTCCTCCTCACCCTCAGCGGCTCCTCCTCCTCCTCCTCCTCACCCTCAGCGGCTCCTCCTCCTCCTCCTCCTCACCCTCGGCGGCTCCTCCTCCTCCTCACTCTCACCCTCGGCGACTCCTCCTCCTCCTCACTCTCACCCTCGGCGACTCCTCCTCCTCCTCACTCTCACCCTCGGCGGCTCCTCCTCCTCACTCTCACCCTCGGCGGCTCCTCCTCCTCCTCACTCTCTCCCTCGGCGGCTCCTCCTCACTCTCACCCTCGGCGGCTCCTCCTCCTCCTCACTCTCACCCTCGGCGGCTCCTCCTCCTCCTCACTCACCCTCGGCGGCTCCTCCTCCTCCTCACTCACCCTCGGCGGCTCCTCCTCACTCACCCTCGGCGGCTCCTCCTCCTCCTCACTCTCACCCTCGGCGGCTCCTCCTCCTCCTCACTCTCACCCTCGGCGACTCCTCCTCCTCCTCACTCTCACCCTCGGCGACTCCTCCTCCTCACTCTCACCCTCGGCGACTCCTCCTCCTCCTCACTCTCACCCTCGGCGACTCCTCCTCCTCATCCTAGGCTCCCCCCCCCCCAGATAATCTTCTGGGACACGTCACAGGTACCAGAAGGTTGCCTGTCCACTCGGGGAGCGCAGCGCGTGCCCACCTGGGAAGCCACAAGCTGTCACGGCCTGGTGACCACAGTTCCAATGACTGTGCCATGGAGGGGGAGGGGGAGAACGGAGGCTTCGGCCAGCCGTATCGCTGGACCGTGGGACAGGTGAGTGTCTGTTCATTAAGTTGTCGGCTATCCTTTTTGTAGCTGCTGACTTTTAATGAACTGAAAAAATCCTGCAACTCCGCTTTAACGACCACCAAAACGAAAGCTCTACTTGACAAAATGATAAAATTGTCACATGAGTGCAGTGTTACACGACCGCGCAATTGTCATTCAAAGTGGGGCAGCGCTGAAAGCTGAAAATTGGCCTGGGCAGGAGGAGGGTGTATGTGCCGGTATTGAAGCGATTAAAAACAAATTTCCTTTGTACTTGGCTTGCAGATTGAGCATTTTAACCACTTGACTTCTGGAAGATCTACCCCCCCCTCCCCCTTTTGATGACCAGGACATTTCTTGCTATACGGCACTGCGTTACTTTAACTGACATCAATTTAGGCCAATATGTATTCTGCTACATATTTTTATTTAAAGAGAGAAAAAAACCCAATAAGTGTATATTGATTCGTTTGTGCAAAAGTTATCGCATCTACAAACTCTGGTGTATATACTGGAATTTTTATTTTATTTTGTATACCAGTAATGGCAGCAATCAGTGAATTATAGCGGGACTGCCATATTGCGGCGGACAATCTGACACTTTTTGGGAACCAGTGACACTAATACAGTGATCAGTACTAAAAATATGCACTGTCACTGTACTAATGACACTGGCAGGGAAGGGGTTAAACATCAGGGGGGCGTTCAAGGGGGTAAATGTGTGCCTAGACAGTATTTGTGTGTACTCTGTGTGCTGCTTTTACTAAGGGATGTGCTTTGCAGGGAAACAAAATCCATTACTCCCCCGCTGTCAGGACGGAGCTCTGCATTGTTTACTTCCATCCAGCCTCCCTTCTCGTTGATCCGCGGGTGCCGGCGGTCATTCAATGGCTGGCACCTGCTGACCGGCTTCTACTGTTGACCAGTTGCAGCAGAAGCAGTGCGGCGCCATCTAACTGGAAGTGCAGACTTGTGTACGTATATGTACGTGATTCTGCACAGAAAGGCTGCTCTGTAGTAGTAAATCTGCTACAGGGCAGTTGGCAAGTGGTTAATAATACCACGTTACAGAATGGCTCATGTACAAGTGTCTGAGCCCATTGCAACTATGGTGTCCTTCGCACTCCTACAGATTACCAGTATGTGGGTGGAGCTGGCTGAGCCATCAAGTACAATGCTAGGGTCATCTATTTCTTTTACCAGTGTTAGACAAAACAGGGGGGCGGCTCACCATAATAAAAGCCGTGACAAAACGGGGGCGGCTCACCATGATAAAAGCCGTGACAAAACGGGGGCGGCTCACCATGATAAAAGGCGTGACAAAACGGGGGCGGCTCACCATGATAAAAGCTGTGACAAAACAAGGGCGGCTCACCATGATAAAAGACGTGACAAAACAAGGGGGGGGGGGCAGCGGCTCAACATGATAAAAGCCATGACAAAATGGGGGCGGTGCACCATGATAAAAACCGAGATGTATGTTTTTGTTATTTTGAAAGCTCTGAAGCATAACTACACGACCATAGGGCTACACCTTCTAACACGATTAGCTCCCACATGGAACTTATTCATAGGGATATGATGAATAAGCGCCATGTAGAAGTGAAATGTGTTAGAGCTGAAGCATAACTACACCACAATAGGGCTATACAACTCTAATGCATTTCACTTCTACATGGCGTTTATTCATCATATCCCTATGAATAAGTTCCATGTGGGAGCGAATCGTGTTAGAAGGTAGCCCTATGGTGGTGTAGTTATGCTTCAGATCTTTCAAAAAAAAATGTACATCTTCGTTTTTATCATGGGGAGCGGCTCACCTGTTTTGTTAAACTCGGTTTAGGGGCTCGCTTATCCCCCCTTCATCAGGGCTTTGTAGGCAATGATTGAAGAGAATACTGCACAAGTAATTGTGTGAAATGAGGATTAAATAATCGCACAGTACGGGTTGCCTGCCAACCAGGATCCATGGAATACACAGACGATGGCATAGAATAGGATAATTAAGGGGGTTCCCGTAGCCTACAGTTATAGCCCAAAAATATTGTCACCCCGGCATTTCTGTCAGATAATGCACCACTTTGCCCGGAAAATTGTTACAACTACAAATGTTTCGTCATTCTCCTGTTTTATCTCTTTTGTTTTGTATCAGTGATACAAAAAAGTGGAGAGAAAAAAAGCCAAATCTCACACATTCCACTTAAACCTCCAAAAAGGGACTGGACGAAGTTATTGGCACCCTCACTTTATTATTTGGTAAATCACCCCTTGGGAAAAAAAAAACTGAAATCAATGGCTTCCTGTAACCATTACTGAGTTTCTTCCACCTCTCCACTGGAATTTTGGACCACCCTTCTTTTGCCAACTGCTCCAGGTCTCTCACATTGGAAGGGTTCCTTTTCCCAACTGCTGTTCTGAGATCTCTCCACAGGTCCTCTTATGGAATTTAGGTCTGGACCCATTGCTGGCCAGTTCAGTACTCTCCAGCGCTTTCTTACACCACTCGTGCTGTAGGACAGGTGGACTCACTGTCCTGCTGTAGGACCCATGACGGAGACCCAACTTTCTGGCACTAGGTCCTACATTGCACCCCAGAATTCCTTGGTTGTCTTCAGATTTCATAATGCCATGCACACGGTCAACACATCCAGTGCCTGAAGCAGCAAAGCACCCCCAAAGCATCAGTGAACCTCCACCATGTGTGACTGTAAGAAACCGTATTTTCTTTTAAAGGTCTCATTTCTTTTCCTGAAAACAGTAGAATGATGGGCTTTACCAAAAAGCTGTCATTTTGTTTCGACTCCACGGCACATTCTCCCAGAATGGTTTTAGCTTCAGGTAACTCCAATCTGGCTTTTTTATGTTTGTGTTGGCAGTGGGGTCCTCCTGGGTCTCCTACCCTAGCGTCCTTTTTCATTCAGATGGGGACGCATAGTGCGAACAGACACCCTGTGTACCCTGTGCCTGAAGGTCAGCTTGAATTTGTCTGGAAGTTGATCAAAGTTTTTGTTTTTATCCACCATTCCAACAATCCTTCGTTGCAATCTTTGATGAATGTTTCTTTTCCGTCCACATCCAGGGAGATTAGCTCCAGTGCCATGTTCTGTAAACGTCTTAACAATGTTGGGCACAGGAACATGAAGATCTCTGGAGATGGACTTGTAACCTTGAGACTGTCCGTGCTTTTCCACAAGTCCTCAGACAATTCTTTGCTGCTCTGTCTCTTCTCCATGCGCCTTGTGTCACATAGAGACACACAACAGAAAGTTTGAGTCAATTCTTCACAATTTTACCTGGTTGTCGGTGTGATTATGTATTGCCAGCACCTGTTCATTGATACAGCCGTACAATACAATCTAGTAAATGGTTACACAAAAAAGTATGGATAATAGAGCAACATTTTAACCATCATTCGGGAGCAGTGTAAGCAATTCTAGATGTTGAATGTAAAGTATGATGTGTTGTCTAGAGCCCTCAGGCACCCCATCTGGCAGCAAACTGTGCCTTGGGGGAGAAGACAATGCGACCAACCGTTAATTTACTGATTCAAAAACATTTGGAAGAGAGAAACAATAGGTTTCCGGTGAAAAAGTTCAAGGAACAATGTAGATGTTAGAGATATTAAGCAGATATATCGTGACAATAAAAGGAGTTTAGAAAGGATTGAGTTAGGCCAAATGGCTAGTAAAGGAAAAACAATACGTAGAGATACACCGTTGGATGTTGTATCAAAGTACGTTGAAATGCTTTGGGCATATTACCCACTAACAGCAAGGGTAGAGGGAGAAGGAGACGGTGGGTTTAGATCCTCCATGACATGCCCAAATGGTAGCGGTGATGGAGACTATTTAGCACCCTTATATAGAGGAGTGTCAAAGAAAACAAGCTCTGGAAGACTGTAGGGCAGGGTGGGTGGTGTGGGCATGTTTGGGGGTAAGCCTGGCTAGGAATCCGAGCCAGGAGCAGGGAAGCTACGGGGATAGGCAAAGGCTAGGGAGAGAGCGGGGGAGGGGAGGAGAGGGGTTAGAATATCTCTTACAATTTTGAGAAGGTGCCAATAATTTTGTCCAGTCCATTGTTGGAGTTTTTGCATGGAATGTGTCAGATTTGGCTTTTTGTTTCTCCACTTTTTTGTCATACCGATACAAAGACAAACACAAATAATAATAAAAAATAATTTTCTGGGCGAAGTGGTGCATTATCTGACTGAAATGCAGGGGGGGGGGGGGCAGGCAATATTTTTGGCCATGACTGTATATCATACATCATCATGTAAAATCTTGGATGGGAACCTTCTTCCCTTAGCCAGAACACTGAAGATGGGTCTTCCAGGATGGCAATGACCCAAAACATACTGCCAAGTCAACAAAGGAGTGGCTCAAAAAAAGTACATTAAGGTCACGGAGTGGCCTAGCCAGTCTCCAGACCCTAATTGTATATAGAAAATTTATGGAGGGAGCTGAAACTTCTATTTGGTATCAAATAGCCTGCGCTATACATGAAGCATCAGCTTATGTGGCTCTGCTCCCTCAGCAGCTGTTCTTCCTCTTTCACCGGCTCCATTCAGAACACTGATGCTCTGGGATGGCAGGTCGGAGAACCCACGATCTGGGCTTGTCGACCCTCCATCCCAGAGCAGGAGGTTGTGGGGCTCATCCATGATTTCAGTTTAGGTAATTTGGTCACCCAAGGAAGCCAAGCTTCACATCAATATCTTGGAGCTTAGAGCAATACAAAAGGCTCTGCACCACTGCACCCCCCTTCTTTAGGGACACCAAATCAGGTTGCAATCAGACAATGCCACAACTGTGGCCTACGTCATTCTCCAGGGGTATCAGGAGTCATGCAGCTTTGAAGGAAACTAGAGCAATAGAAGAAACCTGTGATTCTCATTGCACCAAACTGGCCCAGAATAACCTGGTACAGAGACCTACTTAGACTTTTAGGAGATGACCCCTAGCCTCTTCTAAAGAAGCCAGACTTGCTGTCTCATGGCCCCCTGTTCCATCATGCTTCTCAGTCACTGTCTTTAATGGCATAGCCCAGGTCTTGAGGGACAGGGGGCTCTTTGATTCTGTCGTTCCTATGTTGCAAAAAAAACAAAGAACACAACTTACAGAAAGATCTACTAGTACACCTGGAAATCCTTCTTTGGGGTAAACACAGATATTACTCTGTGCTCATATTCTGGTCTTGTTGCGATTGGACCAGGACTTGGCCTTAAGTACACTTAAGGGACAGATCTCGAGCTTGTTTTATTCTTTTTTTTTTTTTACAAATGTCTAGCTTCCCTTTTCCTTTTAAAAGCTTTATTCCAATTGTTTCTTGAATCAAACCACTATGTGCTTCCTTTGGATCTCAATATAGTTTTCTCTGTCCTGCAGAAACCGCTGTTTGAACCCATCAGTGAACTCCCCTTGGATGATCTCTTCTGCAAGGTAGCCTTCCTGGTAACTATCATGTCAGTCGCACAGTTCTCTGAGTAAGCGGCTCTCCTTTGGATGGAGCCATTCTTCATTCTTCACAAAGTAGCCTTGCGCCCAATACCCTCCTTTTATTCCTAAAGTAGTGTGGGCCTTCCACCTCAACAAAGACATATTACTTCCTCCTTTGTGTCCTGCTCCTAAGCATCCAAATGAGTTTGCTCTTCGTTGTCTAGATGTGGTCAGAGCGATTGACATGTACCTAAGAGCTACATCTCCTAGCCGAAAAGATGGACTGCCTATTTGTCCTACCCTCATGACCCCGCAAAGGACATCCTGCTTCGAGATCCATCATTGGTAGGTGGGTAAGACGACTTGAGTGCTTAAACCCTAAAGGATAAAGCACCTCCTGTACTAAACTTGCTCATTCCACCAGATTGATAGGAGTTTCCTGAGCATTCTGACCTCAAGACTCTGTATTCCAGCTTTATAAGGTTGCTACCTGGTCTTTTATTCCAAGTTCTACCAGGTAGATGTCCAATCCTCTGTGGATACAGCTTTTGGCTGTAAGGTTCTTGCAGCAGCACTCTAATTTGGGTCAGTTGACCTTTTGTAATTGTTGGGCCTGTTGCCTTGTTATTGCCCACCCTTCATATTCATTACTTGGGGTCTATGAATACCAAGCCTGCAACCTGTATTGTATAATTACAAATTTTACTTGTAAATGCCATATATAAGAGTACAGTACAGGATACATGCTACCCTGCCCACAGTTCCTGTGTTAATCTGCATTGCTTGCTAAAAAAGAAAATGTAATAACAAGCAAAATTAATAAACTAGTTAAGCCGAGTGGATTTTCGGTAAGGACAAAGAGGTCCATCACCTTAGGATACTAGCAAAAAAAACCTAAGTACTCATGGAATGGGGGTAGGGTTATAGGTGGATGCTCAGCGTTGCCAATGTCCATTTACCTGAAGGTACAGTGCATCCTGAAGGTATTCACAGCGCCTCACTTTTTCCACATTTTGTTATGTTACAGCCTTATTCCAGAATGGATTAAATGTATTATTTTCCTCAAAATTCTACAAACAATACCCCATAATGACAATGTGAGAGAAGTTTGTTTGAAATCTTTGCAAATCTATTAAAAATAAAAAATGACAAAAACCCATGTACATAAGTACCACAAAAATTATTAAAATAAGTGAAGCGCTAGACTACATGAGAATATCCCATGAGGATATTAAGTGCAAACAAAACAAATAAAGTTCAAATAAATTGCATAGTGCTAAATAAAACATATAAATGCATAAAGCGTCCTTCTGTGTGTAAAATGTTGAACAATAGTGAAAAATAGCGTGTCCACTATATATATATATATATATATATATATATATATATATATATATATATATATATATATATTGAAAAAATATTGAAACAAATCAGATTAATATAGATGAAAATAGACTCTTCACACACATCCACCACTGTGTGTATTGACAGATTCTTTGTGCTCCCTCCACCGGTTGTGCCCTCACCTCAAACTTTATAAATATGCCTTTGTAAATGGTTAATCCTCCAAAGCTCTCCTCATTGGATTCATCCTTCTTAATGCTGACCATGAGTTTCAATCACATCGATCACCCCTTTGGTATTTATCCTCCTTTATTGCTGCTCATGAACTCCAATCACAACGACCACATGCAAAGCAGTCAGATCTTGCAAAAGTGCTTTATCCTTTAAAAAAAAACATTGATTTAAAACTAAACAATTTCAATGCACTCACATTTGAAAATAATGAATAAAGCATGTATATGTATATATATATATATATATATATATATATATATATATATATATATATATATTACATGTGCCAATGGTGCTGGGGTGAAAGTTTCACCTTATAACCGGGTCTGCAGCCCTGGCTGTCAGTGCTCCCTCCGTCCATAACACGCCGCTTGTCACTTCCTGGTTCCACGTTCGTCAGCCTCTTAGGTCCCTCAGGTACCTTTTACCAAAGGTAAAAAAAGAACATTATCTATATCAGCATTTTAGGATACATCACAATAAACGGGGGTCGGGGATGAAATTTTGGGGATTGGAAAAATATAAGGGGTTGAAGGGGTAGCAATAAGATTAGAACACTCAGACAAATGGAATCCTGGTGGGTGTATAAATTAGGATCATTAGCACCCATGGGCTTAAACAAAGAGTTTGGCGTTAATGGTTTTGTGGCCAATTTTACATTTTTAATTATAAATAAGGAGGATAAATACTAAAGGGCTGATCGATGTGATTGAAACTAATGGTCAGCATTAAGGAGGAGAAGTACAAGGAGGAGAGCTCTGGAGGATTAACCATTTACAAAGACATATTTATAAAGTATATGAGGTGAGGGCACAACCAGTGGAGGGCGCACAAGGAATCTGTCAATATACACAGCGGTGGATGTGTGTGAAGATTTTATTTTCTATATTCATCTGATTTGTTTCATAATTTTTTCTATATATATATATATATATTAAAAAAATTATGAAACAAATCAGATGAATATAGAAAATAAAATCTTCACACACATCCACCGCTGTGTATATTGACAGATTCCTTGTGCGCCCTCCACTGGTTGTGCCCTCACCTCATATACTTTATAAATATGTCTTTGTAAATGGTTAATCCTCCAGAGCTCTCCTCCTTGTACTTCATATATATATATATATATATATATATATATATATATATATATATATATATATATATATATATATATATATATATAGTGGACTGGCACGCTATTTTTCACTATTGTTCACCATTTTATACACAGAAGGACACTTTATGCATTTATATGTTTTATTAACCACTTAGAAATTTATTTGAACTTTATTTATTTGTTTATTGATTGTACTTAATATCCTCATGGGATATTCTCATGTAGTCTATTGATGCACTTATTTTATTATTATTGTTGCTTCACATATTTTAAGGAAGTGTGGGAAGTGCGGGCAGCTTTTTTGTAATAACCATAGCAGCTCACTAGATTTTATACAGTTCACATAAGTATCACAGCCTTTGCCATAACACTCAAAATTGAGCTCAGGTGCCTCCTGTTTCCACTGATCATCCTTGAGATGTTTCTACAACTTGATTTGGGGTCCAACTGTGGTAAATTCAGTTGATTGGACATGATTTGGAAAGGCACACACCTGTCTATATAATAAGGTCCCACAGCTAACAGTGCATGTCAAAGCGCAAACTAAGGCATGAAGTCCAAGGAATTGTCTGTAGACCTCTGAGACAGGGTTGTATGGAGGCACAGATCTGGGGAAGGATACAGAAAAACGTCTGCAGCATTGAAGGTCCCAATGAGCACAGTGGCCTCCATCATCTGTAAATGGAAAAAGTTTGGAACCACGGGACTCTTCCTGGAGCGGGCCGCCCGGCCAAACTGAGCAATCGGGGGAGAAGGGCCTTAATCTGGGAGGTGACCAAGAACCCGATGGTCACTCTGACAGAGCTCCAGTGTTTCTCTGCGGAGAGAGGAGAACCGTCCAGAAGAACAACCATCTCTGCAGTACTCCACCAATCAGGCCGGTCTGGTAGAGTGGCCAGACGGAAGCCACTCCTCAGTAAAAGGCACATGACAGTCCACTTGGAGTTTACTAAAAGGCCCCTGAAGGACTCTCAGACCATGAGAAACAAAATTCTTTGGTCTGATGAAAGAATGGCAAGCGTCATGTCTGGAGGAAACCAGGCACCGCTCATCACCTGGCCAATACCATCCCTACAGTGAAGCATGGTGGTGGGAGCATCATGCTGTGGGGATATTTTTCAGTGGTAGGAACTGGGAGACTAGTCAGGATCGAGGGAAAGATGAATGCAGCAATGTACAGCGACATCCTTGATAAAAACCTGCTCCAGAGCATCTCTGGACCTCAAGATGGGGCAAAGGTTCATTTTCCAACAGGACAACGACCCTAAGCACATAGCCAAGATAACAAAGGAGTGGCTACGGGACAACTCTGTGAATGTCGTTGTGTGGCCCAGCCAGAGCCCAGACTTGAACCCGATTAAACATCTCTGGGGAGATCTGAACATGACTGTGCACCGACGCTCCCCATCCAACCTGATGGAGGTTGAGAGGTCCTGCAAAGAAGAATGGAAGAAACTGCCCAAAAATAGGAGTGCCAAGCTTGTAGCATCATACTCAAAAAGACTTGAGGCTGTAATTGGTGCCAAAGGGGCTTCACCAAAGTATTGAGCAAAGGCTGTGATACTTATGTACATGGGAGGAACCTGTGATACTTATGTACATGGGAGGAGCCTGTGATACTTATGTACATGGGAGGAGTCTGTGATACTTATGTACATGGGAGGAGCCTGTGATACTTATGTACATGGGAGGAGTCTGTGATACTTATGTACATGGGAGGAGCCTGTGATACTTACGTACATGGGAGGAGCCTGTGATACTTATGTACATGGGAGGAGCCTGTGATACTTATGTACATGGGAGGAGCCTGTGATACTTATGTACATGGGAGGAGCCTGTGATACTTATGTACATGGGAGGAGCCTGTGATACTTATGTACATGGGAGGAGCCTGTGATACTTATGTACATGGGAGGAGCCTGTGATACTTATGTACATGGGAGGAGCCTGTGATACTTATGTACATGGGAGGAGCCTGTGATACTTATGTACATGGGAGGAGTCTGTGATACTTATGTACATGGGAGTTTTTTCCTTTTTTTTATTTTTAATAAATTTTCAAAGATATCAAACAGACTTCCTTCACATTGTCATTATGGGGGATTGTTTGTAGAATTTTGAGGAAAATTATGAATTTAATGAATTTTGGAATAAAGCTGTAACATAACAAAATGTGGAAAATGTGAATAATTTCGAGATGCACTGTACCAGACTATAACCCAGGGTCTTAGAATATCAAGCCTATGTCCTGTACTGTCCTCCAAGATAGGAGATTTAAAGGCAAGTCCTTTTTTTTCTGACTTTTGTCTTATTGACGTTTGGCCACCATCTTCCCTTTCCTTTCCTCTGTCAGAACAAAGACACTATGTCCTCATTTCTCTCTATGAATCAGATGTTCTTTAATAATACAAAAACAAAAGAAACATGTGGGCTGTTCAACAGAAATGGTCTCCTTGGAGGAGAGAATGAAGACATCACTTTATCCTCTCAAATCATCCCATCTGATGACATTTTTCATTTATCTCTATGAAGGTGAGTGCATCTCTATTGAGTGCTTTCATCGAATTCTCTGTAGAATAATAGGACCAAAAATTCTCCAGTTGTTTTTAAGTGTATGAAAGCAGACTTTCACCCTAAAGTACAAGTCACGTCGCTCTGCCTCCTCCCCCTCCCTCTGTTACAGTTGGCTATATATACGGTATGTATATATATATATATATATATATATATATATATATATATATATATATATTGTACAAAAATGTTTTTTAGGCATGTGTGAAGAAATGCTGCTAATGAAGAATGCTTTCAGAAATAGAAATGTTATAGTTAATTTTGATCAATTGGCAAAGTGGAAAGTAAATGAAGAGATGAGAGATCCAAATCCTATCAATATTTGGGGTGACCCCCCCCCCCTTGTTCCTTCTTCTAGGTAGACCTACACAGTTTTTGAAGGAACCCGGCAGGTAGGTTGTTCCAAACATCTTTGAGGACTAATCACAGATCTTCTGTGGATGTCGGCTCCCTCCAATCCTTTTGTCTCTTCCTGTCATCCCAGACAGAAGCCATGAGGGTGAGATCAGGGCTCTGTGGGGACCAAACCATCACTTCCAGGACTCCTTCTTTACACGGAAGATAGTACTTAATGGCATTGGCTGTATGCTTGGGGTGGTTGTCCTGCTGAAGAATACATTTGGGGCCAATCACACACCTCCACCTGATGGTATATGACATGATGGATAAGTATCTGCCTGTATTTCTCAGCATTGAGGACACCATTGATCAGACGAACGTTGATGACTGGAGATGCAGTGGTCGGCCAAGGAAACTTAATGCAGTAGATGAGACACTGTCATTGTCACAAGGGCCACGTACCTGACGTGAGACCGAAGTAGTGGGGAGGCCTCCCTTGCACCTTGGGTCCTTAAAGCCTCTGGAGATGGAAACAGAGACTTGGTGGACACCGAGTGGCAGGGAGGGGTGCCAGGGGTGCGGAGCACCGTGCAAGTCTTAGTCTGAGATCCGAGCCGAGGACAAGTCCAGTTGGGCAACGAAGCATAAAAGGGTTAATCCGAAGAAGAATGGTCAAGATCCAAGCCGGGGTCGGTTCCAATTTGGCAGCGGAGTACAAAAGGGGCAAAGAAGTAGAATGGTCAAGGTACAAATCCGAGGTCAATGGCAAGCAGCAATCAAGAGTAGTCAAAAAGGTTTCCAGATCACAACAGGTTCAGACAGATCACACACTAGTACAGGAACCAGGGGGGACTGAAGATAATCCAGCAATTTGGCAGTGTCTGGGCTGGGCTTATATAGGGAAGTTTGAGGTCACTTCCTGTGTGCCTCCTGGGGATTTTCCTGCCCTTTTTTCATTAGGTTGATGTCATTTCCTGTACGCCTCCTGGGTATTTTCCAGCCTTTTTCCATCAGGTTGAGGTCACTTCCTGTGCACATCCTGGGCATTTTCCTCCCCTTTTCCATCAAGTCTTCTGTGCAAGTGCGGGTTGCGCCCTGAGGGGTCTTTGGCGCATGCTCAGTTGGCACGGATTTCCTCTTGCGGCGTTGATGCATGCGTAGTAAGCCCTGGACTCTTACAATCATACTTACTTGCCTTCCACATCCGAAGATGTCCAGCAGTGCCATTGGCACAAAACTGGTGGGACCCAGGTACACCACTCTACTGTCCGGAGAAGTCTGGTCAGAAGTGATCTTCATGGAGGAATTGCTCCCAAAAAGCCAAACCTCCGACGTGCGAACAAGGCTAAGCGACTCAACTATGCAGGAACATATGAACTAGGGGGGCAGAAAATGTCAGCAGGTGCTCTGGACTGAAGAGTCACAATGTGAAATATTTGGCTGTAGCAGGAGGCAGTATGTTGGGGGGGAAGGGCTGGAGAGCGGTACACTAATGAGTGTCTGCAGCCAACTGTGAAGCATGGTGGAGGTTCCTTACAAGTTTGGGGCTGCATTTCTGTAAATGCAGTTGGAAATTTGGTCAGGATCAATGGTGTCCTCAATGCTGAGAAATAAATATTTATCCATCATGCCATACCATCAGGGAGGTGTGTGATTGGCCCCAAATTTTTTTCTGCAGTAGGACAACCACCCCAAACATACAACCAAAGTCATTAACAACTATCTTTAGTGTAAAGAAGAACAAGGAATCCGGGAAGATATGGTTTTGGCCCCCCACAGAGCCTTGATCTCACCATCATGGATTCTGTCTGGGATGACAGAAGGATTGGAGGCAGCCGACATCCACAGAAGACTTGTGCTTAGTTCTCCAAGATGTTTGGGACAACTTACCTGCCGAGTTCCTTCAACAATTGTGTGCAAGTCTACATGGAACAGTGATGGTGGCGAACCTTGGCACCCCAGATGTATTGGAACTACATTTACCATGATGCTCAACTACACTGCAGAGTGCATGAGCCTCATGGGAAATGTAGTTCCAAAACATCTGGGGTGCCAAGGTTCACCATCACTGACCTAGAAGAAGGCAAAAGGCGGTCACCCCAAATATTGATTTGATTTGGGTTCTCTTCTGTTCATTTACTTTCTATTTTGTTAATTGATAAAAATAAACTTTTACACTTCTATTTCTGAAAGCGTTCTTCATTTACAGCATTTTTTCATACCTGCCTAAAACTTTTTGCACAGTACTGTGTGTGTGTATATACAGTATCTCACAAAAGGTGAGTACACCCCTGACATTTTTGTAAATATTTGGCCTAGCCAGTCTCCAGATCTTGAAAAAATGGGGAGTTTTTTGGATCTCATCACAGGATGGTCTGTGGAAATCACATATCTAGGGCAGTGCCAAGTCTCCAGACCTAACAGTCTCCAGACCTTAATCCCATAGAAAATATGTGGAGGGAGCTGAAGGTTCGAGTGACCAAACGTGGGCCTCGAAAACCTTAATGACTTGGAGAGGATCTGCAAAGAGGACAAAATCCCTCCTGAGATGTGTGCAAACCTGGTGGCCAACTACAAGAAACGTCTGACCTCTGTGATCGCCAACAAATGTTTCTCCACCAACTACTAAGTCATGTTTTGTGAAGGGGTCAAATACTTATTTCACTCATTAAAATGCAAATCAATTTATAACTTTTTTGAAATGCGTTTTTCTGGGATTTTTTGTTATTCTGTCTCTCACTGTTATAATAAACTGACGATAAAATTATAGACTGATCGATTCCTTGTCAGTGGGCAAACATACAAAATCAGCAGGGGAGCAAATATTTTTTTTTTTCCTCACTGTATATACAGTATCTCACAAAAGTAAGTACACCCCTCAATCACATTTGTGTAAATCTTTTCTTCTATCTTTTCATGTGACAACACTGAAGAAATGTCACTTTGTCTACAATGTAAAGTAGTGAGTGTACAGCTTGTATAACAGTGTAAATTTGCTGTCCCCTCAAAATAACTCAACACACAGCCATTAATGTCTAAACCGCTGGCAACAAAAGTCAGTACACCCCTAAGTGAAAATCTCCAAATTGAGCCCAAAGTGTCAATATTTTGTGTGGCCACCATTATTTTCCAGCACTGCCTTAACCCTCTTGGACATGGAGGTCACCAGAGCTTCACAGGTTGTCACTGGAGTCCTCTTCCCCTCCTCCATGATGACATCACGGAGCTGGTGGATGTTAGAGACCTTGCGCTCCTCCACCTTCTGTTTGAGGATGTCCCACAGATGATCAATAGGGTTTAGGTCTGGAGACATGCTTGGCCAGTCCATCACCTTTACCCTCAGCTTCTTTAGCAAGGCAGTGGTGGTCTTGGAGGTGTGTTTGGGGTGGTTATCATGTTGGAATACTGCCCTGCGGCCCAGTCTCCGGAAGAGATCATGCTCTGCTTCAGTATGTCACAGTACATGTCGCATTCATGGTTCCCTCAAATGAACTGTAGCTCCCCAGTGCCGGCAGCACTCATGCAGCCCCAGACCATGACACTCCCAACCAGTAGTTGGTGGTGAAACCTTTGTTGGCAATCACAGAGGTCAGATGTTTCTTGTAGTTGGCCACCAGGTTTGCACACATCTCAGGAGGGATTTTGTTCCACTCCCCTTTGCAGATCCTCTCCAAGTCATTAAGGTTTTGAGGCTGACATTTGGTAACTCGAACCTTCAGCTCCCTCCCCATATTTTTTATTTTTTAAGATCTGGAGACTGGCCGGGCCACTTCAGGACCTTAATGTGCTTCTTCTTAAACCACTCCTTTGTTGCCTTGGCCGTGTGTTTTGGGTCATTGTCATGCTGGAATACCCATCCAATTTTCAATGCCCTGGCTGAGGGAAGGAGATTCTCACCCAAGATTTGATGGTACATGGCCACGTCCATCGTCCCTTTGATGCGACGAAGTTGTCCTGTCCCTTTAGTAGAAAAACACCACCAAAGCATAATGTTTCCACCTCCATGTATGATGGTGGGGGATGTTGTTATTGGGGGGGTCATAGGCAGCATTCCTTCTCCTCCAAACACGGCGAGTTGAGTTGATTCCAAAGAGCTCGATTTTGGTCTTATCTGACCACAACACTTTCCCCCAGTTCTCCTCTGAATCATTCAGATGTTCATTAGTAATCTTCAGACCGGCCTGTACATGTGATTTCTTCAGCAGGAGGACCTTGCAGGAGCTGCAGGATTTGAGTCCTTCACGGCGTAGTGTGTTGCCGATTGTTTTCTTGGTGACTATGGTCCCAGCTGAGATCATTGACAAGATTCTCCTGTGTAGTTCTGGGCTGATTCCTCACCGTTCTCATGATCATTGAAACCCCATGAGGTGAGAACTTCCATGGAGCCCCAGACCGAGGGCGATTGACAGTTATTTTGTGTTTCTTCCATTTGTGAATAATCGCCCCAACTGTTCTCACCCTCTCACCAAGCTGCTTGGCGATGGTCTTGCAGCCCATTCCAGCCTTGTGTAGGTCTACAATCTTGTCCCTGACATCCTTGGACAGGTCTTCGGTGTTGGCCATGGTGGAGAGATTGGAATCTGATTGATTGCTTCTGTGGACAGGTGTCTTTTATACAGGTAACAAGCTGAGATTAGGAGCACTCCCTTTAAGAAGAGCAGCTCGTTGCCTGTATAGAAGACACCTGGGAGCCAGAAATCTTGCTGATTGATAGGCGGATCAAATATTTATTTCACTCATTAAAATGCAAATCAATTTATAACTTTTTTGAAATACGTTTTTCTGGATATTTTTGTTATTCTGTCTCTCACTGTTAAAAAAAAAAAAAAAAAACGACCACTAAAATTATAGACTGATCATTTCTTCATCAGCAGGGGAGCAAATACTTTTCTCCATCACTGTATACACAAAATAATAATAACTAAAAGAAATGAAATAAAGACTCCTCAAGTATGAGTTACAGCCATCACAACAAATAATTTTCCTTTAAGCACTTTGCATTGCCGTTGCATGGAAACTTCCTACAATCCAGTTTTATGTTTTGGCGGTACGATAAACGCACGCCGCCGTTTTTTTTTTTTTTTTTTCCAGATCATCCTTCCATTATCATCAATATTGTAAATTCCCTGATTTATTCCCCCCTTCATCCAATTGAAGAGTTGTCATGCAAAGTTCCGTAGGCTCATCATTCACCTCCCACGGCTCGCCGTCTCCCGGGAATAAAGCGCGCGCGATGGAGGAGTGTGTTTATGTAAATCCGATAAAAGGGTCATAACGGTAAGCGATGGGGGTAGTTTATTGCAGGCATTTATTACGGCGGATCTGCGTTCTTTTTTTTTTTTTTTCCCCTCTGATAAAATGCGGCGTGTATTACAAAACTCCGGATGTCAGCGCGATGCCGACTCCTAACCCGGGCGAGATGCTATCGCCGGGGCGTTCGTTACGCTCGGCTTAGGCAGCTGCCGTGGGACGTAAACCGATAAAAAAAAAATAAAAAATAAAAGCCGTGGGAAATCATTCTTCAGGCTAATGGCTGGTGCTCCAGTCAGTATGGCGTGATAAATACATAATACGCGCCATTTATTATGCCAGATCATATTCGATACGCGGGTTCTACCGCGTGGCAATGGCTTGCATACTTTTTATTGCGCAATTCTAACGTAGTTGCATTACGTGGGGCTGTGTTTGATTGCCTTCCATTGTATCATTATTTAGGCTGTTCTGCATTATTATACAATTCCGGGGGCATGAGATGAATGCCTGTGTATTGCATGCGATAAAAGGCAGACTCATAAACCTAAAGGGCGGGTAAAGCGTTGGCACATGCTTTATGTCTTTATTATGTTCATAGCTAAAGTTTAAAATTTCATTTATTTCCTTTTTTTTTATTTTTTTAGCTGTCTTAATGAGAAACCATAAATATGAATATTTCAGATTTGGCTATAGATGGCGCTCTTCCCTTTCTATACACACAAACTGCCCACTAGATGGCGCTCTTCCCTTTCTATACACACAAACTGCCCATTAGATGGCGCTCTTACCTTTCTACACACACTGCCCACTAGATGGCGCTCTTCCCTTTCTACACACACACTGCCCACTAGATGGCGCTCTTCCCTTTTTACACACACACTGCCCACTAGATGGCGCTCTTCCCTTTCTACACACACACTGCCCACTAGATGAGGCTCTTCCCTTTGTACACACACACTGCCCACTAGATGGCGCTCTTCCCTTTCTACACACACACTGCCCACTAGATGGCGCTCTTCACTTTCTACACACACTGCCCACTAGATGGCTCTTTTCCCTTTCTACACACACACTGCCCATTAGATGGCGCTCTTCCCTTTTTACACACACTGCCCACTAGATGGTGCTTTTCCCTTTCTGCACACACACTGCCCACTAGATAGCGCTCTTCCCTTTCTACACACACACTGCCCACTAGATGGCGCTCTTCCCTTTCTACACACACTGCCCACTAGATGGCTCTTTTCCCTTTCTACACACACTACCCACTAGATGGCGCTCTTCCCTTTCTACACACACACTGCCCACTAAATGGCGCTCTTCCCTTTTTACACACACACTGCCCACTAGATGGCGCTCTTCCCTTTCTACACACACTGCCCACTAGATGGTGCTCTTCACTTTCTGTACACACATTGCCCACTAGATGGCGGTCTTCCATTTCAACACACACACTGCCCACTAGATAGCGCTCTTCACTTTCTGTACACACATTGCCCACTAGATGGCGGTCTTCCATTTCAACACACACACTGCCCACTAGATGGTGCTCTTCACTTTCTGTACACACATTGCCCACTAGATGGCGGTCTTCCATTTCAACACACACACTTCCCACTAGATAGCGCTCTTCACTTTCTACACACACACTGCCCACTAGATGGCGCTCTTCCATTTCAACACACACACTGCCCGCTAGATGGCACTTTTCATTTTCTACACACACACTGCCCACTAGATGGCACTTTTCCCTTTCTACACACACACACTGCCCACTAGATGGTGCTCTTCCCTTTCTACACACACACTGCCCACTAGATGGCGCTCTTCCCTTTCTGCACACACACTGCCCACTAGATGGCGCTCTTCCATTTCTACACACACACTGCCCACTAGATGGCGCTCTTCCTATTCTACACACACACTGCCCACTAGATGGCGCTCTTCCCTTTCTACACACACACTGCCCACTAGATGGCACTCTTCCCTTTCTACACACACACTGCCCACTAGATGGCGCTCTTCCCTTTCTACACACACACTGCCCACTAGATGGCACTCTTCCCTTTCTACACACACACTGCCCACTAGATGGCGCTCTTACCTTTCTACACACACACTGCCCACTAGATGGCGCTCTTCCTATTCTACACACACACTGCCCACTAGATGGCGCTCTTCCCTTTCTACACACACACTGCCCACTAGATGGCGCTCTTCCCTTTCTACACACACACTGCCCACTAGATGGTGCTCTTCCCTTTCTACACACACACTGCCCACTAGATGGCGCTCTTCCCTTTCTACACACACACTGCCCACTAGATGGCGCTCTTCCCTTTCTACACACACACTGCCCACTAGATGGCGCTCTCCCCTTACTACACACACACTGCCCACTAGATGGCGCTCTTCACTTACTACACACACACTGCCCACTAGATGGCGCTCTTCACTTACTACACACACACTGCCCACTAGATGAGGCTCTTCCCTTTCTACACACACACTGCCTACTAGATGACGCTCTTCCCTTTCTACACACACACTGCCCACTAGATGGTGCTTTTCCCTTTCTACACACACACTGCCCAGTAGATGGCGCTCTTCCCTTTCTACACACACGCTGCCCACTAGATGGCGCTCTTCCCTTTCTACACACACACTGCCCACTAGATGGCGCTTTTCCCTTTCTACACACACACTGCCCACTAGATGGCGCTTTTCCCTTTCTACACACACACTGCCCACTAGATGGCGCTTTTCCCTTTTTACACACACACTGCCCACTAGATGGCGCTTTTCCCTTTCTACACACACACTGCCCACTAGATGGCGCTCTTCCCTTTTTACACACACACTGCCCACTAGATGGCGCTCTTCCCTTTCTACACACACACTGCCCACTAGATGGCGCTCTTCCCTTTTTACACACACACTGCCCACTAGATGGCGCTCTTCCATTTCTACACACACACTGCCCACTAGATGGCGCTCTTCCCTTTTTACACACACACTGCCCACTAGATGGCGCCCTTCCCTTTCTACACACACACTGCCCACTAGATGGCGCTTTTCATTTTCTACACACACACTGCCCACTAGATGGCACTCTTCCCTTTCTACACACACACTGCCCACTAGATGGCGCTTTTCCCTTTCTACACACACACTGCCCACTAGATGGCGCTCTTCCCTTTCTACACACACACTGCCCACTAGATGGCGCTCTTCCCTTTCTACACACACACTGCCCACTAGATGGCGCTTTTCCCTTTCTACACACACACTGCCCACTAGATGGCGCTTTTCCCTTTTTACACACACACTGCCCACTAGATGGCGCTTTTCCCTTTTTACACACACACTGCCCACTAGATGGCGCTCTTCCCTTTTTACACACACACTGCCCACTAGATGGCGCTCTTCCCTTTCTACACACACACTGCCCACTAGATGGCGCTCTTCCCTTTTTACACACACACTGCCCACTAGATGGCGCTCTTCCATTTCTACACACACACTGCCCACTAGATGGCGCTCTTCCCTTTTTACACACACACTGCCCACTAGATGGCGCCCTTCCCTTTCTACACACACACTGCCCACTAGATGGCGCTTTTCATTTTCTACACACACACTGCCCACTAGATGGCACTCTTCCCTTTCTGCACACACACTGCCCACTAGATGGCGCTCTTCCCTTTTTACACACACACTGCCCACTAGATGGCGCTCTTCCATTTCTACACACACACTGCCCACTAGATGGCGCTCTTCCCTTTTTACACACACACTGCCCACTAGATGGCGCCCTTCCCTTTCTACACACACACTGCCCACTAGATGGCGCTTTTCATTTTCTACACACACACTGCCCACTAGATGGCGCTCTTCCCTTTCTACACACACACTGCCTACTAGATGACGCTTTTCTACGCACACACACACGAGCAGCGGGGGGAAATTGCATGGGATTCGGACAGGAATCGCACCACATTCTTGGTAAAATCTCATGTAATTCTTTTCAGTGCGACTTATTTATTTTGCATTGACGCAAATCGCACCGAAAAGTATCGGTTTCGGTATGGGGAGCATTTGCTCGCCACTGATACCGATATCGGTGCGTCCCTAGTAGAAAGTGCAGGAGGCCTCTCTGGGCTGATTGTTGCTTTCCGGGTTTTTTTTTTTTTTTTACCCGATGTGCACTTCTAATAGAGAATGAGCCCCTGAGCGGCGTGAGTCCGGATCGCGGTGACAGACGCAGGGCGGCCCGGATCGCGGTGACAGACGCAGGGCGGCCCGGATTGCGGTGACAGACGCAGGGCGGCCCGGATCGCGGTGACTGACGCAGGGCGGCCCGGATCGCGGTGACTGACGCAGGGCGGCCCGGATCGCGGTGACAGACGCAGGGTAGCCCGGATCGCGGTGACAGACGCAGGGCGGCCCGGATCGCGGTGACTGACGCAGAGCGGCCCGGATCGCGGTGACTGACGCAGGGCGGCCCGGATCGCGGTGACAGACGCAGGGCGGCCCGGATTGCGGTGACAGACGCAGGGCGGCCCGGATCGCGGTGACAGACGCAGGGCGGCCCGGATCGCGGTGACAGACGCAGGGCGGCCCGGATCGCGGTGACAGACGCAGGGCGGCCCTGATTGCCTCGCCGTGTCATTTGGCGGTGTGGAATAATCTCCTGGCCGTGGAGGCCAGATGCCGGAATCACAAGTCACGTTCAGAGCAGCGGTGGCAGAAGGTGGGGGGGCGGGTGATGGACCTGCACCGTGTCAGACCTCAAGCTGGGAATCAGCAGCCGGAAGATTACAAGGAATCCTTCAGAACCACGTCCAGGAAACTGACGGACTTTCATACCAGAGCCGGGTAGCAAATATTTTAACCCGCTCATGTCCAGAGTGTGCCAATTTCTAAAACGATGGCTTCTCTCTGATGGGATCCGACCTCCAGTCTTGCCCAGTTGGCTCCTCTCCTGGACTGATATACACACTATATCACCAAAAGTATTGGGACGCCTGCCTTTACACGCACGTGAACTTTAATGGCATCTCATTAATGAATTTTGTAATTCGCCTGACAGGGTTGAGGGCTCTTGAAAGGCGCACCGAGGCAAGGGGTTGTGCAGACCCTCCCACCAGCTATGATCTGCCTACATTGCATAGAGAAGCACAGAGATCCGGTGGTGGTGTCTCTGCATCTAAAATAAGGTGTGCCATGAAAATGGAAAGATTTTATTTTTACCACCGACTGGCCCACAGTAAAAACGCGGCATTACTTTGCCATTTAATACCAGTGTTATGGCAGCTAGCTAGCTGTATCATTTTTTTAGAATTGGTCCCAGGCTTACTGGACCCCTTGGTAAAGCCCAGGAGCGATCGGATCCGTTTGCTGGGTAGGAAGTCGAGTGAGAGCAAGAAGGCTGCCACTCGTCTCTATGCCCTTGGAGGACCAAAGAGACCTCTGACATCACTTACCACTGGGGATTTTTGCCCATTCCTCCTTGCAAAAACTGCTCCAGCTCCTTCAAGTTGGATGGTTTGCGCTTGTGAACAGCAATCTTTAAGTCTGACCACTGATTTTCTATTGGATTGAGGTCTGGGCTTTGACGAGGCCATTCCAACACATTTACATGTTTCCCCTTAAACCACTCAAGTGTTGCTTTAGCAGTGTGTTTGGGGTCATTGTCCTCCTGGAAGGTGAACCTCCGTCCTAGCCTCAAATCACACACAGAGTGCTACAGGTTTTGCTCAAGAATATCCCTGTATTTAGCACCATCCATCTTTCCCTCAACTCTGACCAGTTTCCTGACTGCTGAAAAACATCCCCACAGCATGATGCTGCCACCACCATGTTTCACAGTGGGGATGGTGTTCTTTGGGTGATGTGATGTGTTGGGTTTGCTCCAGACATAGCGTTTTCTTTGATGGCCAAAAAGTCCAATTTTAGTCTCATCAGACCAGAGCACCTTCCTCCATACATTTTGGGAGTCTCCCACATGCCTTTTCCCAAACTCAAAACGCGCCATTTTGTTTTTTGCTGAAAGTAATGTCTTTCTTCTGGCCACTCTGCCATAAAGCCCAACTCTATGGAGCATACGGCTTATAGTGGTCCTATGTACAGATACTCCAGTCTCTGCTGTGGAACTCTGCAGCTCCTCCAGGGTTACCTTAGGTCTCTGTGCTGCCTCTCTGATTAATGCCCTCCTTGCCCGCTCTGTGAGTTTTGGTGTGCGGCCGTCTCTTGGCAGGTTTGCTGTTGTGCCATGTTCTTTCCATTTGGTTATGATAGATTTGATGGTGCTCCTAGGGATCATCAAAGATTTGGATATTTTTTATATAACCCAACCCTGACTTGTACTTCTCAAGAACATTGTCCCTTACTTGTTTGGAGAGTTCCTTGGTCTTCATGACAGTGTTTGGTTAGTGGTGCCTCTTGCTTAGGTGTTGCAGCCTCTGGGGCCTTTCACAAAGGTGTGTCTATGTAATGACAGATCATGTGACACTTAGATTGCACACAGGTGGACATCATTTCACTAATTATGTGACTTCTGAAGGTAATTGGTGGCACCAGAGATTTTTATGGGCTTCATAACAAAGGTCGTGAATACATACGCACATGACAATTATCAGTTTATTTATTTCTGAAAAATAGTTTTATGTATATATTTTTCTAATTTTAATTCGCCAACTTAGACTATTGTGTTCTGATCCATCACATATAATTCAGATTAAAAAAAACATTGAACTAAAGGCTGTAATGTAACAAAATAGGCGGCTAGTGACAGTCCGGAACGAAGCCGTGAGCGACTTCGTTCCAGCCTCCTAATTGTAAACATGGAAGTGACGCCATGACGTCACTTCCCGTTTACTCGGCTGCCAATGGCGCCGGTTTTAAAAAAATATACAGTATTCAGAATGGCCAAAAACGGCGATCTGAATACTTTGAAGTGCACAGGAGGGATCGGGGGTCTTTTAGACCACCCCTCGAACCCTCCATAAAGAGGACCTGTCACCACCTATTGCTGTCACAGGGGATGTTTACATTCCTTGTGACAGCAATAAAAGTCATCAATTTTTTTTTTTAAACACAATTTATTAATATAAAAATAAATAAAACAAATAAGAAAAATAAATTTTTTTTAAAGCGCCCCCCTGTCCCCGCGAGCTCGCGCAGCAGAGAAAACGCATACGGAAGTCGCACCCGCATATGTAAACGGTCTTCAAATCGCACATGTGAGGTATCACCGCGATCGTCAGAGCGAGAGCAATAATTCTAGCACCAGACCTCCTCTGTAACTCTAACCTGGTAACTGTAAAAAAAAAAAATTTAAGTGTCGCCTATGGAGATTTTTAGGTATCGCAGTTTTATAATGTTTGGGGGCTCTAAGTAATTATCTAGCAAAAAATACGGATTTTAACTTGTAAACACCAAATGTCAAAAAAATAGGCTTAGTCATGAAAGGGTTAAACCCGAACACATATGAATTACACGTGTTCTGAGGCTAATTAAATGCAGATAAGGCACCAAGTGAGTTTAATTACCACCTTAATCAGCCGCAGAACCTGTGTAATTAATATGTGTTCTGGTTGAAAGGGTTAAGGTGGCAACTATACCAAGGTGACCAGATTTTTAAAATGAAAGTCGGGGACATATATATATATATATATATTTATATTTACTAGTAATGGTGGAAATCAGCGACTCTCTGCCCGCCTCACAGCCTGTCAAGTCTTACTCTCCGGGGGCCGCGGTCTACTACTGGGTGGGGAGCAGAGGAAGACCACTCCTCCAGGGAAGGCAAGGAGATGGGCAGGCGGCTGGCCGGGGCTTGAGCCAAGGCAGAAGAACGTGCGAGCGGAGCTGGATGGGCATGCACCCCGAAACTGAAGAAATAATCCCTTCAATCCGACCAGCACACGATCATCAGAAAGGGGCACAGATAATGGAAAAAAAAATTCACACACCCCGCTCCACCGCTCCTAATAGCTTAGATTCCGATTTTTATTTATTTTTTTATTATTCTGCGCTGACTGTCTTTGCAATTTCCACAGCCCCTGTTAAATTCCAATCCGGGGACAAAACCGGGGACAAACTTGGTCTGGGGACAGTGTCCTCAATCCGGGGACTGTCCCCGGAAACCGGGAATGTCTGGTCACCCTAAACTTTACCCTACGGGGGTGGGGGGGGGGTATGGAATATATCACACAGAACTATCAGGGAGTGTGTGAGTAAGCTATAAGGTGGATCATAAGGGATCAATAACAGGGAGGGGGGACAACAAGATATACCCAAAATGAATGAATAAGAAATAGTCCATACAGTCCGTAGTAGTAAGGGATATCGAGGAGAAGTCCACAGGGTGGATGGGGATTGCACACACAGTCACCGGCAGCTCCTCAGCAGGAAATGGGAGTTCCCTCAGACAAACCAAAGCAGCAGAGAGAGGGGGCGCCGGGGTCAGTGTGATAGTGAAAGTAACACTTTATTTAGATACACTTACATAAAAGTATCTTGCAGGCTGCACACCGGGGTGGATGTGGATCAGCAATCAAAGCAGTCAGCCGTCCCGAGGGATGAGAAGACCCCCGGGGGGGGGGGGGGGGGGATGTGGGGGGGGGGTGATCTCAGACCCCACATCCACCTCATGTGTAGCCTACAAGATACTTTTATGTAAGTGTATCCGAATAAAGTGTTACTTGCTTTTACTATCACACTGACCCCGGCGCCCTCTTTCTGCTGTTTTTGTTCCTACGGGGGGGCTTGGCTACATAATTTTCTTGCAAAAATGCTAATTTAAACATGCAAAGAAAAAGTTCCAGAAGAGGCCTGGGTCAGCAAGTGGAACGTCATTAGGATGTTGATTACGGTCGCCGCCTTTTCTTCAAGTCAAATCCGAACACACAGCAATTTTTTTTTTTTTTTTAGTATAAACTATATATATATTTTGCAATTAAGTAACATTTCTAATTAATCACAAGAGTCCCTCTTTACATCAGAGTCCACAGAGTTCCCCTTTACATCAGAGTCCACAGAGTTCCCCTTTACATCTGAGTTATCTTACACTGTAAGGGGGGACTCTGCAGACTCTGATGTAAGGGAGAACTCTGGGGACTATAACATAAGGGATGCTCTGGGAACCCTGATCTAAGGGGGAACACTGAGAACTCTGATGTATGGAGAGGACTCTGATATAAAGGGGGAACACTGTGGCTTCTGGTGTAAAGGGGAACTCTGATGTAAGGGGTGCTCTGAGAACCCTGATTTACCTTATTGTATTCACTCGGAGGCCGGGGAGAGAAGGGGGGAGACTTCAGTCACAGACAGGGATGGATGGTGAGCTCACTCACCCCTTGGCAGTCAGCACCTCTCATCCGGATGTATCTGAGGCTGCTGGACTTCAAATTTCCCACCCCCACTTTCCTTTTTCTGGGATTGGAGTGTGGGCAGACACAGAGGGGTGGGGGCGGGAAGAAGAAGAGCTCTCTCCTCCCCCGTGTGTGTGTGTGGGGGGGGATTGTTAGCGCTGGATTTTTGCAGTGTGAGAGTGTAGCAGACAATCTCGGCTTAGACAAGTGCAGCCAGCAACCCTGCTGGGAAGCCGCAGTCCGGTCTGAATAATGTGTCCGGGTTTAAGGCAGTTTGAAACCCAGACGCATGATTCCAAACCCCGGACTGTCCGGGTGAATCCTGGACAGCTGGCAACCCTAATGTTGATGAAGGGGGGAGGGAAGGAACCAGGGAAGACAAAATATAAGCAGATAAAACTTTAATGGAATGTATAGAAAATAGCATGAAGGGTGAGTCTGGTTGTGAGCTGCAGCAAACAATGGGATCCAATTGTCATCTCTCTAGTATAGGTTGTCCCCATGACTAAGCTCCGGCGGGGGGAGCGGAGCGAAACGCGTTGGTCGGGCATGGCCTGGCAGGAGCCCAGGCTGAGGCTGGGAGTCTTTCCTCTTTTACCATAGGTTAGTCATGGGTGGCCCCTCCAGCTGTTGTGGAACTACAAGTCCCGTCGTGTCTATGCCTCTGAGAGTCATGCTTTTAACGGTCAGCAGCTTGCGGTGCCTCATGGGACTTGTAGTTCCACAACAGCTGGAGGGCCGCAGGTTTGCGGGCCCATGGGTTAGGTTGTATAGAACCTTGCTTTCATTCGGATAAGAAGAGGCTGCCAAATAACCTTTAAAAGAACCCTATCAGCCGAGCGTGCATGGCTATGCACTGCGCAGGCGCGCCCACCTCCGCCTTCATCTCTCAACAGTGATTGGCCAGGAAGATCCACTCTTCTCCTGCCCCCAAAACAGACGCCGCTGTCCCCTGGAACCCCCTGCAACCCCCTGGAACCCCCTGCAACCCCCTGGAACCGGCATCTATGGGGATCTCCAACCAGTCTGTCTGTTACCAGTCGTTTTATGTGCAATGATAGCGTTCTTAGCGCACAAGCAACCCAAAAAATACGAATCTCGCACATTTTTTTAAAACCGATTAGTTGCTGCGGTGGGGTTGGTGCCCCATTGCACGCTATTATTGCCCTTTATTTGTCTTTATTATAAATAATCCCCTCTTTGATACCGAGTAAGAATTCCGAAATCAATCCTCTGCAAAAGCTGCAATTGGCTTTCTCCAGCACTAGCAGACAGCGGCCTGTAGATGGCAGCGTTGCTCTTCCCTTCAGCAGGTTGGCGAGTCGCCGGTACCCAACTTCTGATTCTCAGCGATGCTCCAGCAGAGGAGGTGACCGGAATAATGAAAGAAAACCGTGGTTATAAAAATAATGCCCATAACTCTGCATCCTGTCTGAAAAGCCGCTCTTAATTGTCCCGACCAGAAGAAAGGAGCGATTGTTTCTCCGAGGCTTCAGAGGGACCTTTTAGCTGTTGGAACAGGCAGCCCTCGAATCGCCTTTCTGCGGCTTTTCGGCCTCGCTAAGGGCATTACTGATGTTGTTTAGCCCATGTACAGAGGAGTGCTAAATAATGTAGACCCCCACCCACCCCGCTCCCCCCTGCCGCGACCGTACAACAAACCCAAAAAACGCTGCGACGTGCGCCAATCACACGCGGGATTCTGGGGGAACCGTGCGACAAAGGACCCACAGGTCGACACACGACTGCGACAAAGACTGCGACTTCATAGAAGAGATGACGCACCACGTTCAGGCTACACGCACGCAAAAATGCGTTTTTAGAAAACCGCGTATAAGCATTTGAATATGCGCACGCCATGTGAAAAGTGCGCTTTTTTCCGTTGGCGAGCATGCGATTTTATTTTCCATCAAAAGTGACATGAGAATTTACACGAATTCGAAATGCTCTTAGCACCCCCCCTCCCCCGGTTAACACTTCTGCGACTTATCATGCGATTTGCGACACATTAAAGTGATTCTAAAGGCAGAAGGTGCATTCTATGCATTAAGATACAAAACATTCTGTGTGCGGCAGCCCTCCCCCCACCCCCTAATACTTACCTGAGCCCCATCTAGATCCAGCGGTATGCATGAGAACCTCAGCTGCCCCTCCTGATTGGCTGAGACACAGCAGAGAGGGGCCATTGGCTCCCGCGGCTGTCAATCAAAAGCCAGTAAGACAATGAGGAGAGGGAGGGGGCAGGGCCGAGCCGCAGCTCAGTGTCTGAATGGACGCACAGAGCAGCGGCTTGGCTCGGGTGCCCCCCCATAGCAAGCTGCTTGCTGTGGGGGGGGGGGCTCGGCAGGAGGGAGGAGCCAGGAGCGTCCGTGGGGGACCCAAGAAGAGGAGGATCGGGGGCTGCTCTGTGCAAAACCATTACACAGAGCGGGTAAGTAGAACATGTTTGTTATTTTGAAGCACTTGCTGACCGGCTAACGCACTTGTACTGCGGCAGGTCGGCTCCATTGCAAGAAATGAAGTATCTGTATGTAATTTTGTGCAATAGACAATAAGGGGCTGCGCACGCGCCACCGGTGGCGCGATTGCACGCTGATTGGAAAGAGGGCTTGGCGGTGGAGACGGCGGCTTTCCCTTCCCCTGCTCTCCACGGTTTCCTCCCTCCTCCTCAGCGGCCAGTTCCCTTTTCGGCCAATCGGAAAACAGGTCTCAGACCCGCTTCTGACTGGCTGGATTGAGGATCAGTGTTTCAATAGCGCCTATTCATTCGCTATTGTAACACCTGGGTGGGCTCATTGCGCAATGCTCTGCGTCCCAAGCCCACCCTTTTTTGAAGCCTATTAGAGTCGATGGCTCTAATCAGGTGCTTAAAAAAAACTAACAAAAAAACACCCCCTGCCGCTTAAAATTCAGGTGCCCGGCGTCCCGAAAGGAGCCGGATGCATGAATAGGGGGTGGCCAGGCCATGGATAAAGGGACCCCCACTGCTGATCACTGTATAAGTGTCACTGGTCGCCAAAAAAGTATCAAAATTGTCCGTTAGGTGTCCGATTTTTTTCGCCGCAATGTCGCAGTCCCGCTGAAAAGACATAAATATACCCCATAGTTTGTGGATTCTGTATCTTTCCTACAGACTAAATAATAGACACCGATTTGGGTTATTTTCACCAAAGAAGCAGAATACATTTTGGCCAAAATTTATGAAGAAAGATTATTTATTTGTAAAATCTTATAACAGAAACAAACAAAAACACAAAAACAAGGAGACTGGAAGTCTACCCAAAGAGACTTCAGGAGAAGAGCCGCACTGAGATCTAGTAAATGTAACAAAGTATAAAGAAGATGAAAAGATTATTTCCTAAAAAGAAAAAAAAGGTTGTTCAGCAAATTAAACATCATCAGGTTTTTGGTGTCTTAAAAACCTTTCTATGTATAGATTGTGCAAGCCAATGAAAACAATGCACCCACCATGTGGCTGATACCGTATCTGTAAGCAACAACACATAAATTCATAGGGGGAGGTCATTTCCATAGGAGGGGTTAGCAACCGATTGCACAATAAATGTCAATGTACAAGTATTAGACAACTGGTGAGCCAATCATCAACAGTGTACCAAAGTCCTCAGATCACCCCAATACCTTCACATCAAAGATCACCCCAATACCTTCACCCCTCAGATCACCCCAATACCTTCACACCTCAGATCACCCCAATACCTTCACACCTACTTTACACCTCATATCACCCCAATTCCTCCGCCTTCACACATCAGATCACCTCAATTCCTCTGCCTTCACACCTCAGATCACCCCAATTCCTCCACCTTCACAACTCAGATCACCCCAATACCTTTACACCTCATATCACCCCAATTCCTCCACCTTCACACCTCAGATCACCCCAATACCTTCACACCTCAGATCACCCCAATACCTCCACACCTCAGATCACCCCAATACCTATACACCTCATATCACCCCAATTCCTCCACCTTCACACCCCAGATCACCCCATTTCCTCCACCGTCACACCTCAGATCACCTCAATACCATCACCTTTACACCTTAGATCACCCCAATTCCTCCCCTGTCACACCTCAGATCACCCCAATACCTTCAACCCTCAGATCATCCCAATTCCTCCACATTCACCCCTCAGATCACCCCAATACCTTCACACCTCAGATTACCCCAATACCTTTATACCTCAGATCACCGCAATACCTTCACACCTCAGAGCACCCCAATACCTTCAACCCTCAGATCACCCCAATTCCTTCACACTTTAGATAACCCCAATACCTTCACACCTCACATCACCCCAATACCTTCAACCCTCAGATCACCCCAATTCCTTCAAACATCAGATCACCCCAATACCTTCTCACCTCAGATCACCCCAATAACATAACACCTCAGATCACCCCAATACTTTCAACCCTCAGATCACCCCAATTCCTTCAAACATCAGATCACCCTAATACCTTCACACCTCAGATTACCCCAATACCTTCACACCTCAGATCACCCCAATTCCTCCACCTTCACCTCTCAGATCACCCCAAGTCCTGAACCTTTACACCTCAGATCAGCCCAATTCCTGCATTTTCACACTTCAGGTCACCCCAATTCCTGCCCCTTCACACCTCAGATCACCCCAATACCTTCACACCTCGGATCACCCCGATTCCTCCACCTTCACACCTTAGAGCAGCGCAATCTCTGCACCTTCACACCTCAGATCACCCAAATACCTTCACGCCTCAGATCACCGCAATACCTCCACCTTCACACCTCAGATTACCTCAATTCCTGCACCTTCCCACTTCAGATCACCCCAATTCCTGCACCTTCACAACTCAGATCACCCCAATACCTTCACACCTCAGATCACCCCAATACCTTCACATCTCAGATCACCCCAATACCTATACACCTCATATCACCCCAATTCCTCCACCTTCACACCCCAGATCACCCCATTTCCTCCACCGTCACACCTCAGATCACCTCAATACCATCACCTTTACACCTCAGATCACCCCAATTCCTCCCCTGTCACACCTCAGATCACCTCAATACCTTCACACCTCAGATCACCCCAATACCTTCAACCCTCAGATCATCCCAATTCCTCCACCTTCACCCCTCAGATCACCCCAATACCTTCACACCTCAGATTACCCCAATACCTTTATACCTCAGATCACCTCAATACCTTCACACCTCAGATCACCCCAATACCTTCAACCCTCAGATCACCCCAATTCCTTCACACTTTAGATAACCCCAATACCTTCACACCTCACATCACCCCAATACCTTCAACCCTCAGATCACCCCAATTCCTTCAAACATCAGATCACCCCAATACCTTCACACCTCAGATCACCCCAATAACATAACACCTCAGATCACCCCAATACTTTCAACCCTCAGATCACCCCAATTCCTTCAAACATCAGATCACCCTAATACCTTCACACCTCAGATTACCCCAATACCTTCACCTTCACCTCTCAGATCACCCCAAGTCCTGAACCTTTACACCTCAGATCAGTCCAATTCCTGCATTTTCACACTTCAGGTCACCCCAATTCCTGCCCCTTCACACCTCAGATCACCCCAATACCTTCACACCTCGGATCACCCCGATTCCTCCACCTTCACACCTTAGAGCAGCGCAATCTCTGCACCTTCACACCTCAGATCACCCAAATAATTTTACACCTCAGATTACCTCAATTCCTGCACCTTCCCACTTCAGATCACCCCAATACCTGCAATTTCACACCTCAGATCACCCCAATACCTTCACACCTCAGATTACCCCAATTCCTTCACACATCAGATCACCCCAATTCCTGCACCTTCACAACTCAGATCACTCCAAGTCCCGCACCTTCACATTGTAGATCACCCCAATTCCTGGGGACATAATTTGGGGAGTGCTTGAGGAGAGGAGAGTCAGAGGATGCAGAAGAGTCCTCCAGCAGAGCAGAGTATGTATGGAGAGGAATGGGTTGATCTTGTATTTGGCAGTGACTAATTACATAGTAGGTGAGATTAAAAAAAAGACACAAGTCCATCAAGTCCAACCCATGTGTGTGATTATATGTCAGTATTACATTACATATCCCTGTATGTTGCGGTCATTCAGGTGATTATCTAATAGTTTCTTGAAGCTATCGATGCTCCCCGCTGAGACCACCGCCTGTGGAAGGGAATTCCACATCCTTGCCGCTCTTACAGTAAAGAACCCTCTACGTATTTTAAGGTTAAACCTCTTTTCTTCTAATTTTAATGAGTGGCCACGAGTCTTGTTAAACTCTCTTCTGCGAAAAAGTTTTATTTCTATTGTGGGGTCACCAGTACGGTATTTGTATATTGAAATCATATCCCCTCTCAAGTGTCTCTTCCCCAGAGAGAATAAGTTCAGTGCTCACAACCTTTCCTCATAACTAAGATCCTCCAGACCCTTTATGAGCTTTGTTGCCCTTCTTTGTACTCGCTCCATTTCCAGTACATCCTTCCTGAGGACTGGTGCCCAGAACTGGACAGCATACTCCAGGTGCGGCCGGACCAGAGTCTTGTAGAGCGGGAGAATTATCGTTTTATCTCTGGAGTTGATCCCCTCTTTAATGCCAGTATTCTGTTTGCTTTGTTAGCAGCAGCTTGGCATTGCATGCCATTGCTGAGCCTATCATCTACTAGGACCCCCAGGTCCTTTTCCATCCTAGATTCCCCCAGAGGTTCTCCCCCCAGTGTATAGATTGCATTCATATTTTTATCACCCAAATACATTATTTTACATTTTTCTACATTGAACCTCATTTGCCATGTAGTTGCCCCTCCCCCATTCATTTGTTCAGATCTTTTTTCAAGGTTTCCACATCCTGCGGAGAAGTTATTGCCCTGTTTAGCTTAGTATCGTCTGCAAATACAGAGATTGAACTGTTTATCCCATCCTCCAGGTCGTTTATGAACAAATTAAATAGGATTGGTCCCAGCACAGAACCCTGGGGGACCCCACTACCCACCCCTGACCATTCCCAGTACTCCCCATGTATCACCACCCTCTGAACTCTCCCTTGTAGCCAGTTTTCAATCCATGTACTCACCCTATGGTCCATGCCAACGCGCCTTATTTTGTACAGTAAACATTTATGGGGAACTGTGTCAAATGCTTTTGCAAAATCCAGATACACCACGTCTACGGGCCTTCCTTTATCTAGATGGCAACTCACCTCCTCATAGAAGGTTAGTAGATTGGTTTGGCAAGAACGATTCTTCATGAATCCATGCTGATTACTGCTAATGATATCATTCTTATTACTAAAATCTTGTATATAGTCCCTTGTCATCCCCTCCAAGAGTTTACATACTATTGATGTTAGGCTAACTGGTCTGTAATTCCCAGGGATGTTTTTTGGGCCCTTTTTAAATATTGGTGCTACATTGGCTTTTCTCCAATCAGCTGGTACCATTCCAGTCAGTAGACTGTCTGTATAAATTAGGAACAACGGTCAGTCATGTTTTAGACTTGGTGTAATATTGGTGGTGTCATTAATCCTAAATTCACACTAATGCAGTGCGGTAAGGACCCCATGATCCCTTACCGCATTCAAATCGCACTGCCCTTGCGACCTGCAAGGAGGGGGGGGTCCATGCATTCTTAACGACACCCCAAAAGCAGTTTTCTCAGAATATATTGGAGTCTTTAGCTTGCCCACATTGGATCGCATTGTACAAAACGGCCATGTGATCCGGTTGCAGTGCGGTTGCAAAATTGCTGCATGCACAACTTTGGTGCAATTCGGTGTGATTTGCACCGCACTGAATCGCATGTGAATCGAACAGGAATGTGGTGGGGTTCCTGTGTGATTTCCATGCAGTTCACAGTGTGAACTGAAGCTAAGTGTGGAAAAGGGTGGAGGTGAGCACCGTCCATGCACAGTGCAGAGTAATGCAGGAGAAAGCCTATTACATTGTTTCTTATAAAGTAATGCAATAATTGTATTTATAATAATTGTCTTTCCCAGGTTGATTGAGGAAGGGAGGTTTGTGAATCTAAACAGAACCCTTTCCAGCTTTCTCAGAATATATTGGAGTCTTTAGCTTGGAGACCTCTTGAGCATTCTTCATATTCCATTAAGCAACTCAAGGACATTGCTGCAAGCTTTGCTCTCTCTCTCTAACACTGGTGAGCCATAATTGCATGAGAGTCCTCCTGGAGGATGCCGTGTTTCTGTGCTGATGATTCACTCAGGAAATATGCTTTAAATAAAGTAAAAAAAAAAAAAAAATACTGTAATTGTATTGCACTGACATTTGCTTCATTGGACTTTTCTTGAAGTTAATTGGTGTCAGGCTTTGTTCTTGAAGAGCCATAAGTACTTCCAAGGGAGTGGAAGTACGCTTTTGTGTACTTGTTGAGCTTTCAATCTACGACATGCTGTACTTCAGAGGATACAAGGCAAAACAAGGTCAGAGGCACTAGAACATAACTGATGAGTTTCGGGTTGTGCTGGTCCTCCAAGGTTTGAGGGTTCAGACTGAAAAAACTGTTTTGAGACCCATAGAGAGGCCAAAGTACTCACCGGAAAAAAAGAGGGGAGAGGCGAGAGAGTCTTTATAGCGTATTATGTATATAAAGTAAAGTTATTACTTCAAATAATCCTTATGATTAAAGTGAAAAGAAAAAATGACTTACATTTGGTGAGGTTGGACGACCCAGGCAGTTTGAAACAGACAACCTTCTGTAAATGCATGTGGAGAAAAGGTCCTGCCCAACGTGGGGTGAGGTTAGTTACTCTCAAAGCCACCAAGGGGCCCCAATCCTGAATTTTCTTATGGGTTCTTAGGTGGATATTGCGTAGGATTAGAGGAGGTCAAAAAAGCTGTCAGAGAACCGAATGGCAGAGGCGTCCAGACAGTGTGGTGTGTTTAAGGATGGGTTGGAGTCATCAAGTCTGAAGAACATCAAAAAGCTTAATTTCAACAAAAGGCGCATTTCATTGCTATAACTCGCCACTTCCTCAGTTTACAGTGACACACAAATGTCTGATATTTCTCCGTTTCCTGTTCCACCTGAGTGTGTCCAGATAAGAAACACATCGTTTAGTGAATATTTGATATTCGTCAAACTTGATGACCCATCCTTAAACACCCCACACTGGGCGCCTCTGCCATTTGGTTCACCCATGGGTTTTTGACCTTCTCTCATCCTACTAGAACGTAAAAGTGTAATACACACGAGCGGACTTTCGATGGACTGAACCCCGAAGGACTTTTTGACGGACTTTCGACGGAGTTCCGACGCAACGGACTTGCCTACACACGATCACACCAAAGTCAGACTGATTCGAACGTGATGATGCACGACCGGACTAGAATAAGGAAGTTCATAGCCAGTAGCCAATAGCTGCCCTAGCGTCGTTGTTCATCCGTCGGACTAGCATACAGAGGAAGAGAATTTTCGACCGGACTTGAGTCCGTCGGAAAGATTTGAAACATGTTCTATTTCTAAAGTCCATCTGATTTTTCGACAGCACAGGTCCGATGAAGCCCACACACGCTCGAATTGTCCGGTGGATTCATTCCGTCGGACCTTTGCTGTCGAAAAGTCCGGTCGTGTGTACACGGCATAAGAGTTACTCCTGACTGCCCAGATCAGTCCTGGTATGCCTCACCAGCCTGTTTGGCAATGTTCCAAAGAGCCAGTTAGCCTACATTAGGCAAAAGCTCCAGACTCCATTCTAGAGAGCAAGAATGCCCCAAGATCACAGTTAGGGTCAGTGTTGATGGGCTTTTTGTGCAGCTTGTAGGCAGGTGCAGTTTGCATCCTCCACTGTAGGTGGTGCTCAACTGAAGCGGCAACGCAGAAGGGGAAGGAAGCTGTGAGGAACTTGGTTCCTCTATGACTTCCTGCGGTCACTGGGAGGCCATTGTCTGATTGGACGCTGGCGCCCCACGTGACCTAGGTAGCCATCTGGGGTCAGGCAAAGTCTATTTAAGACTCTGGCCCCGAGTTTGGCACTCTTTAATGCAATTGGCTAGTGTAGAGACAGGTTCTCGGTCTGACAAGGACAGTTCTTAGGGGCAGGGAAAGGTTCCTTAGGATTAGGGAAAGTGCAGACTATGCTATCTCCACTCACGAAGTGGGTGTGGACCAGCCAGGGCACATTCTCTACCCTCACTGCAGAAGCTGTGTGCATCTTTCCAAGGTCTCGATCCTCTACTACTGTTTGGAAAGTGGCTCCATCCACCTAGGCCTCTGAGTATATTCTTGCCGCCAGTGCACAAGGCTACACCTTACCCACAAGCTTCTCTCAGCATAGAAGTTTTCAGGAATGCGAAAGCAGATTGAAGCAGTTCAAATGCAAGTCAAACGCACCTGCAATTAATTATTCATGAGCTCAGCAGTGTCTCAGACTAGTGCGCTGCTTTTGCCCATTAAAGCCCAATCAAAGCTCAGCACTTTGTGGTCAAAGTCGCTTGCAAATCCCAGGACCGGAGCCACAAAAATTCCCTAAATAAGCTCCCCTTGTCCTGTGGTACATTGAGGGCACAACAGAGAATCTCTACAAGAATCCTTCATAATGACTAAGTCTCAAGGAGAAGATATCTACATCAGGCGTATTCTTTGCAGTCCTCTAAGCAACTCTTCCACCATGAATGGGTCTAGATCTTGAACCCATTTCTCTTTACTCTTTTTAGTGAGTTTCAAAGTGGATGTAAACCCAAAAAAAACATTTTTTTTTTTAATTAAGGCTTGTACCTGGTACAGCATATGATTTCATATCATCTGTGCCCAGTCTTGCCAAGAAGAGTTAATCCAGCTCTGAGCAATCCTCTTATCTTCTTTTAGTGAGATAAAAATGGACAGACAGAGACATACCAGTCCTTTCTTCCCCCTTGATGTGAGTGACAGCTTATTTCCTTATCTCATGTAATAGCATGAGAGAGACATTCAGTGTACTTTCCCAGGGTCATCATCCCCCTCTCTTAGCGTCTCACAGCTATTACTACAGCCTGTGTTGTGTAGCACATGCGCAGGAGTCACAGGGGGCCGTGAGCGCGCTCTGCTTCCTTTACGATGCTGCCTGGCCAAAGGGGAGTGTAGAGGTGGGCGGGGAGTCTAGTGACGTCACGACTCTGCCCACTTAGCTCCAGAAAATAGACCCGCCCATGGATTTCGAAGATTTGGTAGGGATACATGCAGGAGGCATGTATACATACAGTATCTCACAAAAGTAAGTACACCCCTCACATTTGTGTAAATATTTTCTTCTATCTTTTCATGTGACAACACTGAAGAAATGACACTTGTCTACAATGTAAAGTAGTGAGTGTACAGCTTGTATAACAGTCTAAACCGCTGGCAACAAAAGTCAGTACACCCCTAAATGAAAATGTCCAAATTGGGTCCAAGGTGTCAATATTTTGTGGGGCCACCATTATTTTCCAGCACTGCCTTAATCCTCTTGGGCATGGAGTTCACCAGAGCTTCACAGGTTGTCACTGGAGTCCTCTTCCCCTCCTCCATTAACGACATCATAGAGCTGGTGGATGTTAGAGACCTTGCGCTCCTCCACCTTCCGTTTAAGGATGTCCCACAGATGATCAATAGGGTTTAGGTCTGGTGACATGCTTGGCCAGTCCATCACCTTTACCCTCAGCTTCTTTAGCAAGGCAGTGGTGGTCTTGGAGGTGCGTTTGGGGTGGTTATCATGTTGGAATACTGCCCTGCGGCCCAGTCTCTGAAGAGAGGGGATCATGCTCTGCTTCAGTATGTCACAGTACATGTTGGCATTCATGGTTCCCTCAATGATCTGTAGCCCCCCAGTGCCGGCAGCACTCATGCAGCCCCAGACCATGACACTCCCACCACCATGCTTGACTGTAGACAAGACACACTTGTCTTTGTACTCCTCACCTGGTTGCCCCCACACACGCTTGTCACCATCTGAACCAAATACGTTTATCTTGGTCTCATCAGACCACAGGACATGGTTCCAGTAATCCATGTCCTTAGTGTTTTCAGCAAACTGTTTGTGGTCTTTCTTGTGCATCATCTTTAGAAGAGGCTTCTTTCTGTGATGACAGACATGCAGACCAATTTAATGCAGTGTGTGGCGTATGGTCTGAGCACTGACAGGCTGACCCCCCACCCCTACAACCTCTGCAGCAATGCTGGCAGCACTCATACGTCTATTTCCCAAAGACAACCTCTGGATATGACGCTGAGCATGTGCACTCAAATTCTTTGGTGGACAATGGCGAGGCCTGTTCTTAATGGAACCTGTCCTGTTATAACACTGTATGGTCTTGTCCACTGTGCTGCAGCTCAGTTTCAGGGTCTTGGCAATCTTCTTATAGCCTAGGTCATCTTTATGTAGAGCAACAATTCTTTTTTTCAGATCCTCAGAGAGTTCTTTGCCATGAGGTGCCATGTTGAACTTCCAGTGACCAGTATGAGAGAGTGAGAGCGATAACACCAAATTTAACACACCTGCTCCTCATTCACACCTGAGACCTTGTAACACTAACGAGTCACATGACACCGGGGGGAGGGAAAATGGCTAATTGGGCCCAATTTGGAGATTTTCACTTAGGGGTGTACTGACTTTTGTTGCCAGCGGTTTAGACATTACTGGCTGTGTGTTGAGTTATTTTGAGGGGACAGCAAATTTACACTGTTATACAAGCTGTACACTCACTACTTTACATTGTAGCAAAGTGTCATTTCTTCAGTGTTGTCACATGAAAAGTTTTGAGGAAAATATTTACAAAAATGTGAGGGGTGTACTCACTTTTGTGAGATACTGTATATACATAAGAAAGATGGAAATAGTTGAGAATCATGAGTGGTGGGTTTACAACCACTTTAAAGACTAGAAATCAGTGCATGGTATATTTTAGATATAGGATCTCTCTTGTACTGGGAGTGAATAATAAGGCAAATTAATTCCATTTTATGAATTGTAACATTTTTGTTGATCTGCAAGGGAATGGTGAAGTTGGAGCAGTTCTTAAGAAATATGTTTGTATTGCTGAAAGAGTTTATATATAGCACCCAAATTAATTTGTGAAGGGTGAGGACTTTTTTGTATAATCCAAAGCCTTCCAAATAAATGTCGTCACTTACGTATCTATCATTCCATAGGGAGCAGTGGCGACTGCTCCATTAGAGGCGCAGGGGCGCCGCCCCCCTAATCCATGTGCCCGGCCCCTAATCTACATGCAGGGAGCCAGATGCATGGATTTCAATGGGGGTTTTTCTTTTCTTTTTTTTTCAGCACATGATTAGAGCCTGAGGCTCTAATTGGTTTAAAAAAAGGGTGGGCTCGGGGCGCAGAGCACGGCGCCCTAAGCCTACCCAGTTGTGTGACATTAGCAAATAAATATTCGCTAATGTTTTCCTGCTTCTCCTCCCGGCCAATCAGGAAGTGGGTCCTGAGACCCAATTGGCCAGGGAGTGTTAGGACTCTGGGCCAATCGGGTCTCAGGACCTATTTCCCGTTCGGCTGTAAGGAGAAGCAACGGTACCTCTCGGCAACCTGAAGCAGGAGCAGCATCGGCCTCCCAAGACTGATCACCGTCATCCCGGCTCCATAGAGCTCGCACTGGGCACCGTCCTCCTAGCAGAGCCCATAGCAGCAGATTTCAGCAGCCCAAATGATCAGGATGAGCGGGAGCCGGTGCAGAGAGCAGGGGAGAAGTGTGAGTACCGGGGCCAGCCTGTGCATGGGGGGTGGTGGTATGTGCGAGTGAGGGGGGCAGGTTTGTTTGCCCCCCCAAAATATTGAGCACCAGCACCCACTGATAGGGAGGTATACTCATTAAAGCCCCAATATTTGAGAACGTTTCCAAATTTTATGGCACAATTTGAGAAGTAAAAGCCCTTTAAAACAACCCATCACCCATCACTGACTGGCTGACCCTTGGTAGTTGTAAGCGTTGTGGAGAAATTCATCTTCAAAATTCACAACATAAGCACTGAAATCAGTCTTAATTTCTCTGGTAGCAGGGACTTGACAGCCAGCCAGCCCTCTAATGTAAACCAACAGCAGTTGTTAAAAGCCAATTAAAACTCAACTTCATAGTGTCTGTTGTACGAGAATGAATTAAGTACAAGCAGCTTGGGAGTTTAGGGAGGGTTTGCTTTAAAGCCCCATTACTGTTTGAGTAATATGTAAATCTCCTTGGCCTTGTGCAGTTGCACTTTAAATTTGCAAATTCTAGTCTCCCCCAAATTAATTATGTAATTATTTGTATTGGAAAATCCCCCCAAACCAATAGAAGCAGATATGCTGGGGTGGCAGAGCAGAGCTTTCTAAGCGGGGTTGTCATTAGAAACTATGGGGTCTTATACAGTTTACCTGACAGCCTACAGGCTATAGTCTTGTTGGAGGAGGCCAAAGACTCCACTTGAGTATCTGCTGAGTTCCTAGTCAAGAAGGCACCAGGAGGATACCCTGAGGAGATTGAATGGTGACCCCAGTTATGTTATCTGGAGGGTCGAAGATAGCCCGGGATTGATACGACCCTAGACTATAGTCTGCTGGGTTTTTTGGAAGACATGCCTCCAGCCTATTATCTGCAGAGTCTAGAGGAGCAACAGGATTGGTATGACCCTAGTCTATAGTCTGCTGGGTCTGCTGGGTCTTCGGAAGACGGGACTCCAGCCTGTTATCGGCAGGGTCTAAGGGAGCTGAAAGATTGACATGACCATAGTCTAAAGTCTGCGGAGTGTTTGGAAGACATGATTCCAGCCTGTTATCTGTAGGGTTTAGGTAATCGTTAGGATTGGCATGACTCTAGTCTTTAGTATGTTGGGTTTCTGGAAGACATAACTCAATTCTGTTGTCTGCAAGCATCAAGGGTAGCCCAAGGATTAACATGACCCTAGTTTATATTCTGCAAGGTCTTTGGAAGACATGACTCCGACCTGTTATCTGCAAAGGCTAGGGCAGGGGTAGGCAAGCTCGGCACTCAAGTTGTGGTCAAACTACAGATACCATCATGCCTCTGCCTCTAGGAGTCATGCCTGTGATTGTCAGGGTCTTACAATGTCTCATGTGACTTGTAGTTTCACCACTGCTGGAGGGCCAAGGTTGCCTACCCCAGGTCTAGGGGAACCCAAGGATTGACATGATCCCAATCTATAGTCTGCTGTGTTTTTGGAAGACATGACTCCATTCTGTTATCTGCAGAGTCTAGAGGAGCAGCAGGATTGGTATGACAATAGTTGGAAGACATGACTCCAGGCTGTTATTGGCAGGGTCAAAGGGAGCTAAAGGATTGATACACATGATCATAGTCTAAAGTCTGTCGGGTCTTTGGAAATTCTTATTCTAGCCTTTTAGCTGTGTGATCTAGAGCAGGGGTCTCCAAACTATGACCCTCCAGTTGTTCAGGAACCACAATTCCCATCATGCCTAGTCATGTCTGTGAATGTCAGAATTTTACAATGCCTCATGGGAAGTGTAGTTCCACAACAGCTGGGGGGCCGTAGTTTGAAGATCCCTGATCTAGAGGATTATTAGGATTGGCATGACTCTAGTCTATAGTCTGCTGTGTTTTTGAAAGGCATAACTCAAGCCTGTTATCTGCAGCGTCAAGGGGAGCCCCAGGATTGGCATGACCCCTGTCTATAGCCTGCAAGGTCTTTGGAAGACATGACTTGAGCCTGTTATTTGCAGGGTCTAGGGGATTACCAGGATTGGCATAACCCTAGTCTATAGCCTGCTGGGTTTGTGGAAGACATGACTCCAGCCTGTTATCTGCAAGGTCTAGGGGATCAACAGAAATGGCATGACCCTAGTCTATAGCCTGCTGGGTCTTTGGAAGACATAACTCTAGCCTGTTATCTGCAAGGTCTAGGGGAGCCCAAGGATTGACATGACCATAGTCTGTAGTCTGCAAGGTCTTTGGAAGACATGACTTGAGCCCTGTTATATGCAGAGTCTAGGGGATTACCAGGATTAGCATGACCCTAGTCTATAGTCTGCTGGGTTTTTGGAAGACATGCCTCCAGGCTGTTACATGCAGGGTCTAGAGGAGCCCAAGAATTAGCATGACCCTAGTCTATAGTCTGCTGGGTTTTTGGAAGACATGCCTCCAGGCTGTTACATGCAGGGTCTAGGGGAGCCCAAGGATTAGCATGACCCTAGTCTATAGTCTGCAAGGTCTTTGAAAGACAGCCTGTTATCTGCAAAGGGGATCACCAAAATTGGCATGGCCCTAGTCTATAGTCTGCTGTGTTTTTGGAAGACATAACTCAAGCCTGTTATCTGCAGCGTCAAGGGGAGCCTCAGGATTGGCATGACCCCTGTCTATAGTCTGCAAGGTCTTTGGAAGACATAACTTGAGCCTGTTATTTGCAGGGTCTAGGGGATGTCTAGGATTGGCATGACCCTAGTCTATAGCCTGCTGGGTTTGTGGAAGACATGACTCCAGCCTGTTATCTGCAAGGTCTAGGGGATCAACAGAAATGGCATGACCCTAGTCCATAGCCTGCTGGGTCTTTGGAAGACATGACTCTAGCCTGTTATCTGCAAGGTCTAGGGGAGCCCAAGGATTGACATGACCTTAGTCTGTAGTCTGCGAGGCCTTTGGAAGACATGACTTGAGCCCTGTTATTTGCAGAGTCTAGGGGATTACCAGGATTGGCATGACCCTAGTCTATAGCCTGCTGGGTTTTTGGAAGACATTACTCCAGGTTGTTACCTGCAGGGTCTTGGGCAGCCCAAGGTTTAGCATGACCCTAGTCTATAGTCTGCAAGGTCTTTGAAAGACACAATTCCAGCCTGTTATCTGCAAAGTCTAGGGGATCACCAAAATTGGCATGGCCCTAGTCTATAGTCTGCTGGGTCTTTGGTGGACATGACTCCAGCCTGGTATCTGCAAAGGTCTAGGGGAACCCAAATATTGGCATGACCTTATTCTATAGTATGCTGGGTCTTGGGAAGGCATGAACCCAACCTGGGTTGCCGATAGGGGGGTACAGGCAGTACCCCTGTACTGAACAAAGGTCCCCCTACTGACACGATGGGACCCGGGCCCAGTATGGAAGTGCTGTCTGTACCCTCCTAATCAATGGCCCTATGATTAATCCTCTGCACTGCATTGCAACACGCCCATTGAAAGTTAAAATGGGACTTGCAGTGGGAGTGCCCATTCTGAAGGCTGATAGAGGGTTGAAGGGGGTGGTGGTACCTGGGTTTGCTTAAAGGGGGAGGAGAAAGCATATAAGTACAGTAGTAGCGCAGGCAGGAGGCGGGGCAGCGGCACGCATATTACAGCTTGCAGCCCAGCATAGGCAGGGGGATTAGGTGCATTACTTTATAGATCTTTTGTCAGGTAAAACAAATCCTGTACACGTCTTTAGCTCCAGCTGCCCTTCAGTAGTTTATCCTTCATGGTGAAACGTCAATATGGAGAAGCCATGTATGCTTGTTAAGCGGGGTTGTGAAAATGTCTCGTTAGGTGTAAGCGGGCCGCGCGTCGAATCATAACATTGTAAGTAATTACATGGAGACGTTGAGGCATGAATGGTGAGGTCGTGTTTAATGATGTATGTTATTGTGTGTTAATCATGCCATGTAGCTGTTCATGAAATGTACTGTTTATGGTTTTATTTAGCACCTGTCTTGTTCATAATGTAATGCTGTTATATCACAACGTGCTTAGGTGTAATTATTGCTACTATTATTATATTATTATTTATTACGTTATATTACTATTCCTATGTCATATATTATATTATATTGTTTTTGTTATGATTTTATTTAGCACCTGTCTTGTCCATAATGATGTGGTGCAGTTATATCACAAGGTGCTTAAAAAAGGAGTTCCACCCAGGGGGGCCGTCAAAAAAAAATAAAAAATTAAAAGTCAGCAGCTACAAATACTGCAGCTGCTGACTTTTAATTGGACACTTACCTGTCCCTGGGTCCAGCGATGCGGGGGGATTGAAGCCCCGCTCGTCCCCCCCCCCCTCCGCCGGTCGGCGCCAGCATTTCAACTGTGGGCGCCGGGCTGTGGCTTCACAGCCTGGCACCCACTGCGCATGCGCAAACGGCGCCGCGCGCCGTGATTGGCCGCTCAATCACCTGGGACCTGTAATGGGTCCCAGATGATTGACAGGAGGGAGGGAGCAGAGCGGAGCCCTTCCTCTGCCGAGGGGGAAGTGATGTCACCAGCCCAGGCAAAGGAAGGGGCAGACTACGAGAGACCACCTAGCAACAGGCATTTAGAGGTAAGTGAAAAAAAAGAAAATATCCAAATGTTTTTTTGGTTTTTTTTTTTAGAATTTTTGAGATATTTTTGTTTTTTTGGGTGGAACCCCACTTTAAGTGCAATTATTGCTACTATTATTATATTATTATTTAGTAAATTATTACTATTCCTATATTATATTATATTATATTATATTATATTATATTATATTATATTATATTATATTATTTGTGTTATGGTTTTATATAGCACCTGCCTTGTCCATAATGATGTGGTGCAGTTATATCACAATGTGCTTAGGTGCAATTATTACTACTATTATTATATTAATATTTAGTACATTATTACCCATTCCTATATTATATTATATTATATTATATTATATTATATTATATTATATTATATTATAATATATTGTTTGTGTTATGGTTTTATTTAGCACCTGTCTTGCCCATAATGATGTGGTGCTGTTATATCACAATGTGCCTAGATGCAAATATTGCTACTATTATTATAGTATTATTTATTACATTATATTACTATCCTTATGTTACTATTTATTATATTATATCATATTATACTATATTATATTATGTTATGTTATATTATATTGTTTTTGTTATTATTATTTATTATATTATATTGATTTGTTATGGTTTTATTTAGCACTTGTCTAGTTCCCAATGATGTGGTGCAGTTATATCACAATGTGCTTAGGTGCAATTATTGCTACTATTAGTATATTATTATTTATTATATTATATTACTATCCTTATGTTACTATTTATTATATTATATTATATTATATTATATTATATTATATTATATTATATTATATTATGTTATATTATATTGTTTTTGTTATGGTTTTATTTAGCACCTATCTCGTTCCTAATGATATGGTGCTGTTACCAGTGCTGGGACAAGGCCATCTGGTGCCCAGGGCGAAGATGGCAAACTGTGCCCCCCCCCCTGTTTTTAAGAAAGAATCATTGTAGTTTCAATTTGTAAAATGCAGCATAAGGGGGTTAATGTATTGGACTGGTTTCTGATACATTAGCGACTAGTGCCAGTTAATTAACCCCTTTGTGCTGCATTAGTGGCACCAGTGTAACACTGACACTGGTGCCATTTATGCAGCACAAAAGGGTTCATTTACTGGCACTGGTCATCTGAATGTGAATGAAGACACTAGCTGAAATACTTTCAGAGGTAATATTATCCATTAGGTAGAGAAGTCAGAGAACTAAATGTTCTATGTTCTAATTAGAATCCTCCTCCTCTCAGCCAGCGGCCAGCCAGACACCCCGCCAGCACCACCACCCCCCCCACTGACCCCCACAACCAAACCCCCCCGCCCCCCCCTCAATCCCCGAAACTAAGTAGTTGATTTACTAATATGTATTAATAGTATGGGCTTCCTTGAGATCTTGCACGTTGCAGAGCTTAGTCCCTCCTCCTCGGATCCTCTAGGTTGCGGCTGAAGCTGCACTCTCTTCTCCTCCCATCACGCTGCGCTCTCTTCTCCTCCCATCACGCTGCGCTCTCTTCTCCTCCCATCACGCTGCGCTCTCTTCTCCTCCCATCACGCTGCGCTCTCTTCTCCTCCCATCACGCTGCGCTCTTTACTCCTCCCATCACGCTGCACTCTCTGCTCCTCCCATCACGCTGCACTCTCTGCTCCTCCCATCACGCTGCACTCTCTGCTCCTCCCATCACGCTGCGCTCTCCTCTCCTCCCATCACGCTGCTATCTCTGCTCCTCCCATCACGCTGCGCTCTCCTCTCCTCCCATCACGCTGCGCTCTCTTCTCCTCCCATCACGCTGCGCTCTCTTCTCCTCCCATCACACTGCGCTCTCTACTCCTCCCATCACACTGCGCTCTCTTCTCCTCCCATCACACTGCACTCTCTGCTCCTCCCATCATGCTGCGCTCTCTTCTCCTCCCATCACGCTGCGCTCTCTTCTCCTCCCATCACGCTGCGCTCTCTTCTCCTCTCATCACGCTGCACTCTCTGCTCCTCCCATCACGCTGCACTTTTACTCCTCCCATCACGCTGCACTCTCTGCTCCTCCCATCACGCTGCACTCTCTTCTCCTCCCATCACACTGCGCTCTCTACTCCTCCCATCACACTGCGCTCTCTTCTCCTCCCATCACACTGCACTCTCTGCTCCTCCCATCACACTGCGCTCTCTACTCCTCCCATCGCGCTGCACTCTCTGCTCCTCCCATCACGCTGCGCTCTCTGCTCCTCCCATCATGCTGCACTCTCTACTCCTCCCATCACGCTGCACTCTCTACTCCTCCCATCACACTGCGCTCTCTTCTCCTCCCATCACGCTGCGCTCTCTACTCCTCCCATCACGCTGCACTCTCTGCTCCTCCCATCACGCTGCGCTCTCTACTCCTCCCATCACGCTGCGCTCTCTACTCCTCCCATCACGCTGCGCTCTCTACTCCTCCCATCACGCTGCACTCTCTGCTCCTCCCATCACGCTGCACTCTCTGCTCCTCCCATCACGCTGCACTCTCTGCTCCTCCCATCATGCTGCACTCTCTGCTCCTCCCATCACGCTGCACTCTCTGCTCCTCCCATCACGCTGCGCTCTCTACTCCTCCCATCACGCTGCGCTCTCTACTCCTCCCATCACACTGCGCTCTCTACTCCTCCCATCACGCTGCACTCTCTGATCCTCCCATCACACTGCGCTCTCTACTCCTCCCATCACGCTGCGCTCTCTACTCCTCCCATCATGCTGCACTCTCTGCTCCTCCCATCACGCTGCACTCTCTGCTCCTCCCATCACGCTGCACTCTCTGCTCCTCCCATCACGCTGCACTCTCTGCTCCTCCCATCACGCTGCACTCTCTGCTCCTCCCATCACGCTGCGCTCTCTACTCCTCCCATCACGCTGCGCTCTCTACTCCTCCCATCACACTGCACTCTCTGCTCCTCCCATCACGCTGCGCTCTCTACTCCTCCCATCACGCTGCGCTCTCTACTCCTCCCATCACACTGCGCTCTCTACTCCTCCCATCACGCTGCACTCTCTGCTCCTCCCATCACGCTGCACTCTCTGCTCCTCCCATCACGCTGCACTCTCTACTCCTCCCATCACACTGCGCTCTCTACCCCTCCCATCATGCTGCACTCTCTGCTCCTCCCATCACGCTGCACTCTCTGCTCCTCCCATCACGCTGCGCTCTCTACTCCTCCCATCACGCTGCGCTCTCTACTCCTCCCATCACGCTGCACTCTCTGCTCCTCCCATCATGCTGCACTCTCTGCTCCTCCCATCACGCTGCGCTCTCTACTCCTCCCATCACGCTGCACTCTCTGCTCCTCCCATCACGCTGCACTCTCTACTCCTCCCATCACACTGCGCTCTCTACTCCTCCCATCACGCTGCACTCTCTACTCCTCCCATCACGCTGTACTCTCTACACCTCCCATCACGCTGCACTCTCTTCACCTCCCATCATGCTGCACTCTCTACTCCTCCCATCACGCTGTGCTCTCTGCTCCTCCCATCACGCTGCGCTCTCTACTCCTCCCATCACGCTGTGCTCTCTGCTCCTCCCATCACGCTGCACTCTCTACTCCTCCCATCACGCTGCACTCTCTACTCCTCCCATCACGCTGCGCTCTCTACTCCTCCCATCACGCTGCGCTCTCTGCTTCTTCCATCACGCTGCGCTCTCTACTCCTCCCATCACGCTGCACTCTCTGCTCCTCCCATCACGCTGCGCTCTCTACTCCTCCCATCACGCTGCACTCTCTGCTCCTCCCATCACGCTGCACTCTCTACTCCTCCCATCACACTGCGCTCTCTACTCCTCCCATCACGCTGCACTCTCTACTCCTCCCATCACGCTGTACTCTCTACACCTCCCATCACGCTGCACTCTCTTCACCTCCCATCATGCTGCACTCTCTACTCCTCCCATCACGCTGTGCTCTCTGCTCCTCCCATCACGCTGCGCTCTCTACTCCTCCCATCACGCTGTGCTCTCTGCTCCTCCCATCACGCTGCACTCTCTACTCCTCCCATCACGCTGCACTCTCTACTCCTAGCATCACACTGCGCTCTCTACTCCTCCCATCACGCTGCGCTCTCTACTCCTCCCATCACGCTGCGCTCTCTGCTTCTTCCATCACGCTGCGCTCTCTACTCCTCCCATCACGCTGCACTCTCTGCTCCTCCCATCACGCTGCGCTCTCTGCTTCTTCCATCCCGGTGGAGCTCATTTATATCAGGTGTCCCCATCGCAGCACTAATTTACATCAGCTGTCCACATTACAGTGCCCCTTTACATCAGGCATTCACATCAAAGTCCCCCTTAACATAAAATGTGCCCATCAGCGTTCCCCTTATCATAAAATCAGGGGAACTCTGATGGGCACAACAAAACGTGCCCCTTAACATAAAATTTGCCCATCAGAATGCCCCTTAACATAAAATATATCCAACAATGTGCCCCTTAACATAAAATTTGCCCATCAGAGTGTCAATTACCATAAAATTTGCCCATCAGAGTGGCCCTTACTATAAAATTTGCCCATCAGAGTGCCCCCTAACAAAAAAATGTGCCCATAAGAGTGCCCCTTAACATAAAATATGTCCAACAGCTTGTCCCTTAACATAAAACGTGCAAAGGGGCACATTTTATATTAAGGGACACTCTGATGGGCACAACAAAACGTGCCCCTTAACGTATAATATGCCCATCAGAGTGCCCCTTAACATAAAATAAGGGTCACACTGATGGGCACCTTTTATGTTAAGGGGCACGCTGATGGGTGTATTTTTAATGTGCACGCTGATGGGCGCATTTTATGTTAAGGGGCACTCTGATGGGTGTATTTTTAATGTGCACGCTGATGGGCGCATTTTATGTTAAGGGGCACTCTGATGGGCACAACAAAATGTGTCCATCAGTGTGCCCCTTAAGAAAAAATGCCCATCAGTGTACACATTAAAAATATACCCATCAGTGTGCCCCTTAAAATAAAATTTGTCCATCAGAGTGCCCCTTAACATAAAAAAAGGTGCCCATCAGCCTGACCTTTAACAAAATATGCCCAGCAGTGTGCACAATAAAAATATGCCCATTATTAGTGATCACTAGTCGGCCCCACATACCTTGAATGCAGGAGGGCAAGCCGTAGAACTGATATACCGAAGGGGCTGCGGAAGCTGCGAGATATGGAGAGCTCAGCCAGGACCTGGAAACCACGAGTATCAGGGGGGCGGGGCGGGCACGTGACGTCACACCCCTACTCGCGGCCCGTGAGTGCAAGCTCGTCTTCTCTCAACTTGTCTCCGAGACCTGCGGTGAGGATCAGGGGGCGGGCGCACGCACGCAGCGTCACTGGTTGCTGGGGAAACCCGCGGTCCCAGCAAACTAGTGACGGCAAACTGGCGAAGGACAGGACACTTCACTGCGCCCCATCCCCAATAAATTGTACCGCCCAGGGCATCTGCCCCTTCCGCCCCCCCCCTCCCCCATACCGGCTCTGGCTGTTACATTGCAATGGGGTTGATTTACTAAAAGCAAATCCACTCTGCACTACAAGTGCACTTGGAAGTTCAGTCGCTGTAGATCTGAGGGGAAGATCTGAAACGAGGGGAAGCTCTGCTCTGCTTTTTATCCCCTACACAGTATTAATTCCAGGCAGATGTAACACCATTCAATGCAGTTATGATTTTAGTAAAAAAACGTAAAATGTTTGTAAAGCCTCAAGGATTTTCACCTTAGCGCATTCTATGCATTAAGGTAAAAAACCTTTCTGAGCTGCAGCTCCCCCCCAGACCCTGCCCCCCCCTTTTCTTACCTGAGCCCGATCCGAACCAGCGATGTGCACGAGCGCAGCGGCTCCAGCCACTGTCTCCCTCCTCATTGGACAGATTGATAGCATCAGGAGCCATTGGCTTCCGCTGCTGTCAATCTAATCCTTTAACACGAGAGCGGGGGGCGGGGTCCAATCCCGTTGTCACAATTCAAAGTGGAATTGAACTTCCTATTGGGATTTAGTTCCATTTTAACACGCCATCCACCTTAAGCAGAATTGCTGGAAATGTAAAAGAAAAAAAAAAATCTATCTTTTTTTAAATTATTAAATGTCTTTCCTAGTTTTTTAAAGTTTTAGATAAGATTGTAGACAAGGGACACAATTGTAGACCTGCACAAGGCTGGAATGGGCTACAAGACCATCAGCAAGAAGCTTGGTGAGAAGGAGACTTGGCGCGATTATTCGCAAATGGAAGAAATACATAATAACCATCAATCGTCCCCAGTCTGGAGCTCCATGCAAGTTCTCACCTCATGGGGTGAGGATGGTCATGAGAAAAGTGAGGGATCAGCCCAGAACTACACGGGAGGAGCTTGTGAAGGATCTCAAGGCAGTTGGGACCACAGTCGCCAAACAAACCATTGGTAACACAATACACCGCCATGGATTGTAATCCTGCAGCGACCGCAAGTCCCCCTCCTCAGGAAGACACTTGTAGAGGCCCATCTGAGGTCTGCCAATGAACATCTAAATGATTCAGAGAAGGACTGGGGAGAAAGTTCTGTGGTCAGATGAGACCAAAATTGAGCTCTTTGGCATTAACTCGACTCGCCGTGTTTGAAGGAAGGAAAATGCTGACTATGACCCTAAGAACACCATCCCTACAGTCACACACCATCCCTACAGTCACACACGGAGGTGGAAACATGATGCTTTGGGGCTGTTTCTCTGATAAAGGTCCAGGCCGACTTTGCCGCGTTGAGAGGCCAATGAACGGGGCCATGTATTGTAAAATCTTGGATGAGAACCTTCTTCCCTCAACCAGAACACTGAAGATGGGTCATGGATGGGTCTTCCAGCATGACAATGACCCAAAACATACCGCCAAGGCAACAATGCAATGGCTCAAGGAGAAGCACAGTGGCCCATCAAGTCTCCAGACCTTAATCCTACAGAAAATTTATGGAGGGAGCTGAAATTTTGAGTTGCCAAGCGACAGTAGAGAAGATCTGTAAAGAAGAGTGGACCAAAATCCCTCCTGAGATGTGTGGAAACCTGGTCACCACCCTCAAGAAACGTCTGACCTCTGTGCTCACCAACAAGGGTTTCTCCATCAACTACTAAGTCATGTTTTACTTGGGGATCAAATACTTATTTTACTCACTGAACTGCAACTCCATTATTAACATTCGTATCGTGTTTTTTTCTGGATTTTTGGTTGATATTCTGTCTCTATCATATAAAATACACCTATGATAAAAATTATAGACCCTTCATTTCTTTGTAAGTGGGCAAAACTTACACAATCTGCAGGGGATCAAATCATTATTTTCCCCACTGTATATATAGTGGCTATTGAAAAGAACCGCCCCTTTTTTTTAAATAATCACATCTTGTTGCTTTGCAGTCTGAAATGAAGACAGACACCGTTTTTGTTTTATCCAGCTGTATAAGTTGTACTCAGTACAACTTATAACGTCCAAGTGAAAGATACTATATAACACCAACATTTCAGATTTTTTTTTTTACAGAATCACTGAGTTGGAAAAAGGATCCCCCCCTGGTGTCAGTATTTTGTTGGCCCCCCTTTTGCTTTAATTCCAGCCTTTAGTCTGTTGGGATTTGTCTCTACTAACTTTCCACATCTAGACTTTGCAATATTTGCCCGCTCCTCCTTGCAGAACTGCTCAAGTTCAGTTACATTTGATTATGACCGTTTGTGGACTGCAGTCTTCAATCATTCCACAGGTTTTCAATGGGGTTTAAGTCTGGGCTCTGACTAGGCCATGAAGGACATTCCCCAACTTCTCCTCCAACCACTGTGTGTTGCATTGTTGCTGTGTGCTTTGGCTCATTGTCATGTTGGAAGGGAAACCTTCTTCCCATTGACAGCTTTTTGCCAGCAGAGGGCAGCAGATTTTCCTCAAGAATTTGATGGTATTTTGCCCCACCCATTTTTCCTTCTATCCTGACAAGTGCTCCAGTCTCCAGAAAGAAACACCCCCCCCCCATTACAATGATATCACCACTGCCATGCTTTTCTGTAGGAATGGTGTTATTTAGATGGGGAGCTCTATTGGATTTTCACCAGACGTATCGGTTGTTGAGGCCAAATCATTTAATTTTAGTCTCATCTCACCTTTAATGCACCTTGAAGATTCTGGGGCCGCATTGAAAAAAAAGGTCTTCTGGTCAGATGAGATACATTTTAAAGCCTATCTCCAGGTTTACTATCAGTTTATCTAGATTATTGGGCCAAGCTCAGTTTAACTAATTAAGTCCCCATTCACACCTAAGTGATTGACTGCTCGTAGCTCCAAAATGCTCAGCAAGCCAAATGCCATTCATTTCATTGGCCCCTGTTCACATCTGAGCATTCTGTCACCTGACACAAAACGCCCGCTACACATGCTTCTTTTTTTGGCAGATTACAAGCGTTTTTTGGCCCCATAGACTTCCATAGAAACACCTGACTTGAGCATTTTCCAAGCTATCTGCGCTAAGTGTAAATGCCTTACTGCTTATAATAATCAATAGTGCCGACAGCGGCACTCACTGTATTGCACATATCAATATTAACCACTTCCCAACAGGCACATAGCAAAATGACGGCCTGAAAGAGGTCCTGTTATCCTGACTGGGCGTCATATGATGTCCAGCAAGATAAGCCGCGATCGCGAGCAGCACGACGATCGGTCACGTGGTGTGTCAGTCTCACACACCGCATCTCCGAACGAGGTAAAGAGCCTATGACGGAGGCTCTTTACCATGTGATCAGCCGTGTCCAATCATGGGTGATCACAGTGCAAACAGGTAAAGCCGTGTATTGGCTTTTCCTCTACTCGCACTGACAGACGCGAGTAGAGGAGAGGCGATCCTCTGCTCTCCTGACAGGGGGGTCTGTTTTATGATTATTGATTATCAATGCAGCCCACCCGTGCCCATCAGGGATGCCTAGCCCTGCTCACCCATGACCACCAGGCAAGCCCACTAGAGCCCACCAGGGATGCCAATCAGTGCCCATTAGATATGGCACTCTATGCCCATCAGTGATACCTGCCAGTGCCTCCTGATCAGTTCTGCCTATCAGTGCCATCTATTAGTGCCGCCCATCAGTGCCCATCCGTTCCGCCTATAAGTGCCCTCCAGTGCCACCTATCAGTGCCACCTATGAGTGCACATCAGTGCCACTGATCAGTGCCCATCAGTGCCGCCTATGAGTGCCCATCAGTGCCACCTATAAGTGCCCATCAGTGCCACCTATCTGTGCCCATCAGTGCCGCCTATGAGTGCCCATCAGTGCTGCCTATGAGTGCCCATCAGTGCCACCTATCAGTGCCCATCAGTTCTGCCTATAAGTGCCCTCCAGTGCCACCTACCAGTGCCACCTATGAGTGCCCATCAGTGCCACCGATCAGTGCCCATCAGTGCTGCCTATCAGTGCCCATCAGTTCCGCCTATAATTGCCCTCCAGTGCCACCTATCAGTGCCACCTATGAGTGCACATCAGTGCCACCGATCAGTGTCCATCAGTGCCGCCTATGAGTGCCCATCAGTGCTGCCTATCAGTGTCCATCAGTGCCACCTATCAGTGCCCATCAGTGCCGCCTATAAGTGCCCTCCTGTGCCACCTATCACACACCTCCCAACTTTTTGGGATGGGAAAGGGACACCTATCAGCAAAAGTATGCAGGCTTAGGACACACCTCTTGCAATGCCACCTTAAAGGAGAATTGTACAAAAAAAACAAGATTTGTAAACCCACAAATGCTTTTTTTTACCACTCATATTCCTTTTATATTGGCTTTTGAAATTTACAAATGCAGCAATTTAGAAATCAGATGAAAGGTTTAGCGCTTTGATAGATATTAAGTGCATTTTATATACAACTATATCGATCAGACCAAATTAGGAGGAACGAGGGACAGAGGGACTTTGCTCCAAATCAGGGACAGTCCCTCAAAATCAGGGACAGTCCCTCAAAATCAGGGACAGTTGGGAGCTATGCTATCAGTGTCACCTATAAGCAGGGGCATTGCTAGGTCTACAAAAGATCTCGGGCTAGAGCCCATAGCAGCGAAGTAAAGAAAGTCATGGGCTTAGGTCGGGCATACACATGTGTATACAGCAATATACAAGTGTGTATATCCCCAGAGAGCCCCCCACTTACATCAGGGTCCCCAGAGAGCCTCCCCCTTGCATCAGGGTCAGCAGAGAGCCTCCCCTCCCCTTGGGGACCCCTGCAGAGACTTGGGGCTATGGCCCCAGATTCGGGGCTATAGCCCCAAAAGCCACCCCTTAGCGACGCCACTGCCTATAAAGTGCCCATCAGTGCCACCTATCAGTGCCCCATCAGTGCTGCTTATAAGTGCCTCATCATTAGTACCACCTTATCAGTGCCAATCAGTACTGCCTCACCAGTGCCCGTCAGCGAAGGAGAAAACTTACTTATTCACAAAGTTTTGTATCAGAAACTAAGAAAAACGTTTTTTTTCAAAATTTTCGGTCTTTTTTTTTTATGTGTAGCGCAAAAAATAAAAACCCCAGTGGTGATCAAATACCACACAAGGAAAGCTTTATTTGTGGGAAAAAGGGACATTAATTTTATTTGGGTACAGCGTCGCACGACCGCGCAATTATCATTCAAACTGTGATAGCGCTGAAAGCTGAAAAATGGCCTGGGCAGGAAGGTGTATAGGTGCCCCCTCGATTGAAGTGGTTAAAACAAATAGAAGAAGGGAAAGTGCTGCACTGTCATCATTTTGATATATAAACCTAATAAAAAATTCCACAAAATTGGTTGAATAAAGTGCTATCAAATGACCAATTGCCATAGAGTGCATAAAGTGCCTAAAGAAGAACAAAGGTAACAATTCATCATGTGCATGTAATAAATACATTTATCAAGCCAATATAAATAATGAATGATAAAGTTCAAATTAATAAAGCCTGTGCTATCATGCAAAAGTGATCAAAAGAATGAATTCATTAATTAGGATGATGATATTAAAATGGTGCTCGACACATGCACTTTTTTTTTTGAAAAGCCCGTGGCGGGTAAGACACACCTAAAAACGCCACCTGGTGCCAAAAAAAGTGCACACACATAAAGAGGTGACTTAAAACGTGCAACAGGTGTTACACTAGTCCTCCCAAGGAAGGACCTTACCATGATCCCCCGGGGCGTTAGGCTCCAGACGGGGACTGATGTTCTTCACTTGGGTCTATCTGGCCGAAACCAGACCGACCCCCTTTCTCTGGAGGGTCTGCCGAAGCAGACCCGCCCAAGTACTCGGTGGGACTCCCCCCCGAAGGGAGACCCTATGAGAGAGGGCGAACCAAGCCAGAAGGCCTATGTCCACCCCCTCCCAAGACGTTCAGGGTAGGCCTGAGGACCCGCACCCTACTAATTACACAGTGACAAAACGTGTAAACACCAAACAAGAACATGGCAAACAAGGGGCAAATAAATAGATAGTGGGGCAGAAGGAAATGGGAGAAGTGAAAGTGACCATTGTGCAATACAATGGCCCTCCCTTCGGTCAGGAATAAAAAATTCCTCTGGTCCTAGCCAAAAGGCTCGTCCCCAGAGGCAGGTGTGAAAATCGTGTGTATGGTGAAGTGACCATGGTGCCATAAATCAAAGTGACCCTCACTCACAGTGATTGTACGGCACCCCCTGAACTGCTACTTTAGGGGCACATTCACCACAGGCTTTTCGTCACAACCCTGACCAACAGCCCAGACTGGTGCAGCCCCACCCCAGCCAAGAAGGCTTGAAGACCTGGCAGCTTGGGGAAAGCCCCTCCTCTCTAAAAGGCTCAACCCTCGCCCCCATCACTCCTACCTAATTACATTCGGGAAATACTAACCGCTCCGCCCCGGCGCTGCAGGGGAACAAGCGTTCTTTCCCAAAAAACTGACCGGAGCTAGAACTACCCCAGTCTAGGCCAGGCCAGGCCAGGGACCCGACCCTCTGGTCAGACCCAATGCAGCACACATCCTCACCAGGAGCACCTTTCCGGACGGCTCAGACTCTACCCCGCTGACGTCTCTAAGGGCGTCCAGACGCTGGCCACTACCAAAATCGCCCTTCCAGGTGCAATGACACCACTGGATTTGTATATGCCCTCCCCACACTTGGGAGTAGCAGAGCGCCTCCTCTGGCAACTGATAAGAACAGATACTGCACTTAATCTTAGCCAAAAGGCAGAGAAGCGATGCTGATTTGCTAGTGCTGCAGATGATCACCAAGTTGTGCTCCTCTCCAAGATGATGTAAGACTTGGCCTCTTACTAGGAATTAAGACATTATTAAAGGGTCTGGGCTCGCTTTAGTGAGAACACTCATCACTATGGGTATGGACCCATGGGTAACGCCCATCAGAAAGGCCCATATGGTAATCGGCCCCTTAGTAAGGACCTCCAGATCTCTCCAAGAACCATTAGTCCCACAAAATCATATGGAGAGGGAGAATATGCTCATTGCCCAACGTCGACAAAAGATTATACTTTATCTTATTTAACCTCTTCAGCCCCCGGAAGATTTTACCCCCCTTCCTGACCAGAGCACTTTTTGCGATTCGGCACTGCGTCACTTTAACTGAAAATTGCGCAGTCGTGCCGCGTTGCACCCAAACAAAATTGACGTCCTTTTTTTCCCCCACAAATAGAGCTTTCTTTTGGTGGTATTTGATCACCTCTGCGGTTTTTATTGTTTGCGCTATAAACAAAAAAAGACCGACAATTTTGAAAAAAAAAAGCAATATTTATTTATTTTTTTGCTATAATAAATATCCCCCAAAAATATATAAAAAAACTTTTTTCCCTCAGTTTAGGTCGATATGTATTTTTCTACATATTTTTGGTAAACAAAAATTGTAATAAGCGTATATTGATTGGTTTGCACAAAACTTATATTGTCTACAAAATAGGGGATAGATTTATGGCATTTTTATTTTTCATTTTTTTTTTATTAGTAATGGTGGCGATCTGCGATTTTTATCCTGACTGCGACATTATGGCGGACACATCGGACACTTCTGACACTATTTTGGGACCATTGTCATTTATACAGCGATCAGTGCTATAAAAATGCACTGATTACTGTGTAAATGACACTGGCAGGGAAGGGGTTAAACACTAGGGGGCGATCTAAGGGTTAAGTGTGTCCCAGGAAGTGATTCCAACTGTGGGGGGGGGGTGGGCTTCAACTCACATGACAGCCATCGCTACTCCCGATGACAGGGATCAGTGGATCTCTCTCCTGTCACTAGGCAGAACAGGGAAATGCCTTGTTTACATAGGAATCTCCCTGTTCTTCCGCTCTGTGTCACGATCGCGGGACACCGGCAGACATCGAGTCCGCGGGACCCACGGGCAGGATCACGCTGTATGCGGCGCGCGGGGGCGCCCACTAACCCCGCCTATTAAGGGGGACGTGCAGGTTTGCCCATTTGCTCACTGCTGCCATTGTGCCGACATATATCGGCGTGCAGCGGTCGACAAGTACATACTGTATACTCACAAGCAGTGGCGGCTGGTGGTATATTTTTGGGGTGGGGCGGCAAACAATGCACACCCCCCCCCCCCCGGTTGGTCCGTAGGTTGGCGCCGAGCTGACTGGCTGCTGTGAGCAATATAGACAGGATAATTTCAGACAGATTTCAGGAGAGCCATACAGAGAATAAACATACATCATCATTGCAGCTGGATGCAGGACTGCACAATCGCCCATCACATAACTCCATAAAAACAATGGGGTTGATTTACTAATACTGAAGAGCACAAAATCTGGTGCAGTTGTGCACGATAGCCAATCAGCATCTAACTTCAGCTTCTTCAATTAAGCTTTGACAATAAAACCTGGAAGCGGATTGGTTTCTTTGTAGCGTTGCATCAGAGTCTGCACTCTCTAGTTTGCACTTACCCCCATCTATGGCGCGGGCAGCGCTTCCCTCCAGGCGAGGACTTCCCCTGCATCTCCTCCTCAGGCATGACAGCGGCCGCGCGTCTCCTCTCTCCTCCTCCACCTAGGCCCACAGGATCGCTTCTCCTTTTCGGCCAATCGGGAAACGGGTCTCAGGACCCGCTTCCTGATTGGCCCGGGAGGGGAATCAATGTGAAAATAGCGAATACTCATCCTCTATTGTGACACAATTGGGTGGGCTCGGGACGCAAAGCCCACCCTTTTTTGTATGTCAATATTTTTATTGAAGTAATAAGACAGGGTCATATAAGGCACAATATTTGAACAATAGTACAAACAGATGTTAAGCCGAAGAATGTTTTTCCATCAAAGTATTCATAGACATAAGACCACCTAATGTTAAACACTTGCGCTTACCAAAAAGCCAGTGACCACCCTTATTCAGGGGGGGTCACAAAACGCTTGTTGGATCTGGGATCGGCTGGAGAGATGTCCTGATGTCCTAAACGTCCCCCACCAGAAGCCTCCATAGATGCCGGGCGATGTTCAAATCCGGTCCAATAGGATCAATACCAGGAAGTGTAAATATGCAAAAAAACAAACAAAAAACTCCAATAGTGCATTCATGCCTCTTAAGAGTACTTTAATGGTAGGTAATACAATGCTGCATATAAAAAACGGACTCACAAACGAGTCATCCAATTCAGATAAAAAAATGGAAATCCATGCATGTAAAAATCACATCAACATGTGAGGGCGATCACGAATGCGCATAGTGTGTGCGCGTAGCGTCCCGACGATTGTTTCGTCATATGTGACGTCATCGTATGAACAAAGCATATCCCTATGTAGTGTGCACTTGTCTCCATCCAGATCACTAAGTGTCACTTCTGTCTGCTGCCGCCTTCCTCTGCTATCAGCATGGGTCACTTCTTAAAGCAAGAGATAAAAAGGTGGCACACACAGCCTGTGATTGACAGCCTCAGCTCTGTTCCTGGGTGCTGTGTGAAGACGAGGGGGGCTTCCCTCCAATCAGGTCACAGAGCTCCCCTCACTGAGCTCTGCAGTGTGTGTATTCAGCGCTCCGCCTCCTGTTTTCTGACAGCTGAGACAAGCTTTATAAATTCAGCCATTTTAATGGATGTAGAGGAGCGAAGGTTGCAGATCAACAGGTACAACTTATGTAGGAGGATTTGTTTCATCTCTGTGTATCACCTGAGGCCAGTCACTTGGTATACGTAAGGGTCTGCAACCACTTTAAAGCCTAACTCCAGATTTACTGTCTGTTTAGGCTGCATTCGAGGTATGGTGACGTCATATATGACGAAACGATCGTCGGGACGCTATGCAGATCCCAGATCCAACAAGCATTTTTTGATCCCCCTGAATAAGGGGGGTCGCTGGCTTTCTGGTAAGCCTTTTGTCTCAATGTGGTGACGGGTTTCACGTGGTCAAGTATTTGATTCATGCTTCATACTTCACAAGGGATCTCGCTCATTGAATTCAAACCACCTATCATCTTTTGTACATGTGCACAGTTGTTTGATTTCACCATTTTGGTTTTACATGGAACATTGTACAGGAGTCACAGCTAACATTTGCACTTTATTTGATACACAAATATTTGTATAATTTGATTGTTTAATTTTAAATTTATAGTATACTTTATATTATACATGTTGTCCCTGTGCCCAATATCTGGATTATAATGCTTTGCTGCTGTTTTTGTTGTTTTTTTCCACCTAGCGCGGATATTATCTTATTTAATTATTCAGTACAGATTGTCGCCCAATGCCCACGGTGGATGAGCTGACGTCACCATACGTTGAATGCAGCCTAAACAGACAGTAAATCTGGAGTTAGGCTTTAAAGTGGTCGCAGACCCTTACATATACCAAGTGACTGGCCTCAGGTGATACACAGAGATGAAACAAATCGTCCTACATAAGTTGTACCTGTTTATCTGCAGCCTTTGTTCCTCTGCATCCATTAAAATGGCTGAATTTATAAAGCTTGTCTCAGCTGTCAGAAAACAGGAGGCGGAGCCAGAATACACACACTGCAGAGCTCAGTGAGAAGAGCTCTGTGACCTGATTGGGAGGGAGGGGGGTCTTCCGCCTTCACACAGCACCCAGGAACAGTGCTGAGGCTGTCAATCACAGGCTGCGTGTGCTCCCTCCCCTACCGCCTTTTTATCTCTTGTTGTCAGAAGTGACTCATGCTGATAGCAGAGGAAGGAAGCAGCAGACAGAAATGACACTTAGTGCTCTGGATGGAGACAAGTGCACACTATAGAGGGATATGCTTTGTTCATATTTTGTGTCTAAGGTTTACAACCAATATAACCACTTGCCACCTGCCATATAGCAAAATGACGTTGGCAAAGTGGTTGTGTTATCCTGACCAGACGTCATATGACGTCTTTCAGGATAACAAGCCGCTGCGTGCCCCCGGGGGCGCACATCACGGCGATTGTTGTCGTCTCTGACGGAGACTCTTTACCACATGATCAGCCGTGTCCAATCACGGCTGATCACAGTGTAAACACGAAGAGCTGTTGATCGGCTTTTCCTCACCCGCGTCTGTCAGACACGAGTAGAGGAGAGCCGATCAGCTGCTCCTCTGACAGGGGGGGTCTGTGCTGATTGTTTATCAGTGCAGCCCCCCCGAGGATGCCCAAATTGGACCACCAGGGATGCCCACCACTAGTCACCACAAAGTATGCCACCCATGGCCACCAGGGATAACAATCAGTGCCCACAATGGATGCCTGCCAATCAGTGATGCCCATCAGTACCATCCATTAGTGTACATCAGTGCCACCTATCAGTGCCCATCCATGCCCAACCGTGCCACCTATCAGTGCCCATCCATGCCGCCTATCAGTGCCCATCCATGCCACCTATCAGTCCCCATCAGTGCCGCCTTTCAGTGCCCATCCCTGCCACCTATGTGTACCCATCAGTACATAAAACAGGAGGGTTGGGACTTTAGATGAGGTGAGCAAAGAAGGCCAGGGGGACAGTCAAACATTGCATAAAACACTTTATTGATACATAGTAATGCAAGGACACAATTGGAGTTCAAGTGTAGATTGTCATAACAAGTCGTGTAGCAGTCACATCCTAATTGATACATGGCAAACATGGTAAACAACCCCCAAATAGATGCAGGGAAAATGATACTATTCTGAAAAAAATGTTGGCTAAAGTAGTCATAGGGTAATAAAAAACTTGTAGGTATATGATTGTCTGGTGCATGTCGTAAGCCCGACGCGTTTCGTGTATTGAACACTCTTCAGGGGCGATATAGCACCAGGGTCTACAAAGGAAAAGAACAATGGGGTAAAAACTGTATGAAAAAGAAAAAGCAAAAGAAAGAAAGTAAAATGAATAAAAAAATGAATAAAAAAGGAAGGATAACAAAGGAGGAAACAAAACCCCTAGTCTCCAATGGGTACTCACATGCCACGCGATAGTGAAACTAAGGGGGTCCACGACTGCCGGCAGCCAAATAGCCCGGGCCCGGGAGCTGAGGGAGGAGCTCAGAGAGAGGGGCCAGAGGAGATTCCGACACAGCACAGAGGTCCCCAGAAAGTAATGATTCACACTGGGAATTGGTGGGGGTAGGGTCCTAAAGTAATAAAAGTGAATAATATAAGATGTAGCCCCAAAATAGGACTGGGGCCCCTGCTTGCAACAAAATACAGAAGTATCCCTGTGAAACCCCCCTTACCTTAAGATGGTGAGAAGTGGCCAACCGGAACTGACCCGGTGATCTCCATACTGCCTGAAAGCAGGCTAAGCCTAAATGGGATGTGTACCCATCAGTGCTGCATATCAGTGCCCACTATCAGTGCCGCATATTAGTGCCCATCATCAGTGCCCATCAGTGCCACCTCATCGGAGCCCATCAGTGCCACTTTAACAGTGCCCATCAGTGAAGGAGAAAACTTACTTATTTACAAAGTTTTGTAACAGAAGCAAAAAAAACCTTTTTTTTTCAAAAATTACGGTCTATTTTTTTATTTGTTTAGCCCATCCGTGCCGCCTATCAGTGCCCATCCATGCCACCTATCAGTGCCCATCACTGCCGCCTATGTGTACCCATCAGTGCTGCATATCAGTGCCCCCTATCAGTGCCGCATATTAGTGCCCATCATCAGTGCCCATCAGTGCCACCTCATCGGTGCCCATCAATGTTACAAAGTTTTGTAACAGAAGCAAAAAACCTTTTTTTTTCAAAAATTTCGGTCTCTTTTTTTATTTGTTTAGCAGAAAATAAAAATCCCAGAGGTGATCAAATACCACCAAAAGAAAGCTCTATTTGTGGGAACAAAATGCTAAAAATTTAGTTTGGGTACAGCGTATCACGACCGCGCAATTGTCATTCAAAGTGCGACAAGCGCTGAAAGCTGAAAATCTGTCTGGGAAGGACGGTGTATAAGTGCCTGGGTATTTAAGGGGTTAAATCCCCCAAAGGGAATAAGTGCGTGTAGCGCAGCACTGAAAACGAAAAAAGACCTGGTAATGAAGGGATAACAGGCTAGGAGGACTCAAGCAGTTAAAGAAAAAAAAAAAAATAACTACAATGTCTGTGGGTGTTCTCTCTTTTGCCCGTAAGATGCCATGTAATTGCCAGATGCTGGTTTCCAGCTGGACCGTAAGACATCAGATAACAGATTACACCTGGGTAATCGCCATTAACCGCTGTAAACAATTGCTGCCAAGGAATTAAATACACTCTATACCTAAAAGCATTAAACTATAATATAATTAAATTGTCCTCACTGCCTATTTTTTTCTATTTGAGAGGCAATTACGGGGCATTTTATTTTATTATTTTTTTTTACTGGACGGGGGGCAAGTTATCCGTCTCCTGCCGTCACTAATTAATCCTAAACATTTAAAATTTGAAGACAATTACATCCACAGATCAATAGCGGATTGAGCCAGTCCCCCATAGATCACCGCGCTTTCCGCTTCTGCCGCCACATGCCGGTCACGGAGCACTTCAGGAACCACAGGAGGTGGCGAAATAAGTCTCCCTTTACCAGGGCTGTCTACTCCGTCCTGTTCATAGCCTGGAGGGATCCTGAAGTGTTAAAAAATGTATGTGTCTTATGCTATAATGAACTGTCAGCAAGAAGACATTTTCTGTATTATTTTAAGATTTACCTGGTAATATTTCTTTTCCAAAAATGTTTTTAATGGTTTACAATAATAAGCGATACAAAATGTTTATTTGCCTTTGAAGAACTGATACATTTTGAAACTATTGCATTTGTAGCATTACAACATGTATGCAGTGGCAACATTGTAACATTGTAGAGATGCTGCTTGTTGCTTGGTGGAGGTCCAACTTTCTTGATAATAGGGGCCTTAAGGCTGACCCCTAACATCACCAATAGGGCTGCACATAAATTGCATTGAATATTCATTGTCGGGGGGACACACAACAGGATATTGAATATTCATTGTCAGGGACACACAGCAGGATATGATCAAAAGCTATGGGCATGACACAAAGAGATGATCAAAAACTGTGGACATGCTAACATAGAAAGTGACAGCAGAAAAAAAAGATCAAGAGGTCCATCCCCCCAAAAAAAAGACCAAGAGGTCCATCCATTGATTTTTTTTTCTTTTAAGCAGTGGCGTCGCTAGAGGGTGGCTTTTGGGGCTATAGCCCCGAATCTGGGGCCCATAGCCCCGAGTCTCTGAAGGGGTCCCCAAGGGGAGGGGAGGCTCTCTGGGGACCCTGATGTAAGTGGGGGGCTCTCTGGGAACCCTGATGTAAGTGGGGGGCTCTCTGGGGACCCTGATGTAAGGGGGAGCTCTCTGGGGATATATATACACACACATATATATTATATATATGTGTATGCCCGCCCAAGCGTATGACTTTCTTTACTACGCTGCTATGGGCTCTAGCCCCAGATCTTTTGTAGACCCAGCAACGCCCCTGCTTTTAAGCATGTTTGAAGCCACTAACTGTTGACTGGCTCAATATCTCTGCTGGAAGAATGTTCCAAGCATCAACTACTCTTCTGATAAAAGAGCTCCTCCTGCTAGTTTGAATTCTTGTCCCCATGTTCTTTATCTTAGCTTAATTTTCAAAATACTGTCCTCCTGAACCTTAGTCACCCCCCTTCATGTATTTAAAGGTTTCAGTCATGTCCCCGCTTTCCCTTCTTTCCTCCAGACTGTACATATTAGGTTCATAAAGGCTCCCCTGATCTGCTTTATCCATCAGACCTTTTCACCATTTTTGGAGCCTGTCTTTGGAACTTTTTCTATCTTATCAATATCTTTTTGTAAGTGAGGTCTCCAGAACTGGACACAGCATTCTAAATGAGGTCTCACTAAAGAGCTATGAAGGGGAATCAGAACCTCCTTCCTCCTTCTGGTGATCTCTCTAGTGATATAAAGATCTATATAGAGGAATCAGGACCTCCTTCCTCCTGCAGGTGATCCCTCTAGTGATATAAAGATCGATATAGAGGAATCAGGATCTCCTTCCTCCTTCTGGTGATCTCTCTAGTGATATAAAGATCTATATAGAGGAATCAGGACCTCCTTCCTCCTGCAGGTGATCCCTCTAGTGATATAAAGATCTATATAGAGGAACCAGGACCTCCGTCCTCCTGCTGGTGCCCCCTCTAGTGATAGTAAGATCTATATAGAGGAATCAGGACCTCCTTCCTCCTGCTGGTGATCCCTCTAGTGATATAAAGATCTATATAGAGGAATCAGGACCTCCTTCCTCCTGCTGGTGACCCCTCTAGTGATATAAAGATCTATATAGAGGAATCAGGACCTCCTTCCTCCTGCTGGTGACCCCTCTAGTGATATAAAGATCTATATAGAGGAATCAGGACCTCCTTCCTCCTGCTGGTGACCCCTCTAGTGATAGTAAGATCTATATAGAGGAATCAGGACCTCCGTCCTCCTGCTGGTGAACCCTCTAGTGATAGAAAGATCTATATAGAGGAATCAGGATCTCCTTCCCCTGCTGGTGATCCCTCTAGTGATATAAAGATCTATATAGAGGAATCAGGATCTCCTTCCTCCTGCTGGTGATCCCTCTAGTGATATAAAGATCTATATAGAGGAACCAGGACCTCTGTCCTCCTGCTGGTGCCCCCTCTAGTGATAGTAGGATCTATATAGAGGAATCAGCACCTCCTTCCTCCTGCTGGTGACCCCTCTAGTGATATAAAGATCTATATAGAAGAATCAGGACCTCCTTCCTCCTGCTGGTGATCCCTCTAGTTATAGTAAGATCTATATAGAGGAATCAGGACCTCCGTCCTCCTGCTGGTGACCCCTCTAGTGATATAAAGATCTATATAGAGGAATCAGGACCTCCGTCCTCCTGCTGGTGAACCCTCTAGTGATAGTAAGATCTATATAGAGGAATCAGGACCTCCTTCCTCCTGCTGGTGAACCCTCTAGTGATAGTAAGATCTATATAGAGGAATCAGGACCTCCGTCCTCCTGCTGGTTATCCCACTAGTGATATAGAGATCTATATAGAGGAATCAGGACCTCCTTCCTCATGATGGAGATCCTACTAGTGATGCATCCCAAAACCTTGTCTGCTTTCACAGGACATGGTTAGAACCTATGGTCGTGATATGGTCAAGGACTGCAAACCTGCTATTGGAATTGAGATAGGGTCCAGGAGTTTTAGACTTGAGACACAGAGTAGTGGCCTCAGGAGCCCTGAGGGCTGCACAAAAAGTGCCAAAGGGCGGCAGGTAGAGTACCAGGTTTGTAAGACAATGAAGGACAAAGAACGTTCTAAACCAGATCTTCCACGCCGAAAAGAAGGTCCACTTTTATTGCAGACATTTACTTTTTTTATTGAAGTTTTATCAAGAGTACACAAAATGTACCATTGGAACAACAATACATCAATATATTCAAAAATTAACACAGGTAAACAGCATGTTTGGTTTCAAGTAATAACATTTATGTTCTTGCTTCAATGATTTTGACAATTATCAGTATTTAACTAACAAATTTAATGAATAAGACCAGGGGCATAACTAGAAATAGCAGGGCCCCATAGCAAAATGTTGTATGGGGCCCCCCTGCATACAGCCCCCCCCCCACAGCTGCCCTAGTGTCAATGCAGCGTGACCTGTGCCACATACAGCGTGACCTGTGCCCAATGCAGCATGACCTGTGCCCAATACAGCGTGACCTGTGCCCAATACAGCGTGACCTGTGCCCCATACAGCGTGACCTGTGCCCAATACAGCCTGGTCTGCCTGTGCCCCATACAGCCCCACTTATGCAGAGGAAGAGGCAAGCCACCCGGATCAGCAGAGAGCGGGATTGCCCGCTGTAATAGCTTTCATTTTAATTTCCTGTCTTCCCAGGGCTCATCGTCACATAGCCCCACCTCTTGGCCCGTCTTTGATGACATCACATGTCCCACATTGGATCAGCGTTCTGTCTATCAAAGGCACCGGGCCAAAAGGTGGAGCTATGTGACGTTAACCCCCGGGAACACTGGAAGTTCTAATGAAAGCTCTTACATCGGGCAATTCAGCTTTCTGCTGATACGGACAGCTCGCCTCTTCCTTTCCTCTCTCTTCCCCTGGCTGGAAGACTGTGCCGGCTTTACTCTTATCCTCACTGGGCCCCACTCGGCTGTGGGCCCCATAGTGCCCGCATGGGTCGCTATGGTAGTAGTTACGCCCCTGAATAAGATCGTTATTCAGGAAAATCAAAAAGTTATCTAAGAATTTATTTGTACCATTTCAACCATATCATTGTGCAAAATTGGTTTTGCAGAGTGAAGAAGCGTATCAATAGATGAGAACAATAAACCCGAAGAAACAAGAAAAAGGAAAAGTGTAAACCAATCTCATAAGGGAGAAGATATAAAACCTGCCACAAATGTATCAATGATCGAGGTTACATCTAAGATGAACACTGCTCAAAAAAATGAAAGGAACACTTTGAAAACACATCAGATTTCAATAAGGCAAAATCTCATGCTGGATATCTATACTGGTATGGACTGAGTAATGTGTTAGGATCTTTACTGGTATGGACTGGGTAATTTGTTAGGAACTATACTGGTATGGACTGAGTAATGTGTTAGGATCTATACTGGTATGGACTGAGTAATGTGTTAGGATCTATACTGGTATGGACTGGGTAATGTGTTAGGATCTATACTGGTATGGACTGGGTAATTTGTTAGGAACTATACTGGTATGGACTGGGTAATGTGTTAGGAACTATACTGTTATGGACTGGGTAATTTGTTAGGATCTATACTGGTATGGCCTGGGCAATGTGTTTGGATCTATACTGGTATAAATTGGGTAATGTGTTAGGATCTATACTGGTATGGACTGGGTAATTTGTTAGGATCTATACTGGTATGGACTGGGTAATGTGTTAGGATCTATACTGGTATGGACTGGGTAATTTGTTAGGAACTATACTGGTATGGACTGAGTAATGTGTTAGGATCTATACTGGTATGGACTGGGTAATTTGTTAGGAACTATACTGGTATGGACTGGGTAATGTGTTAGGAATTATACTGTTATGGACTGGGTAATTTGTTAGGATCTATACTGGTATGGACTGGGTAATGTGTTAGGATCTATACTGGTATGGACTGGGTAATGTGTTAGGAACTATACTGGTATGGCCTGGGCAATGTGTTTGGATCTATACTGGTATAAATTGGGTAATGTGTTAGGATCTATACTGGTATGGACTGGGTAATGTGTTAGAAACTATACTGGTATGGACTGGGTAATGTGTTAGGATCTATACTGGTATGGACTGGGTAATGCGTTGGGAACAAAAGGATGCCACATTTTGTGATGGAAATTAAAATGATTTCAAAGACACCCCGAAAATTAAAGTGAAAAACTAATGCAGCAGGCTCCTCCATTTTGCTGAAAATTTCATTGCAGCAACTCAAAATGGTCCTCAGTAGTTTGTATGGCCCCCGCGTGCTAGTATGCATGCCTGACAACGTCGGGGTATGCTCCTAATGAGATACCAGATGGTATCCTGGGGTATTTCCTCCCAGATCTGGACAAGGGCATCACTGAGCTCCTGAACAGACTGAGGTGCAACCTGGCGGCATATGGACAACACATAATGTCTCAGAGGTGTTTTGTTGGATTTAGGTCAGGCAAGCGTTGGGGCCATTCAATGGTATCAATTCCTTCATCCTCCAGGAACTGGCTGCATATTCTCACCACATGAGGCCGGGCATTATTGTACAAAAGTCAGTACACCCCTAAGTGAAAATGTCCAAATTGGGCCCAAAGTGTCAATATTTTGTGTGGCCACCATTATTTTCCAGCCCTGCCTTAACCCTCTTTGGTATGGAGGTCACCAGAGCTTCACAGGTTGTCACTGGAGTCCTCTTCCACTCCTCCATGACGACATCACGGAGCTGGTGGATGTTAGAGACCTTGCGCTCCTCCACCTTCCGTTTGAGGATGCCCCACAGATGATCAATAGGGTTTAGGTCTGGAGACATGCTTGGCCAGTCCATCACCTTTACCCTCAGCTTCTTTAGCAAGGCAGTGGTCATCTTGGAGGTGTGTTTGTGGTGGTTATCATGTTGGAATACTGCCCTGCGGCCCAGTCTCTGAAGGGAGGGGATCATGCTCTGCTTCAGTATGTCACAGTACATGTTGGCATTCATGGTTCCCTCAATGATCTGTAGCTCCCCAGTGCTGGCAGCACTCATGCAGCCCCAGACCATGACACTCCCACCACCATGCTTGACTGTAGACAAGACACACTTGTCTTTGTACTCCTCACCTGGTTGCCGCCACACACGCTTGTCACCATTTGAACCAAATAAGTTTATCTTGGTCTCATCAGACCACAGGACATGGTTCCAGTAATCCATCTCCTTAGTCTGCTTGTCTTCAGCAAACTGTTTGCAGTCTTTCTTGTGCATCATCTTTAGAAGAGGCTTCCTTCTGGGATGACAGCCATGCAGACCAATTTAATGCAGTGTGCGTCGTATGGTCTGAGCACTGACAGGCTGACCCCCCACCCCTACAACATCTGCAGCAATGCTGGCAGCTCTCATACGTTTATTTTTCCAAAGACAACCTCTGGATATGACGCTGAGCACGTGACGTCAACTTCTTTGGTGGACCATGGCGAGGCCTGTTCTGAGTGGAACCTGTCCTGTTATACCGCTGTATGGTCTTGGCCACCGTGCTGCAGCTCAGTTTCAGGGTCTTAGCAATCTTCTTATAGCCTAGGCCATCTTTATGTAGAGCAACAACTCTTTTTTTCAGACCCTCAGAGAATTCTTTGCCATGAGGTGCCATGTTGTACTTCCAGTGACCAGTATAAGAGAGTGAGAGCGATAACACCAAATTTAACACACCTGCTCCCCATTCACACCTGAAACCTTGTAACACTAACGAGTCACATGACATCGGGGAGGGAAAATGGCTAATTAGGCCCAATTTGGAAATGACTTTTGTGTACTGACTTTTATGGCCAGCGGTTTAGACATTAATGGCTGTGTGTTGAGTTATTTTGAGGGGACAGCAAATTTACACTGTTATACAAGCTGTACACTCACTACTTTACATTGTAGCAAAGTGTCATTTCTTCAGTGTTGTCACACGAAAAGATAGAAGAAAAGATTTACACAAATGTGAGAGGTGTACTTACTTTTGTGAGATACTGTATATATTCAGACACACCCACTCTTTTAAAGAGTTTTTTTTAATGTTTAATACATTTTACATCTTATGGAAGAATTGGTCAGGGAGAGAGAGGGGGTGAGAGAGAGGAGGTGAGAGAGAGGGGGGAGGTGAGAGAGAGAGAAGGGCGTGAGAGAGAGAGAATGGGGTGAGAGAGAGGGGTGAGAGAAAGAAGGGGTGAGAGAGAGAAGGGGGTGAGGGGTGTGTGAGAGAGAGAGAGAGAGAGGGGGAGGTGAGAGAGAGAGGGGGGTGAGAGAGAGAGAATGGCGTGAGAGAGAGAGAGAATGGCATGAGAGAGAGAGAGAATGGCGTGAGAGAGAGAGAGAGAGAGAGGGGTGAGAGAAAGAAGGGTTGAGAGAGAGAAGGGGGTGAGGGGGGTGAGAGAGAGAGAGAGAGAGAGAGAGAGGAGGTGAGAGAGAGGGGGGAGGTGAGAGAGAGAGAAGGGCGTGAGGGGGGGTGAGAGAGAGAGAGAGGAGGTGAGAGAGAGGGGGAGGTGAGAGAGAGAGAAGGGCGTGAGAGAGAGAGAGAATGGGGTGTGAGAGAGAGAGGGGTGAGAGAAAGAAGGGGTGAGAGAGAGAAGGGGGTGAGGGGGGGGTGAGAGAGAGAGAGAGGAGGTGAGAGAGAGGGGGGAGGTGAGAGAGAGAGAAGGGCGTGAGAGAGAGAGAGAATGGGGTGAGAGAGAGAGAGGGGTGAGAGAAAGAAGGGGTGAGAGAGAGAAGGGGTGAGGGGGGTGAGAGAGAGAGGGGGGTGAAAGAGAGAGAGAGAGAGGGGGTGAAAGAGAGAGAGAGAGGGAGTGAAAGAGAGAGGGGGTGAGAGAGAGAGGGGGGTGAAAGAGAGAGAGGGGGTGAAAGAGAGAGGGGTGAGAGAGAGAGGGGGGTAAAAGAGAGAGAGAGAGGGGGTGAAAGAGAGGGGGGTGAAAGAGAGAGAGAGGGGGTGAGAGAGAGAGAAGGAGTGAGGGGGGTGAGGGGGTGAGAGAGAGGAGGTGAGAGAGAGGGGGGAGGTGAGAGAGAGAGAAGGGCATGAGAGAGAGATAATGGGGTGAGAGAGAGGGGTGAGAGAAAGAAGGGGTGAGAGAGAGAAGGGGGTGAGGGGTGTGAGAGAGAGAGAGAGGGGGAGGTGAGAGAGAGAGAGGGGGTGAAAGAGAGAGGGGTGAGAGAGAGAGGGGGTAAAAGAGAGAGAGAGAGGGGGTGAAAGAGAGGGGGGGTGAAAGAGAGAGAGAGGGGGTGAAAGAGAGAGAGAGGGGGTGAAAGAGAGAGGGGGTGATAGAGAGAGGGGGGTGAGAGAGAGAGGGGGTGAAAGAGAGAGGGGGGTGGGAGAGAGAGGGGGGGTGAAAGAGAGTGAGAAGGGGGTGAAAGAGTGAGAAGGGGGTGAGAAAGAGAGAAAAAGGGCGTGAGAGAGAGAGAGAGGGGGGAGAGAGGGGGGGAGAGAGGGGGAGGTGAGAGAGAGATAGAGAGGGAGGGGAGGTGACAGAGAATGGGGTGAGAGAGAGAAGGGGTTGAGGGGGTGAGAGAGAGAGAGAGAAAGAGATAGGGGGGTAAAAGAGAGAGAGAAAGGGGGTGAGGGGGGTAGGAGTAATATGGATTACCTGCAGATATGGATTACTCTGGGTGTGTAGTGCGTGATAGGGCACAGTGGGTCCCCCTTCCCTTGGGTCCCATTTGTAATGCACACTTCTGTACACTGGATAATACACTGGATGGCGCTAGTGCACAGGGTGATTAGGGTGTGCCCAGGCACACTTGCCACCCCCTTGTTGCACTAGAGTTGCCACCTCATCCCTTTAAACCTGAACACATATTAATTACACAGGTTCTGTGGCTAATTTAATGCAGATAAGTGAATTTAGTTACCACCTTAATTAGCCTCAGAACCTGTGTAATTAATATGTGTTCGGTTTTAAAGGGATGAGGTGGCAACTCTATGTTGCACACCTATGATCTCTCTGCAGCTGCAGCACCCCCCTCATCTCTGCCCTCACCTCGTCTCCGCAGTCAGCAGCAGAGAGGACCCCTAGTAGTCTCACATCAGTTATCTTTCTGCTACTTGATAAAAATACACTGTAACTTCCAACATACACTAAATAAATAACAAATAAATAAATAAAAAAGTCATGTAAAATCAAGGAATAAACATTCTGTAGAAAGTCGGGATGCGTTTGTATCCAGTTCATCACTGACTTCTCTGAGCCGCCTTGCTTACGATAATATAATTTACGAGCCGGCACCCGGGATAATTACCAGATATTTTCCTACCATCCTAAGCGTGTACACAGCACTTTGAAGTATAAAAATACAAATTATTTAAAACAGCCGGCGAGGGGATGATGAGACAATAATGGGATAAGAGCAGCAGGAGACGGGGTACGTGGAGCAAGAAATTTAGGAAAAGAGCCGTGATTATCTCTAACGAGAAATACTTCAAATGAGGAGCCTTCAGAAGGAGATTCTGTTCCTCGTGTTTTATACTTTGAGAGAACCAAGGTTGTTACAATTATCTGTGGAAACGCTTCCCCTAATTACCTGCGTTCAGGAGTTACGCCGCGTACCTGACAAACTGACGTTAAAGTGGAACCCTCCAAAAAAAGTCTTTTCAAGCTATTATAATGTATGAGACCTTTCGTCTTGAATTGGTGGAATTAAAGCGATAGTAAACTTTGATTTACAATTCATAACCTACAGGTACGTTTTTATTTAGTCTTATGACAAGAATATTGCAAAATGGCGCACAAGTGAATAGATGCTGACTACCGTGCCTTGAAAAAGTATTCATACCCCTTGAAATTTCCCACATTTTGTCATGTTACAACCAAAAACGTAAATGTGTTTTATTGGGATTTTTTGTGATAGACCAACACAAAGTGGCACATAATTGTGAAGTGGATGGAAAATAAAAAATGGTTTTCCAATTGTTTTACAAATAAATATGTGAAAAGTGTGAGGGACATTTGTATTCAGCCCCCTTTACTCTGATACCCCTAACTAAAATCTAGTGGAACCAATTGCCCTCAGAAGTCACCTAATTAGTAAATAGAGTCCACCTGTGTGTAATTTAATCTCAGCATAAATACAGCTGTTCTGTGAAGCCCTCAGAGGTTGGTTAGAGAACCTTAGTGAACAAACAGCATAATGAAGGCCAAGGAACACACCAGACAGGTCAGGGATAAAGTTGTGGAGAAGTATAAAGCAGGGTTAGGTTATAAAAAGATCTCCCAAGCTTTGAACATCTCACGGAGCTCTGTTCAATCCATCATCGGAAAATGGAAAGAGTATGGCACAACTGCAAACCTACCAAGACATGGCCGTCCACCTAAACTGACCGGCCGGGCAAGGAGAGCATTCATCAGAGAAGAGCCAAGAGGTCCATGGTAACTCTGAAGGAGCTGCAGAGATCCACAGCTCAGGTGGGAGAATCTGTCCACAGGACAACTATTAGTCGTGTTCTCCACAAATCTGCCCTTTATGGAAGAGTGACAAGAAGAAAGACATTTAAGAAAAGAAAGTCATAAGAAGTCCTGTTTGTAGTTTGTGAGAAGCCATGTGGAGGACACAGCAAACATGTGGAAGAAGGTGATCTGGTCAGATGAGACCAAAATTTAACTTTTTGGCCTAAAAGCAAAAGCTAAGTGTGGCGGAAAACTATTTCTGTTTTATTTTATTCTATTAATTTTCTGTTCTATTTTTTTCTATTCTATTCTCTTATTTTCTATTATATTCTTTTATATTATTTTCTTTTCTATTCTATTCTAATCTTTTCTATTCAAATTCAAATTCATTCTATTTGAAATTCGAGTTTCGGAAAATGGTTATATATTCTTTCTATTTTATTCTATTCTGTTCTAATTTTTTAATTGTGAGACAGTCGGAATCAATAGTCTAATGCAACAGCTGCACAGGGTTATTAGGGTGTGCTCAGGCAAAACCAGTGTGCACACCTATGAGTTCAATAGTCTCCATAAAGGGTTAACACGCTTCCTTTTTTGTATTAACACACTTATTGCAGCTTATCAGGGACTGATGAAATCCCTGTGAATATATAAATGAACACCAGAGGGCGCCAATCTGACTATAGTAATGAATAAAAACTTTAATAGATATGTGGAGCCTCAGGCTTGACAAAGGAGCTGGGCAGCTCCGAAACGCGTAACCAAGCCCCTTCCGGTTGTTGGTGCTGATGTCACTTCCGGTCAGCTCTGCTCTGCGTTTCACAGCCCAGTCTGATTCCTTCATTCCTGTTTGCCGATGTCCCTCATCCAACCTGGCCAGCAGTAGTGCCCTATAACTCCTGGACCATACTTATCGTCCCTGTGTGCAGAGTTTTCAGCTGCGGATTACATATTTGTTATATGCGTGTAGCAGGCATGTTGTAATGCAATTTCTCCTTTTAGCCACCAGAGGGATACAGAGAGATGCTGACTGGCCCTTCCAGAAAAACTCTCTCAAAGGCTCAAAAAGTCCTTTGCTGGGACACAGGGACACTTAACAGTGAGGAGAGGAGAAGTGTGTGAGGGGAAGGAACTGAGGTGCCAGAGTGAGGACAGAGACACCAGGGACTGTGTGCCCCAACATAGGAGGAGGGATATCCTGAAGCCCGGGAAAAAGAGTCTGTGAGGAGAATAACGAGAGTGGTCTGGGGAGAGAGAGAGACGGAGTGTGGTGAGGTGACAGGTATGAGGTAAACCGCTGAGATTGAGGAGACTGAGAGAGAGAGACTCTGGCAGCATCAGAGGGGGAGAAAGCCAAGCTTTTCCAGAGACTGCCAGGAGAGTGTTGCCTGTAGACAGAGGAGTGAGGACGCCTGAGGGGAGCCAGGAGCAGAGACAGCCACGTGGTCCACTACTTTTTAGTCCAGGGACCCTACTCAACATCCCAGCATCACTTAGCTCAGCAGAGATGACCCAGGGATCGAGATACCCATTGGGGTATTGGATCGGCCGTTGCCTGTTCACCTTGTGAACCTACCAGTCATCTCGATCGGCCATCAGAAAGAGATCCACTGCCTTACATCGATAGGAGCATCGGGAGCCTGACCCAGTACCTGGGACTATTGTTGTGTCATCACACAGAGGACTGGTGAGCGGGTATAGACAGAACATCCTTCTTGACACCATACTGACACTGCATGCAGACACCAATTTCCCTTTTTAGTGTCACGGGATGCTTGTTTGGAGCTGTCATCTCTAGTAGTTTGCCCTTTTAAATCTCTAACAGGACATTCTAGAGCAGGGGTCTTCAAACATTCAGAACAAAGGGCCGGTTTATTGTCCTTCAGACTCTAGGAGGGCCAGACTGTGGCCAGTGGGAGTGGAAATTTCCCTGTCATCAGTGGCAGTAAACATCTGGTATATATCAGGACTCAATGTGATGGCGCCAAACTTTCCCTTCAGGACTCCCAATTACTTGGTCATATCAGGGTTCCGAATATCATATGAGAACAAAAAAATGGCCCCCTATAGTGTAAAACGTATAAACAATGTAAATTTTTTCAAAAGCCAGGGCACCCCCTGATGAAGTCACGTGTCGTGACGTAACGCGTAGTGCGTGGCCGGATATTCAGAGCAGACCGGAAGTGACATAAGAGGCATCCGTAATGCCGTGTTTGCACTTTACCAGCTCTTTTTAACCTTTTTTTAATGTAAGAATCCATTTGGCTTTTGAATAAATTTACATTGTTTACATGTTTTACACTACGGGAGGCCATTTTTTTGGTTCCCATATGATATTCGGAACCCTGATATGACCATGTAATTGGGAGTCCCGAAGGGAAAGTTTGGCACCGTCACATGGAGTCCTGAGCCTGGCGTAACACCATCCAGAACCGGAAATTTCAACACGCCTGGAAATTGGAGATTTGTAGCTGTAAGCCCTTCCTCACCACAGGAGATCTATAAGGCTTACTATACTTCTTACTGAGGTAAGAGCTCTGGGAGCATTAAGCTATTGCGAAGTCATGGAGATTGTGTTCAGAAGAATTCTCTCCCTATATATTTTTTAGAAAAATCGTTTCACCACATTTGGATATTTTGGACTTTGATCACCGTTTTCATTGTTATGCTAGTTTAATTATTTAATAATTTTAGCACATTATCAACCAAATATTAACTTTATTCATGATTTAGAAAGTTGCGCTGATCACTTTCACATTTATTCTTGTGCACTGTGTACACTTTAGGTCCAGCAGCAGTTTTCACCTATTTTATTTATTTTTTAACCACTTTCCGCCCAAAGACGTCATATGACGTCTTTCACTTTCAGTGGGAATATCTGAATGATGGGTGACAGGCATCATTCAGATATCCTTGTTTTCAGCCGGCGATTCTGTGCACCATAAGAATGATCATAGCGGCGCTTGATCGTTCTTACAGGCGACGGGAGGGGACATCCCCCCCTCCCATCGCCATCGGGTGTTTCTCCGGGCTTTCCCATGCCGTCGGGAACCCGGAGAAAGAATCGTCCGCTGCCGGATGAAGACCATAGAGATTTCTGGTAACCAGATGGTCACCAGTCATCTCTATGACAGTCGGAAGCCCGGGCGCGACGTTATGACCTGGAGCTGTAAACATCCGATCGCGGATGGTAAGCATGAGATTGTGGATTTTTTTTCTGATCTCATGCTTTCCAGCCTGGAAGAGAGATGCGGGGACTTATTGACCCCGCATGTCTCCATAAAGAGGACCTGTCACGAATGATTCCTATTACAAGGGATGTTTACATTCCTTGTAATAGGAATAAAAGTGATCAAAAAAAAAATGTAAAAGAAAGTGTAAAAAAAAAATAAAAAAGTAAAAAAAAAAAATTAAAACACCCCTCTTCCCGGTAGCTCGCGCTCAGAAGCGAACGCACACATATGTAAACACTGTTCAAACCACACATGTGAGGTATCGCCGCGTGCGTTAGAGTGTGAGCAACAATTCTAGCACTAGATCTCCTCTGTAACTCTAAACACATAACCTGTAAATAATTTTAAATCGTCGCCTATGGAGATTTTTAAGTACTGACGTTTGGCGTCATTCCATGAGTGTGCGCAATTTTAAAGCGTGACATATTAGGTATCCATTTACTCGGCGTATAATCATCTTTCACATTATACAAAAAAATTGGGCTAACTTTACTGTTTTGTTATTTTTTAAATCATGAAACAGTTTTTTTTCCCCCCAAAAAAACGTTTGAAAAATTGTTGCGCAAATACCGTGTGAGATAAAAAGTTGCAACGACCGCCATTTTATTTCCTAGGGTGTCTGCTAAAAAAAAATATATCTAATGTTTGGGGGTTCTGAGTAATTTTCTAGCAAAAAAAAGATGATTTTTACATGTAGGAGAGAAGTGCCAGAATAGCCCTGGTATGGAAGTGATTAAATTCACTTGGTAGCGCGAGGAATCATACATTTCACCCCTGGTATGATGCCCCAAGCCTGCAGAAATTGTAGACCCGCGGGGAGTGTTTTTACTCGATGGATTTTGTTTTTGGTGGGCGATGAGCAATTTGGTGGGGAATCCCCATTAGTAGGGGATTTTGTGGTTCTGAAGTGCTTTGGTGTTTGTTGCCAGCTGCCTGCGGTTTTCCATTGTCGCTTTGGAGAGGTCAGCATAGAGGGTGATATCGGAATAGGGTTCGGGGAGCCTCGCTGTGTGTTTAGCTGCATACGTTATTTGCTCCTTGACCGTAAAGAAGTGATTACGTGGCAGCACATCTCTGCGTATAGAGGCTTGTAGAAGGGGAGGTTTAGGGAGTCTATGCGCTCTGTCGATTTCCAGGTCGCGCTCAGTTAGTTTGGGTATTTAAAGTGCGCATAAAGGACTGTAGAAATTTTGCTAGATCAGATTGTTGGACCAATTCCAGAACGTTCCGGAATTTTATGTTGTTCCTGCGGGAACAGTCCTCTAAATCGGCAAGTTTGAGTCGGATTTGCTGGAGTTCATCTCCATGATCTGCCGGCTGCATCCACCATTTCATTGTGTATAGTATATAATTCTCCCACTTTAGATTCTATAGTGTTAATACGCTGGTCTTGTTTCTGCACAGATATAGATTGGGGAACAAAAAAAAGGGGAAGAACTGCGCCAAATAAACACAAATTATATATGATAAATAAATTAATGTTCGAACAAACTAATAGTCCATATGAAGAACCAGCCCTCCTTTATGTGACACCACAGTGACTTCAAACTAAAAAAAGAGTGCCCGACCACTCTAATTTAAACCTGCTTACCAGATGGCAAGCACAAAGGGCGTTTGGCTGTAACCCAGCCACGGCCTTTAGCTTGCAGTGTTGACCACTGGAACTGTGCTGATCATCAGTGCAGTGATTATCAGTGCAGCCCCTTTAGCAGTGCCCACCAGTGGTCCCACCAGTGCCCACCAGTGCTCATCAGTGCTGCCTTTCAGTGCCCATCAGTAATGCCTGTCAGTGCCTCCTCATCAGTGCTGCCTATAAGTGCCAAGCTATCAGTGCCGCCTATCAGTGCACATCAGTACCCATCATCATTGCCCATCATTGCTGCATATCAGTGCCCCTAGAGGTTGCCCATCAGTTCCGCCCATCAGTGCCGCATACAAGTGCTGCCTATCAGTGCTGCATAGTAGTGCACATCAGTGCCGCATATCCATGCTGCCTATCAGTGTCACATATCATTGCTGCCTATCAGTGCTGCATATTGGTGCCTATCAGTCCTGCATATCAGTGCCGTCTATCAGTGAGCAGTAGTGCTCAATATTAGTGCCTCCTCATCAGTGCCACCTCATCAGTGACACCTAATAGTGCCGCATATTAGTGCTGCCTATGAATGCCGCCTATCAGTGCCGCCTATCAGCGCTCATCAGTGCTGCATATTAGTGTATCAGTGCCTCCTCATCAGTGCCCATCAGTGAAGGAAGAAAAATTACTTATTTACAAAATTTTATAACAGAAACAAAGAAAAACTTTTTTTTTTCAATATTTTCAGTATTTTTTCATTTGTTTATCAAAAAATTAAAAAAAACGCCCGTGATGATTAAATACCACCAAAAGAAAGCTCTTTCTGTCTCAAAAAAAAATTGATAACAATTTCAAATGGGTACAGTGTAGCATGCCCGCGCAATTGTCATTCAAAATGTGAGAGCGCTGAAAATGGGCCCCGGTGTTGAAGGGGGGTAACATTCTACTTGGATTTATGGATACAATTCACTTGTCTCTCTTGATATACAGATGACCCCTAGAGGGAGCATTCACAAATGAATTTGTAAAAAAAAAAAAAAATCAAAACATGGAACATCAAAGAAGTAAAAATGTGAGTTATTAGGTGACTTTCGTTATTATCGCTGAAAATGTGCACCATATAGTCCCTTGAAGTGCCACCCGTACACCGTTAATATCACTGACCAATATTCACCGAGAGAGAGATAGAGAGAGAGGAAAAAAATAAATAAAAAAAAAGTACAAACAAAACCGCTGTGCACTCATCTCCCGATGCAAATGTTATGATGGTGCAATTAGTATGCAGCCCGCTCCATACTGTACAATTAATTTGGGAGTTTAATTAAATCTTTTAATGTATTAAATGAAACGAGTCATGAAGTTTCAATGGACAAAGGGGAGAATTATTTTGGCGCGATGGCGTGTAAGCGAGACGGGTTCCCAGCCGAACAATTCATCACGGGGAAGATTCGTCTTAACCACTTCAACGCTACGGAGACTCGCCCGGCATCTCCCCCCCCCGGCAATTATATCCCCCCCCGGTTATATTTTGAAGGTTAATCTGCCTGTGGGCAGCGCGGCACAATATGGTAATCTCTCCGAAGGCAGACCATCATTCGCTCATTAGAGGCTCTTTTACTTTTTTGTGGCCGGTGACACCAATCTTTCTCTTCAGCGCCAGCGGTCGAAGTATTTAGCGGTTCTCGGCTTAGATTAGGCCGAGAGGTATCACACCTGCCGCGTGATATGCAGATTGGACCGCTAATGTTCCGTTATACGGGGGGTCATCACGTTGGAGATCAAGGACATTTTATGTAGAGCACACAATATTACCAAGGTGGACCACCAGAGACGATTCGGGGCTCATTCACACCAGCGGGTGCGTTAACAACTTGCCTACTGGGGAAATTTTTTAAATTTTTGCACACATATTAATGACTTGCGGACCACCTGCCCACCCACTATGTACTTCACATGGGTTTTTATTTTTTGCGCTATAAACAAAAAAACAAAAAAAAGCGACAGTTTTGAAAATAACGCATTATTTTTTACTTTTTGCTATAATAAATATCCCCCAAAGATATATAAAAAAACTATTTTTGTTCCTCAGTTTAGGCCGATATGTATTCTTCTACATATTTTTGGTATAAAAAAAAATCGCAATAAGCGTATATTGATTGGTTTGCGCAAAAGTTATAGCTTCTACAAAATAAGGGATAGATTTATATCATTTTTGTTATTTTTTTTTTTTTTTACTAGTAATGGAGGCGATCTGCGATTTTTATGGCGGACACATCGGACAATTTTGATACATTTTTGGAACTATTGGCATTAATACAGCGATCAGTGCGATTAAAAATGCATTGATTACTGTAAAAATGACACTGGCAGTGAAGGGGGTTAACACTAGGGGGGCGGTGAAGGGGTTAACTGTGTTCCCTGGGAGGTGATTCTAACTGAAGGGGGGGGGGCTAACTGCAGGACGTGACGGATTGTGGTTCCTAACTAATAGGAACACATGATCTGTCACTCCTGTCAGAACAGAACAGGGAAGTGTGTGTTTACACGACCTCGCGACCGTCGTCCACGAGTATTGGCCACCCCCGCTGTGCAGCGGGCGCACGGGCGCACCTGCTATCCGGACCCCGCGAGATCACGTACAGTAGCGTGGTTTCGCATAGGGGAGCAAACCTGCTGCAGTAAAACTGCGGCGGCTGGTCTGGAAGCGGTTAAGGAGCGGGGAGCGCCACGTCTTTAACAACTGATGACGCATTCAGCTGTTAGTGGGGTTCCCCTGTTGACAGTTGAAGTGTAAACTGAAGTCCTGGCAATTGGAGCTGTCAAAAAAAAAAAAAAACAAAAAAAAAACAAAGCAGCAAAGTTTATCAACAACATTTCTCAGCCGCTCAGCCAAAAGATAAAAAGAAACATTGTTTCTTTTAGTATCTTATTGTCTTATTTTCTTCATCTACAGATCAAAGGGGTGAACTTCCATCTGCAGATCAAGTCAGTTTAAAGCAACCTGTTCAGGTAAGTTTTTTTTATTTTTATTTTTTTATTAAATGTTCCTCTGTTTAACCCCTTATGCTTAATTTACTCTAATCAGTCTTAACTCCCTATTCTCCCCGATTGAATTAATATCTTCTTCTTGTTTTTTTTTCTTCTCTTCTATTTTATAAACTATTAACTTCTTCAGATCCACGCTATAGCCGAATGACGGCTACAGCGCGGATTTACTTTACCGGGAGGCCGTCAATAGACGGCCTCCCCTTTGCACGCTCCCTGCGTGTGCGCGCTGTGATCACCGAGTCAATGAGCCCCTTACCATCTGATCAGCTGTCAGCCAATGATAGCTGATCCCGTGATGTAAACAGAAGTTCGGTTATTCGTTTTTTTTTCTCCTCACGCTGACAGCCGATCACCGACTTCAGTGCAAGGGACATCGGTCCCGAAGAGGAAGAGGCAAAGCCGCCTCATCTGTGCCCACCAGTACCGCCTGCCAGTGCCATCTGCCTGTGCCCACACAGTGCCATGAATCAGCCCACACAGTTCAAAACAAACAGGCCTAGCTTCTAGCCAGGCCTGCTTAAAGTGGTTGTAAACCCTTTACAACCATTTTTAACTAAAGGCAAGCCTATAATTAGGCTTACCTGTAGCTACACTGGATATCTCCTAAACCTGCACGGTTTAGGGGATATCCCTGTATTTGCATGTGCCGACATCATCGGCACATGCGCACTGAAGCAAACCGCGTGTGTCGTTGCTTCGGTTAGACTGTGCCGTTACCGGCGGCTCCCGCGAGCATGCGCGGGAGTGACGCCATCGCAGCTCCGGGCAATCACAGAGCAGGAGCCGCGATACCCGGAAGTAACCCCCGGGAGCGATGTCGGCCGCCGGATCGATGAACGAGGACCGCTGCGTGGGGGGGGGCTTCGATCTCAGGTAAGTAATTCATAATGAGCTAGTATGCTATGCATACTAGCTCATTATGCCTTTGACTTGCAGGTTTTTTTGGGTTTTTTTTTTTTTTTTTTAGGGTTTACAACCACTTAAAATTTACCTGCACTCACCAAAAATCTACCACCTACCTAGGTAGAGGGTGCTACACGTGTAATGAATAAATCTATACGGGTTTGGAGTTGCCGGCTCACTTACCGGATCTGATTGTATTCATACATTGTACTTTGGAAGGTCCATTTTAACAATAATACAAAAAAAAAAAAACAAGAAGAGCCCCGGCCCTCACCCAGAGCCTCATAAAACAAAGACATAAATCCGGTCCAAAGTCCCCTGTGTGATCCGGAGCGGTGGACACGTCCCGGACTCCCCTCCAGTTCATCTCTTTCCACCTTTGTCCTGACGCATGTAGGGGAGACGGATGGCTTCATGGACGAGTCTGATTAATTAAACGCACTAATATTGTGCAGGAGAGAAAAAAAAAAAAAAGAGCAACCGGTGAAAACGATAATTCTTCTCGCGGTACGCCCTTACCACCGAGAGGGGTCAGGATAAATGTCACCTCCTGCTCTATTTGAAGTGCTCCTGATGGAAGAGGCATCAACACAAACACATTCATTGATGCCATTACAGGAAAACGAGACGGTCGCCAGTTTGACACGCTCATATATTTCACATCACCTTGTAATGAACTCAGATGGCGGCAAAAAAAAAACAACAGGACAGTGACGTTGGCCACGCTTAGCATTCGCTGGGAAGGCGGTTAGGTGGTGATTACTCGATGATCGTATGAGGCACAGGGATGGATTACAATTAACGCAGAGAAGGGTACATTGCTTTGCTTTGTGTTCGGGGTCGAGATCGGTAAACCTGAGATTGATGAAGGACTAATATCAAATGTTGTTTAGATGCAAATTAGCATGGCGTCAAGTCCAGGCTGACAGGCAGATTCATGGAATGCAGCTCCAGTATGAAATCCACACATGGAACAGTAAGGAGGGAATAACATCAAGATGGTTAAAAAAAAATAAAACAGAAACTTTGCAGAAAGGGAAAATAATAATAATAATAATAATAATAAACTTTATTTTATATAGCACTTTAAACATTTCAGCTCCGGAAGGTTTACTCCCACCCTTCATGACCAGGCCATTTTTTTTGCGATACGGCACTGCGCTACTTTACCTGACAATTGCGCGGTCACGCGTCACCGTACCCAAATTCTTTCTTTTGGTGGTATTTGATCACCTCTGCAGTTATTATTTTTTGCGCTATAAACAAAAAAATACTGACAATTAAAAAAAAAAAAAAAAAAAAAAAATATATATATATATATATATATATATATATATATATATATATATATATATATATTTTTTTTTTTTTTACTTTCTGCTATAAAACATATCGAATAAAGAACATATCCAATAAAAAAAATGTAAAAAAAAAAAAATCAAATTTATTCATAAATTTAGGCCAATATGTATTCTGCTACATATTTTTGGTAAAAAAAAAAAATCCAAATAAGCGTATATTGCCAGCGGTTTAGACATTAATGGCTGTGTGTTGAGTTATTTTGAGGGGACAGCAAATTTACACTGTTATACAAGCTGTACACTCACTACTTTACATTGTAGCAAAGTGTCGTTTCTTCAGTGTTGTCACATGAAAAGATTTACAAAAATGTGAGGGGTGTACTTACTTTTGGGAGATACTGTAGGTATGCAATTAGTGGATCATAACTTTCCTTAGCCTTTTAACTAGATGGTTATGTAGGTGGGAAGCAGTGGTAGCCCCTCCACGGTCCCCCTGCACTCACTCCTCCACGATCCCCCCACACTCAGCCCCTCCATGGTCCCCCCGGCACTCAGCCCCTCCACAGTCCCCCCGCACTCAACCTTTTCAAAAATAAAATACAGAAACATGCATGACAACACATCCAGCAAGAGCGAGCCCTCAAGAGCAGACAAGTGACAGACTGCTGAGAAGTTTATGGGTTAGAACCAGGATACAAAATGGAAAGGAGCAATCATTATTTTCCAATAAACCTTGAAGGACCTGAAGGATGGTTGGTGGGACAACATCTCTCCCCACTGACCTTTCTGCATTGACCTCCCTGCAGTACCACAACTTTTATACCTGTAGTTTCTCTATACCTCTAGTACCATCTAACCAGATCGCCAATAAGGTAAGACCTCATATGACCACACTATCCTCTTCTTATCCTTTTAATTTGCTGGCACTCTTCTTCCATCCAATCATGTAGACCAGGGGTCTCCAAACATTCTAAATGAAGGGCCAGTTTACTGACCTTCAAACTTTAGGAGGCCAACGGGAGTAGAAAATATCTTGGCGTCAGTGGGAGTAGAGTTTCCCCTCTTTGGTATTGGGGAGGAATAGTGTCCCATCTTTGGTGTCAGTGAACGCAGTGGCAGCCAGTGGAAATATTTTTTTGGGGGGGACGGCAAACAGTATGCCACCCCCCGGTCTGTCGGTCCGTCGGTAGCACTAACCCCATCACTGGCAGCTTCCCCTGATCGGCGGTGGTGGCCTCCCGTTTTCCTGCTCTCCACGGGTCATCACGGCGACAGCGGCCAATCCGGAGTCTTCTCTTTTCGGCCAATCGGAAAACGGGTCTCACACTCGCTTCTGGTTGACCGGATTGAGGATCAGTGCTTCAACAGCGAATATTCATTCACTGTTTGTCAGAAACCATGAAATCAGACTGAGACAGAAGTACAGTTAAATCACACTTGTTTAAAAATAAAAGTAAAAAGAACAAACGTAGTCAAAACATAGCCAAAGTTCAGTAACCGGAACGGATAGTCAGCCAAGCCAGAAGTCAGGGATCAATGTAGTGGAACAGCAAGCAGGATCTGGAGCCAGAAGGGATGTCAGCAAAGCAAATCTTTAAACAGGAATGCAGGAGATGTCTCTGTGATGTTGACCAAGAAGAAGGCAGAGAACCTCTGGACTGGATGGCTTCAGTAGGCAGTACTGATGAGCAGGATATCATCAACAGGTGAGTCACTGTGGAGAGATAGGAGCTGGCAATTAGCCGACAGATGAGCAGCTAGCTCAGGGAGGGAAGGGCTGAGCCCAGCCCTGACACTGTTGTAACACACCTGGGTGGGATCGGAGCGCATCCTCTGCGACCCAAGCCCACCCGAGCCTCTGGTGTTAAAAAAAACCCCCGGCCACTGTAATTCATGCACCTGGTGCCCTGAAAGGGGCCGGACGCATGAATAGGGGGTGGCAGCTGTGGCTGTGGATAGATTCATGCTATGCATGAATCTACCCATTGCATAAAGGGTGTGGCGCCTCCAATGGACAGGCCCCCACAGAGTGAAAGGAATAGTGCCCCATCGTTGGTGGGAGTGGGAGGAATAGTATCCCATCCTTGGTGTCAGCGGGAGGAAAAGTACCCCATCGTTGGTGTCAATAGACGGAATAGTGCCCCATTGTCAGTGTCAGGAACTTTGCCCCACTGTTGCTCACAACGGGGGGAATAATGTCCCAAAGGACTGGATAAAACAACAACCTCTCTCCCCATTGACCTTTCTGCAATGACCTCCCAGCAGTACCACAGCTTCTATACCTGTAGTTTCTCTATACCTGTAGTACCATCTAACCAGATCACCAATAAGGTAAGACCTCATATGACCACACTATCCTCTTGCAGTTTTAATTTGCTGGCACTCTTCTTCCATCCAATCATGTAGACCAGGGGTTTCCAAACATTCTAAATGAAGGGCCAGTTTACTGACCTTCAAACTTTAGGAGGCCAACGGGAGTAGAAAATATCTTGGCGTCAGTGGGAGTAGAGTTTCCCCCTCTTTGGTATTGGGGAGGAATAATGTCCCAAAGGGCTAAAAGGGATAAAAGCCATCAAAGGGCTGCACCTGACTGCAGTTTGAAGACCCCTGATGTAGACCCTCCATCATATTTATTCCTCCGGGTCTGGCTTGAAGTCCTTCATTCAACCGACACAATGGGAGACTGAGGTCATCGCACTCTCAATGTAGAATTCAGTGTTTTTCGCAAAGCACCCTATCAGTCAGAATGTGCCTTATAATGAATTGTAATGTCTGTGAACTAGGTAGGTCTCCTTTGGAAAATGCAGAAACATGTATGACAACACATCCAGCAAGCACAAGCTCTCAAGTGCCCCCAAGAGAAGAAAAGTGACAGACTGCTGAGCAATTTACAGGTTAGAACCAGGATAACGAGTGAAAAGGAGCAATTATTCCTTCCCAATAAGGCCTTGAGGGGCCCCAAACAGATTGCTCCCCATGCATCCCCCTGTAGTTATGCTCCGCCATGCCCAAGAATGACTTGTAGCTCTACTGCAACGATGGTACAAAATCCACAAGTGGCCAAAGACGTTGTTTATTCATTTGACTGGCTGGTGTCTGGAAGCAGAAGTCGAATTTACTGTACTTGTTTGTTCTAAGCAAACACACCAGATAATGGAAATCAGTAATGTATTCTACTGTGTGCAATTCATCAATTATTTATACCGGGTTGGAGGTACGAAGAAGGTTTAAGGTGAATAATTAGGCTTCCACGAGACCGTACTCTAATATTCAAAGTTTTCGGTAACACTGTCACAATGATTTGCTCTTTAGTTGTATTTACTGCTTTGTTTTAATTTTGTTTAACCTCAGTTCCCATAATGGTTGCTTTTTATTTATTTCAGTATGGTCTACGCGTTTTAGGCTTCCTTTACAGGAAATCAAGGTAAAATACAAGCGATGACTCTTAAGTGTTTTTTTTTTTTTTATATTTGAAGATGAATTGGTTAGGAGACGTTTAAACAGCATGATCAATAGACATGAAATATGAAGTGTATTAAAAAAAAAATAGAATTGCTTGCCAGTTAAAAGCAGATGTAGATGTACTGTAAGTCATGAGTTTTATCTCAGGGCAGATTGGCAGGAGAAAATAGAATTACAAGTCTATGCATCTTACCTTTTAAAGTATATCTATCTCGTACCTGATAGCGGAGCCTGATTTGACGAGGAAGGCCTCTCTTACACCTCTGACTCAGAGCCCTTCATAGGGTTGCCACCTGCCTGAGATTCACCCGGACAGTCCGGGTTTTGAATCACATGTCCGGGTTTCAGGCGGTCTGAAACCCCGGACACATTATTCAGACCAGGCTGTGGCTGGTCTGACCAAGATAGATAGTCACACACAAAGCTGTTGCCACCCAGTAGTTGCAGTCTAGGGGAAGGGCGAAAATCCCCTTACTGGGATGCAGGGCAATGATGTCAGCAATAGCAATTTGGCCACACTCACTGTTCGCTGCAGCATGCTATGCGCACCACATTATTACTCTCCTTAGAGCACCCAAAGGTGTCCCGGGCCACTAAAGTGTTCGGGTTTGGCTTGGAGAAAAGATGGCTAACCCTAGCCTCCGATAGTATAAGCAGGAGGTGCGGGAGTACAGAGTGGCACGAGTGCCTGTGAGTCTTGCTAGCAGCAGGGCAGGTGCCCACGCTGGGCAAGTGAAGTCATCAGAAGGCTCCAATAAGCAGGCAAGTCGGTAGACAGCAGACTGGCTTGTGACAGCGGGCAGCTGAGACGGTTGCTGGTAGCAGACTGTAGGTCAGCCGGAAAACAGCAGGGTGGTAGACAGGTACCGGGGACAGCAGGCAGACTAGCAGGCCGGGTCATACACAGACAGGATGGATCGGGGACATGGCACAGACAGGAGTGTGGTCAGGAGACAAACCGGGTCTGAAACAGATCAGTAAAGCAGTGTCAGAAACTATGAAATCAGACCGAGACAGAGGTACAGTTAAATCACACTTGTTTAATAATAAAAGTAAATAGAGCAAACGTAGTCAAAACGTAGCCAGAGTTCAGGAACCGGAACGGATAGCGGATAGTCAGACAAGCCAAACGTCAGGGATCCGGAGATGAGCGTAGTAAAACAGCAAGCAGGATCTAGAGCCAGAAGGGATGTCTGCCAAGCAAGTCTTTAAACAGGAATGCAGGAGAGCGTCTCTGTGATGTTGACTAAGGTGAAGGCAGAGATCCTCTGGACTGGACGGCTTAAGTAGGCAGGACTGACGAGCAGGATATCATCAACAGGTGAGTCGGCAATTAGCCGACAGCTGAGCGGGCCAGCTTAGAGAAGGAAGGGCTGAGCCCAGCCCTGACAAGCAGGAGGTCAATGGAGCAGACAGAAGCGGAGGTCAGGGGACAAGCTGAGGTCAATGCAGGTGGAGTCCAGAGAGTATTCAAGACAAACTGGGTCAGCAACTGGAATCAGGATACAAAATAAAAGGTTTACAGGATACACGGGAGGCTGAAGACAAAGCAGCACTGATCCTGAGCACTGGCCCAGTTTAAATGGCCGGGTTTTGCACCATCGTCTGTCACGAGTGCATATGAGCGCTGGTGCTCACGGGTCTGAGCACGGGTTTGCGCCCGCACATGGGTGTGCATTAGGGATGGGCGAACAGTTCGGCCCGAGAATGAGTTGGGGCTGAACATTTCACTGTTCGGCAGTTTGCCGAACACCACGACGATCACCCTGCAATGCTCTGAGCGCTGCACAGTGCATTCTGTGCCCAGATTGGGTAAAGCTTTGCCCAATTAGGGCACAGTGTGAGCTCGTTGTTAAGAAACGGGGCCGGGAAGTTGGCCGCCGCGTCCTTAACAACCGAGTCAATGGGTTTCCCCGCTGACTGCTGCACAAAAAAAATAAGTGCCGGTAAAAAAAATAATGAAAAAAAACGGCATGGGGTCCCCCCCAGTCCATACCAGGCCCTTTGAAAAAAAAATCTATACCAGACCCTTATCCGAGCATGCAGCCCAGCAGGTCAGGAAAAAGGAGGGGAACGAGCAAGCGTCCCCCCTCCTTAACCATACCAGGCCACATGCCTTCAACATGGAGGGGTGGGTGCTTTGGGGCAGGGGGGGGCTTTGCGCCCCCCCACCCCAAAGCACCTTGTCCCCATGTTGATGGGGACAAGGGCCTCTTCCCGTCAACCCTGGGCTGTGGATGTTGGAGTCTGTGTGCGGGGGGGGTTAACTAAATCTGGAAGCCCCCTTTAACAAGGGGACCCCCAGATTCCGGCCCCTCCCCCCTATGTGAACCTATTCACCAAAAAAGTGTCAAAAAGTAAGAAAAAACAAGAAACAGTTTTTGACAAATTCTTTATTCAAAAATAAAAAATTTAAAAAGTGTCCCACTATGTAAATCCATCGTCAATCACGATTCCCAATGGACCTGAAAAATAGCAAGAAATTAAAACGCTTCTGCCTCCTGGGAGGCCTCCCGCCAACTGCTTGCCCTTCACTTTGGCAGCTCTTAAAAAAGGCAAGGGCGGGGCCACCTGGTTACGTCATCCGGTGGCACCCCCCTCCTTCTGATGTTCTTATTGGAAGACTTCCCCTCACTTCCTGTTTCGTTGACAAATGTACATTTTTTGGGTTTTCATTCCTTATTCACAGTTGGAATTCCCAGAGGAAGTCACGAGATTGTGACGAAACCGGTAGGAGGAGCTTGATCGGCTGACGAGAGAGGTACCAGGAAGTGTTGCAGAGCTGGAATAGGACAGGGGGAATGCCGTGAAACCGGGGCTGCAGAGTCGGACCACAGGTGACTCACAGATCACCCCTCAGCACTATAGCACTTTAAAGGCGATTTTTGTTTATTTGAAACATGAGTTGTATATACGTTCATTACAGGCTTATTTTTTAAGCCCCTAAGGTGAGGGCACACCCGGTGGGGGTTGTGTGTGCACAACGCATAAAGACACAATTATCACATGTTTGATGTTAATATGGACTCTTGCCGTTTAGTTTAAATACCTCATCAATGACTAATTGTAATTCACGGAGCACAAGCACTTTATTTTTATATATATATGGACTGTTGCCATTGGCTGTTGGTTTAAAATACCTCATTGAGGACTGAGTGCAATTCACGGAGCACGAGCACTTCATTCATATATTCCTTTTATATGTTGTTACGTTTTACACATTTATGCTATATATAGTCTTTTACTGGATATATACATTTGTATAGCATTTTTATTTTATTTTATACATATTAGCGCCGCACAGTGTGTCATATATATTGTATTATCACATTTTGGGGAAGTGTGGGAAGTGCGAGCAGCTGATTATAGTTACATCCTTTTTTGTGTTAATTTAGGCTATTTTAGGTTTAGTGTGGCAGCTCACAAGGTTTCACCCATTAGCTCTATTAACTGCACACCACACTTCTACTGCAGCATTGCGGCCCTACGCCGCCGGATCGCCATACATGTACGCGATTTTGTTTTTTTGGGTAGGCGTAGGGGGCGCACGCTCGCTGCAGCACAAGCTGAAATCCAGTGATTTATGGCCGGAACCCACCGATCGGCAGAGCGATTTACAGAAAACAACACAGGGCTCTTCACTTTCAGCAGCGACGTGACTTTTTTTTCTCCCTGCAAAGTAAAAGTAAAAGAAGCACACATTACACATGGTTAGGCACACATTTAATCCCTTGATCACCCCTAGATGTTAACCCCTTCCCAGCCAGTGTCACTCTGTGCAGGCCGGACAAGTTCCTCCACCCCAAACTCGCTCATCCATGTCTTTATGGACCTTGCTCATTTGGTGGAGGGGGGATTATGGTGTGGTGTGTGTGTGGGGGGGATTCTGGTGTGGGGGGGAGGATTATGGTGTGGGGTTGTTTTTCAGGGGTTGGGTTTGGCCCCTTAGTTCCAGTGAAGGGAACTCTTAAGGTGTCAGCATACCAAGACATTTTGGACAATTTCATGCTCCCAACTTTGTGGGAACAGTTTGGGGATGGCTCCTTCCTGTTCCAACATGACTGCGCACCAGTGCACAAAGCAAGGTCCATAAAGACGTGGATGAGCAAGTTTGGGATGGAGGAACTTGACTGGCCTGCACTCTCAAGACCTTAACCCAACAGAACTCCTTTGAGATGAATTAGAGCGGAGACTGCGAGCCAGGCCTTCTCGTCCAACATCAGTGCCTGACCTCTCAAATGCACTTCTGGAAGAATGGTCAAACATTCCCATAGACACCCTCCTAAACCTTGTAGACGGCCTTCCCAGAAGAGTTGAAGCTGTTATAGCACGGTCCAAAAAGACATGGATTTGGGGTGGAGGAACTTGACTGGCCTGCACAGAGTCCTGACCTCAACCCAGTAAAACAACTTTGGGATGCATTGACCCCTATATTACAAATTCCTCCACCCCAAACTCGCTCATCCATGTCTTTATGGACCTTGCTTTGTGTACTGGTCCAAATCATCTGGAAGAATGGTCAAACATTCCCATAGACACCCTCCAAAACCTTGTGGACGGCCTTCCTAGAAAAGTTGAAGCTGTTATAGCTGCAAAGGGCGGAGCCAACTCAATATTGAACCCTCCGGACTAAGACTGGGATGTCATTAAAGTTCATGTGGGTGTAAAGGCAGGCGTCCCAAAACTTTTGGTAATATAGTGTAGTTACATAGTTATAAATGAAAAAAAATATATAAGTAAAAATGAATCATAATCTGGTTAGAAAAAGACACAAGTCCATCCTTTCATAAGGACAATGAAACAACATAAATTCAATCTAGTTGTAAAAAAAAAAAATTGTAATTGCTGTATGTGTGTTAATGCCCATATATGTAAGTACTTTACACGCCACTGCAAGATCCAGCATATTTGTGAGTAAATTAAGGTCCCGTTCTCACCAATTGTGGTGCAGGAAACGCACATTTCCGTGCACAAGTCCTTGTCTCCCTTGCTAGACATGTGAATTGCAAATGGCACACCAGACGCGTTGCGTCCACCAAAGCACATGGTGCTGCACAACTTTAAAAGTCAATCCTGCTGTACTTTTTGCACATACCAACACATTTGACGTTGAAATGAAAGGGGCGTGCCGCACAGGAACGCGCAAAAAACATGTCCTATTAAAATGTACAAAAAACGCTCGCGTGCGTAAGCGCGCACTCCAGCGTCAACCAACCCCAAATCCATCCACGTGTATGAGCCCTTAAAATATACTATAGCAGAACACAGCACAACCCCCTTCCCTATGGCCCCCTTGCGTGCCGTAGAACTTTCCAGCACAGAACAAACTCCATCCGGCTCTTATCCTATATACATTCCGAGCAGGTAATGCAAAGTTTGTTCTGAGTTTTATATTACTTTTCTCATGGCGGCGAATTATATAACTTTTTTTTTTTTTTTTTTTACAAGATAAAATTTAATATAGCAGGGGACTTACACAAATCCCCAAAGCCAACAAAATATTAATTACACGGAGAAATTGAAATATATCTAACTTTTGGAAGTAATTAAATGACACACAGCAAAGTCAAGGAATTCGATATATTGGAAAAAATACAAATCTCCGATGTGGGAAGACGGAAGGGTAATGTGCGAGCGAGCCGGCGTCCTGCCATTACCGGCTCAAACTGCTTCGAATAAAACGGATTGGGGAGAGGTTGTAACTGACCTTAAAGGGGAATTCCACACTTCAGCGTATTGCCGGATCTGCCGCTACTGTGTGATTGGCCAGTTATAGGAAATTGCGGGAACTATTTCCAACTACCATCTTATTTCATTTTCTGTGGTGCGATGAAAGTAGGAAAGTATGCGGTCTACATGAGTTAAGCTGAAGAGCAGGGCAGCAGATCCTCCACTGCTGGCAATGCACCCTCTGTTGCTCCCACAGGCAGTGGCGGCTGGTGATCAGTATTTTTGAGGGGGGGGGCGGCAAACAGGCCTGGTCCCCTCACTCGCACTCACAACCCCCGCCCCTGGCGGCTCTCAAACGATCCATGAAGGCGGCGATCCACTCGCACTACACCCCCCTCATGCTCGATAGGCGGTGATCCACTACCGCCACCCCCAACAACCCTCCCCCCCCGGGTGATCCATGGCCTTACCCTATACTGCGGTAGAGGTGCGGGGAAGAGGACGAGGTGGTGGTGCACTGCTGAATCCGGGGTGGGGCTCCTGGAAGAGGCTGTTGCTGCTGGGGCCGTTGCTTCTCCTCCCGGCCAAACAGAAGGCGGGTCCTGAGACCCGATTGGCTGGGAGTCCTAAGAAGTCCTAAGAAGTCCTAAGACTCCCGGCCAATCGGGTCTCAGGACCCGCTTCCTGATTGGCCGGGAGGAGAAGCAGGAAGACATTAGTGAATATTAATTTGCTAATGTCTCACAAGTGGGTGGGCTCGAGCACAGTGCTCTGCACCCCGAGCCCACCCTTTTTGAAGTCAATTAGAGGCTCCAAAAAAAAATAATTCCACATTGAAATCCATGCATCCAGCACCCTGCATGGAGATTAGGGGCCAGGTGCATGCATTGGGGGAGGGGGCGGCGCCCTTGCGCCCCTAATGGTTAGGCCGCCTAGAAGCTAGTCTTATTTCCTGGGGCATATGGCACTGTATTTAAATATCACCAGCCCGGGGCTCTGCATGTGGGATAGTGTTTAGTGTTCTTGCTCCTGAACCTTGTTTGTTGTCTTTGGAGTGTCTCAGCCTGCTTTGAGCCACTAGCCTCAACACAGGCTTCATCACTGTCGGCTGCTTGCCTCAAACCTTTCGCTCAGATTATGGATTATGCCACTGTCCGCTGCCTGGCCTGAACCTTGCCTGGATTAGAGATTACGCTACTATCTGCTGCCTGCCCTGATCCACTTGCATGAATTATGGATTATGCTACTGTCTGTTGCCTGCCCTGACCCTTGCTTGGATTACAGATTATGTTACTGTCTGTTGCCTGCCCTGACCCTCTTGCATGATTTATGGATTATGCTACTATCTACTGCCTGGCCTGATCCTTGCTTGGATTGCAGATTATGTTACTGTCTGTTGCCTGCCCTGACCCTCTTGCATGATTTATGGATTATGCTACTATCTGCTGCCTGGCCTGATCCTTGCTTGGATTGCAAATTATGTTACTTTCTGTTACCTGCCATGACTCTCTTGCATGAATTATGGATTATGCTACTATCTGCTGCCTGCCCTGACCCTTGCTTAGATTACAGATTATGTTACTGTCTTTTGCCTGTCCTGACCCTCTTGCATGAATTATTGATTATGCTACTGTCTGCTGCCTGCCCTGACCCTTGACTAGATTACAGATTACTCTGCTGTCTGCTGCCTGCCCTGGCCCTTTCGCTTGAATTATGGATTATGCTACTGTATGCCCCGACCTTTGCCCGGATTACACTACTGTCTGCTGGCTGTCCTGACCCTCTTGCTTAGATTATGGATTGTGCTACTGTCTGTCACCTGCTCTGACATTTGCCTGGATTACAGATTACAGTCCTGTCTGCTGTCAGCCCTGACCAATGCTAAAACCAGACTTGACTTCCAGCCTGTCACTAGACCAGGTCACCCTAGCATACAGCAACTGATTCTCCAAGCCTAGCCTCCAAAGCACATCATGCCTTAAAGTAATACTAAATGCACAATTTTTTAAACAAAAAAGATGCTATATTTACCTGCTCTGTGCAATGGCAACCTTCTTCTGTCCTTGCTGTACTGCGGGCTCCTCCCTCCTTTGGGTGCCTCCTGTAACAATCCAGGTGCCAAGGAGGCACTCATGCTTGTGTACCCCCACTGGGTCCTGAGACAGGCTGTGTGCGTCTATAGACACAAAAAACACCGGTAAGCCACATCCCTGCTCCCTCTACACAGGAATTTGACTGATAACAGTAGGAGCCTATGGCTCCACTGCCCCCACTTTCTCCTGTGAAAGCAAGAAGCTTGCGGAGCAGTGCTGGAGCTGGAGACAGTGCTGAAGTGGTGACATGGAGCCAGGTAAGTGTTTATTGATAGGGGGGGGGGGGGTGGGACAGGTAACTGGATGTTTTTTTTACCTTAATGTACAGAATGCATTAAGGTGAAAAATGTTTAGACTGTAGAACCAACCAAGTTCCAGTAGACCTTATTGCTACCAGTAGGCTTTATAAGCTTCTGACTGCCACCATCTCTGACATTTGCTTGGGTTATGGATTACACTACTGTTTAATGCCTGTCCTGACCTCTACTAAGGCAAGACACAACTTCCAGCCTGTCACTAGGCCAGGTTACCCCAGCATACAGATCATGCTTCTCCAAGTCAGCATACACCGCACATGAACTCTGGTTGCTGAGGACTGCCCAAGTCCTGCGAATATAGTACATTGTGCCTTAAGTCTTGGAGTCATCCAAGTACCAGTAGACCTACTTACCTAGATAGGAAAATCAGAGGGTAAAGGTGAAACCACGCAAATACCTTGCTATTTTTGCAGAACAGGTTGATGACAACTGGTAAAACGTACATTGAGTTGAGGTGTTTCCAGTGAATGGTACTCTTAATCTAACAGCATATAAAGAAATTTTAGACCACCATTCTCTTTTAACTTTGTGGCAACAGTTTGGGGAACATTCTTTTCTGATCCAGCATGACTGTCCCCTTGTGTACAAAGCCATCTCCATAAAGACATGGTCTAATGAGTTGTGTGTGTGGAGGAACTCAAGTGTCAACCCTACCGAACTCAACAGTATGGAACGCCCTTGGGGTGAATTGGAATGCAAATTATGAGTCAGGTCTTCTCATCCAATATCAGTACCTGACCTTAGCCCTACTGAACACCTTCAGGATAAACTGGAATGCCAGTTGTATACCAGGTCTTTACAAACATCAGTACCAGACCTTAACCCTGTGGAACACCACTAGAGGTGAATTGGAAAGCAGATTGTGAGTCAGGTCTTCTCATCCAACATCAGTACCTGACCTCAAGCCTACTGAACGCCTTCAGGATGAACCAGTTGTATACCAGGTCTTTACAAACATCAGCGCCAGACCTCAAACCTACGCAACACCCTTGCAGTGAATTGGAATGCAAATTATCAGTCAGGTCTTCTCATCCAATGTCAGCACCTGACCTCAACCCTACTGAACACTTTGAAATCAATTGAACTGCCGGCTGTGAGCCAGGTCTTCTCATTCAACATCAGTACCAGACCTCAACCTTACAGGACATCCCTGGTGTGAATTGGAATGCAGGTCTTCTCATCCAACATCCGTACCAGAACTCAACACTACTGAACACCTTCGGGATGAACTGGAATGCCAGTTGTATACCTGGTCTTTACAAACATCAGTACCTAGCCTCAACCCTACTGGACACCTTTGTAATCAATTGAATTGCAAACTGTGAGCCATGTCTTCTTCTCCAACATTAGTTTTTTTTTTTAAAAGCCTGTGGGGGGGGGGGGGACACACCCAAAAACTCTACCCGGTGCCAAAAAAAGTGCACACACATAGAGTGATACACAAAAACTGAGAAAGGACCTTACCCTGATCCCCTGGGGCGTTAGGCTCCAGACAGGGAGTGAGGTACTTCACTTGGGTCCATCTGGCCGAAACCAGATGGACCCCCTTTCTCTGGAAGGTCTGCCGAAACAGACCCACCCAAGTACTCAGTGGGACTCCCCCGAAGGGAGACCCCATGAAAGAGGGCAACCCAAGCCAAAAGGCCTATGTCCACCCCTTCCCAAAACTTTAGAGTAGTCTTGAGAACCCTCACCCTACTCATCACACAGTGACAAAACGTGTATACACCAAACAAAAAAATACATAAAAGTGACAAACAAGAAGTTAAATAAAAAGAAAGTGGGGGAGAAGGAAGTGGGAAAAGTGAAAAGTGGCCATTGTGCAATACAATGGCCGGCCCTTCGGCCAGGAATAAAAATTTCCCCGGGTCCTGGCCAAAAGGCTTGCTCCAAGAGGCAGGTGTGAAAAACGTGTGTTTGGTGAAGTGACCATGGTGCCATAAATCAAAGTGACCCTCACTCACAGTGATTGTATGGCACCCCTGAACTGCCACTTCAGGCTTTTCATCCCAACCCTGACCAACAACCCAGACCGGCGCAGCCCCACCCCAACCAGGAAGGCCTGGAGTTCTGAGAGCTTAGGAAAAGCCCCTGACCAAAAGGCTCAACCGTCGCTCCCACCACTCCTACCTAATTACATTCAGGAGATACTTACCGCTCTCCTCCCCCCTTACAAAGGGGAGCCGGTGTTCACTCCCGAAAAACTGACCGGGGATAGAACTACACCAATCTAGGCCAGAAGGCCAGGGACCCAACCCTTCAACCAGACCCAGTGGTTCTCCATCCCCATCAGAAGGCTCCCCTTTCGGCTATCTCTAACCGCCCAGGTTGCCTTTACGCCCAGAGGTTTTGCATAGCCACCCCTAATTCACTTCACCATAGATCAGGGACAAAAGCAAGCGCCACCTCCAGGCAAGTGATAAGAACAGATACTACACTTGATCTTAGCCAGAAGGCCGAGAAACGGCATTTTGGCTAAAAAAACATTAGTTCCAGACTTACGGGACACCCTTGGGGTGAATTGGAATGCAGATTATGAGCCAGGTCTTCTCATCTAACATCAGTACCACACCTCAACTCTACCAAACACCCTTGGGGTGAATTGGAATGAAATTATGAGTCAGGTCTTCTCATCCACTATCAGTACCTGACCTCAACCCTACTGAACACCTTTGGAATCAATTAAATTGCCAACTGTGAGACAAATATTTCCATCCAACGTCGGTACCTGTCCACACAAATGTTTTTCTGGCTAAATAGGCATAAATTCCCAAAGACACAGTCCATAATCTCGTGGAAAGCCTTTCTGGAAGAAGTGGAGGCTGGTAAAGCTGTTGACTCCATATTTTTTTTTACCTATGGCTTTGGAGTGTCCAACAAAATCATATAGATGTTATGGTTGGGTGCCCACAGCCTTTTGGCCATGTAGTGCATTATACTTAGAACTATAGTACATAATACTGTAAATTGTCTGTTGTTTGGTATTTTCTCAATTTTTTTTAACAAAAATGATGTACTAGATTCAGTAAGTTTTTCTTGCACATGTCAGATTTATTTACTTCTTGTTCTTTTCTTTCTTGTTATTTTATTTTTATATTTCTGAACCATTTGAGATTTGCTAGGAGACAGAATTATGTTTTTCGTGAGAAGCTGTATTGATTTATGAGAAACAAAAAATATTGATTGATGAAAAATAAACACCTGAAATAGTTAAATAACTATATATTTGTTCTCCCGCCACTGAAAGCTTAGCGATGGCAATTTTCAACGTGAGCTCAGAGCAATGTGAAAATTCCACAGATACCCCGCAGGTAAGAGAAAAAAAATAACAATCACATACCCTACAGCAACTCTACCTCTGGAACGTGCACAAAATCGTGCTTTTTCCGGACAAGTGAGCGAAAAAGTGCTGCTCTTTAACAGAGACACAGGCGCCATTAATTCTTAATGGCGTTGCCATGCATCAGCAAAACGTGTGTTTTTGCGTGTGCCAAACCACATCTCGCCCCAGCACCATGCAGTTCAGTGCAGTGCAATTTAAAAAAGAAAGGGTCTGGTTGAATCATTTCTGCTTGGGATCCCTTTGAGGATGAGAGAGGGTTCTTCTAGATTTCTGAATTCCCAGCAGATCCAACAGTCTTTTTCTGAGCCTACTCTTGAAGTCTCATCCCTGATCGGAATGGATACTCTTAGGCAGGCCATAGCGGACAAAGAACTTTTCCACAAGAACTTTGGCTACAAAAGAAGCTTGTTGGTCTTTGGTTGGGAATGCCTGGGCGTACTGGTTAAAGTAGTCAATAACTACCAGGACAGTTCACCAAATACATGCCCCCGTTTCCCACATTCAGTGGCTATGCAAACTTACCCAACGCGTTCCTCAACTTTTCCACAAGAGCTTTGGCTATAGTTGAGGCTTGTTGGTCTTTGGTTGGGAACGCCTGGGTAGGGTTGCCACATCATCCCTTTAATCCAGGACACATATTAATTGCACAGGTTCTGAGGGATGATGTGGCAACCCTACGCCTGGGCGTACTGGGTAAAGTGGTCGCTAACTACCAGGACAGTTCCTTGCCCACTCCAGTCAGGCTCTAGACCAGGGGTAGGCAACCTCGGCACTCCAGCTGTGCCTACCGCTGCTCTAGACACAGGAAATCAATGCACACCAACTCCATTGGTCCTTGATTTTGGAGATGGTCTATGGGTGCGGCTTTGGTTGGTAAAATCTTTTGGGCAAGAGTGACAGGAGCCCTCGACTTCACATCCAAGGCCTATAGAAGTGATCTCAGACTAGCTTGAAAATCCTCTCTGGGCCTAGGTGGCCATGCTTATCATGTAAAGCTGTTAGTAAGGTCCAGGGGTGGCCCGTCCATTAGGGGCGCCCAGGCACCACTGCCCCTATCCTCTTCACCCCCTATATGCAGTGGATAGATTCATGCATAGCATGAATCTATCCACGGCCGCCCCCTATTCATGTGTCCTGCCCCTTTCGGGTCACATGAATTAGAGCTGCTAGTTTTTTTTTTTAAAAACCTGATTAGAGCCATAGCCTCTAATAGGCTTCAAAATAGGGTGGACTCGGGACGCAGAGCATTGCGTCTGGAGCCCACCCAGGTGTGTTGCAACAGCGAATGAAAATTCTCTGTTGCAACACCGATCCTTCTCCTGGCCAATTGGGAAGCAGGTATGAAACCTGTTTCCCGATTGGCCAAAATGTCAGGCGATTCTATTGGACGTCTAGTACCGGGAGGAGGAGAGAGGAGACACCACGGAAGCTGCTCCAGGAGAGGACACCGGAGCAGCTTTGCCCGAGCCCGCCAAACTCTCACTACCTGCATCCTGGGTAAGGACAGCGGGAGGTGGTGGGGGGGCTGTGGTGGTGCCGCAGAGTGGGGGTAGTGCCACTCCAATAGCGGACTGGGGGGGTCGCCACACCAACCGCCACTGGTAAGGTCTCTCTGTGTTTTTCTGGTAGAAACTGCCATCATGGTTGTCTGATCGATCCCTTTGGTAGAGCACCCCATCTCTCAGCTGCAAGCGATTTCACTCCCTCGCGGGTAGGGCAGTCCAACGAAATGAATAGGGAGCCCTACCAACACCCAAATGCTGGGGATCCTATTGAGGATAATAGGGCGTTGTTCTGGATTTCTGAACACCCCGGAGATCCAACAGTCTTTTGATGAGCCTACTATTGAAGTCTCTTCCCTGATCAGAACAGATATGCTGAGGCAGGCCATAGTGGACAAAGAACTGTTCCACAAGAACTTTGGCTACAGTTGAAGCTTGTTGGTCTTTGGTTGGGAATTCCTGGGCGTACTGGTTAAAGTGGTCAATAACTACCAGGACAGTTCACCAAATACATGCCCCCGGTTCCCACATTCAGTGGCTATGCAAACTTACTCAACTCGTTTGAGAGGATCTTCATCAGGGCTGGAGTCAGATGCTTACCAGCCAGGATATCATGAATTAAAACAATCCGAGTCACTAGGCCAAGGGGTCAATCTCAGGTGGCCTGCGGAGGAAGGAAGATGCCCTACATGGATCAAAGTAGCACCAAACCCAAATACATTACCTGTGATAAACCCCTTCTGTCAGAACCTGGATCACCTGCTGGTGGCACTTTGGTTCCCCGACTGGAAGGTAGTAGTTCCAGTGTCCCGCAAGTCACAATAATCAGTCTCCACCTGATGCTGACTGCTGGGAGGGTATTTAGTTCCTCCTCTACTATATCCTGAGGCCTCTGTGTTATTTTAGAGATACTGAATGCAGGCATCCAGAAGCAGGGATGGTCAGATTTGCATAGTTACACTTAGAAAACTGAGACCACACTATATACGATTTAAGTACGTTTATTAGCCGTGGAACAAAACTCATCCAAACACCAACAAACAGAAAAACGATATAACGGACAATAAACCAAGTGACAAAATACCTAACAAGCAGCCTAGCTACAATACAATATATATATATTTACAAAAAAGAAACATAGATAAACAGGGTAATATCAGAGATGCAAGGAACAGTCATCAAGGGGGAACCGGGATCAGGGCCAAGGGGAACTCTTACAAGGCAGCAGGGTACAGGATATAGGTATGTCAGGGCTGGGCTCAGCCATTCCTTCTCTGATCTGACCACTCAGCTGTTATCTAATTGCCAGCTCCTTTCTCTCCACAGTTACTCAGCTGTTGATGATATCCTGCTCGTCAGTTCTGCCTACTTATGCCGTCCAGTCCAGAGGTTCTCTGCCTTCGCCTTGGTCAATATCACAGAAACACCTGTGTTCCTGTTCAAGACCTGCTTTGCTGACATCCATTCTGGCTCCAGATCCTGCTTGCTCTTCCACTACATTGATCCCTGACTTCTGGCTTGGCTGACTATCCCTTCCGGTTACTGAAATTTGGCTATGCTTTGACTACGTTTGTTCTTTTTACTTTTATTATTAAACAAGTGTGATTTAACTGTACTTCTGTCTCGGCCTGATTTCATGGTTTCTAACAAGGTACAAGGCAAGAGCAGACACTGGTGTACCAGGAAATAGTAGAGGAGGAACTAAATAACCTCCCAGCGGCCAGCATCAGGTGGAGACTGATTGCTGGCATCTGTTGGCTGCTGTGAGACACCCGCTGGTGGACACACAGTGCCACTAGCAGGTGATGCAGGTCCTCCCATCTTCTGTGATATTCCTTGTTGGTCTGATATGAAGACGATGAGGTTTCTAATTTCAAGCAGAAGTACATGTGGAAGGGTGGCAATACAGGAAAACAGTGTGAGGATGGGGAAAGAGTGTTGTCACCCTATAACAGGAAGTGCTTGAACAAGAACCTTCATGGAAGAATCACCAAGGATTATCTTTATGAAAGCTGTAAGAAAATATTAACCACACACACATATATATATGATCTGACTCTTCCGGGCATACCCCCGTCATCGGCACCTGCCGATAACCAGGCATAGAGGCAGAACGGCGATCTGTAAACAAGGCAAACCCCCATTCTGACAAGGGAGAAGGAATGGAGTTAACCCTTTCATTGCCCCTGATGTTAACCCCTTCCCAGCCAGTGTCATTAGTACAGTGACAGTGCATATTTTGTAGCACTGATCACTGTATTAGTGTCACCGGTCCCCAAAAAGTGTCAGTTAGTGTCAGAATGTCCGCAGTCCCGCTATAAGTCACTGACCGCCACCTGTACTAGTAAAAAAATAAATAAAAATATCTCATAGTTTGTAGACGCTATAACTTTTGCGCAAACCAATCAATATACGCTTATTGGGATTTTTTTTTTAATTTTTACCAAAAATATGTAGCAGAATGCATATTGGCCTAAATTGATAAAGAAATTTGATTTTTTTTTTTACATTTTTTTTATAGAATATGTTTTTAATGTATAGCAGAAAGCAAAAACATTTTTTTTTTCAAAAGAAATAAATCCCATAGTTTGTAGACGCTATAACTTTTGCGCAAACCAGTCAATATACACTTATTGGGAATTCGTTTTTTTTTACCAAAAATATGTACCAGAATAAATATTGACCTAAAATTGATAGAATTAGATTTGATTTTTTTTTTTTTTACATTTTTTTATTGGATACATTTTATAGCATAAAGTAAAAAATATTATTTTGTTTTTTTTTCAAACTTAAATTTATGAAGAAATTCGATTTTTCCAATTTTTTTATTGGATACATTTTACAGCAGAAAGTAAAAAAATATTGTTTTATTTTTTAAATTGTTGTGTTTTTTTTTGTTTGTTTGTTTTTTTGTTGTTTATAGCACAAAAAAAAATAAAAAATAAAAACGCAGTGGTGATTAAATACCACTATCAATCTTATTTGGGTACAGCATCGCACGACCGCGCAATTGTCAGTTAACCCACTAGCCGACCAGCCGCCGTCATTCTATGGTGCCAGGTTGGCTCTCCTGCACAAATTGCCGTAGCTGTACGGTGGCCCTTTAAACAGCTATAGCAGGTGCGCACGCGGGCCAGTGTCGTATCGCAAAATATGGCCGGGGGGGGGGGGGGGGGGCGGTAAACCTTTCCAGAGGGCAAGTGGTTGAATATATTACCAATTCATTTAATGAGTTTACAAAATTAATTAAACTGCATTTTTATTTAAATTATTACATTAAACTAAATATATTGTATACTAGACATATTGAAAATGACCTTTCGAATGGCATTATCAAGTTGAAGCTGATTTTTTTTTTTATTGGATATGTTTTATAGCAAAAAGTAAAAAATATATTTTTTTTATTTTTCAAAATTTTTTTTTTTTTTCTTATAGTGCAAAAAATAAAAAACGCAGTGATGATAAAATCCTGCCAAAAGAAAATATCTATTTGTGGGGTAAAAAAGAACATACGCTGTTGAACTAGAATGGACTTGTGTCTTTTTTTCAACCTGATTAATTCTGTAACATTTTATTTGTGTACAGTGTACACATTTTTTTTTTAAAAGAACAGTGTAAAAATAAAAAATAAAAGGTAAAATAAATAAGAAAAAAAAAAAATTTTTTAAACGCGCCCCGTCCCGCCGAGCTCGCGTGCAGAAGCGAACGCATACGTGAGCAGCGCCCGCATATGAAAACGGTGTTCAAACCACACATGTGAGGTATCGCCGCGATCGGTAGAGCGAGAGCGATAATTCTATCCCTAGATCTCCTCTGTAACTCAAAACATGCAACCTGTATAATTTTTTTTAAACGTCGCCTATGGGGATTTTTAAGGGTCAAAGTTTGTCGCCATTCCACGAGCGGGGGGGGGGGGGCGCAATTTTGAAGCGTGACATGTTGGGTATCAATTTACTCGGCGTAACATTATCTTTCACAATATAAAAAAAAATGGGCTAACTTAACTGTTATTTTTTTTTTTTTAATTTTAAGTCAAAAAAGTGTATTTTTAAAAAAAAAAAGTTGGGCTTGTAAGACGGCTGCGCAAATACGGTGTGACAGAAAGTATCGCAATGACCGCCATTTTATTCTCTAGGGTGTTAGAAAAAAAAAATATAATGTTTGGGGGGGTTCTAAGTAATTTTCTAGCAAAAAAAAAAAAGTTTTTAGCAACAAATCTCAGAAATTGGCTCGGTCCTTAAGTTGTTAATTAAATTATAACATTAAAAGAAATATATTGTATAGAAGATGAATAGAAAATGACCTTTGGAACGGCGTTATCAAGTGAAAGCTGATGTGGAATTTTGGCGATCGGGTTTACATCTACTTTAAATGTCGTACGCGTCTTTTTTTTTAAGGAGTGAAAACTGGCGGTTATCCATTACAGCGTCTGCGGAGTAAATTATTCTTTCCATTTATCCGCGCCGTATTATGTGGGGGGGGAGGGGGGGGAGAAATTCTCGGTGAGTTTGTATTGCATTTTCCTCGTGTCTCGGCTGAAGTCGGTTCTTTTCCCTGATTCATCCAATGAGTCGGGTTTAGCAATTCAAATTTCCGAACCCAGAGAAACCATTTTCCTTTATTATTACCGGCGATAAATAGACTGGTTCTCCGGCAGACATTGCATATCAATGCCGGGGAGTGATTGACTGTATGCATAAGTGATTGTTCAGCCGCGGAGTCTCTGCGGAATGCGCCACGACAGTTATTTTTCCACCGCGTGTCACTCAAAACCCTCGCCGTGCCGTAACGCGGATGCCATTTCCGCGGCGCAAGTGTAGAGTGACCGGCGGTCGCAAAGCTGCCTGCTAATCGCATCTGTCAGGCTCCCGGGGGCGAAACGTGCGCGGCGATCATCGTAAAGTCTTAATGTACTTAAGAGGGGTGTTCGATGAAATGGGACAATGTGCAGCAAGGGGGTGGTGACCTGAAACAGAGCGACAACGAAAATCTGCAAGATTAAAGTAGAACTCCAATTAAAAATTAAATTACATTTTTTTTGGGGGGGGGGATTCTGTCCCCTTGTTCTGTTATTAGAATTCACCACTCCATCCAAGAAAAAAAAAGGTTTTGCCGTAACTTTAAAAAATCCCAGGCCAAGCTGGCCGGAGGAGAAGCTGGTGGAGCAACAGTAGACACACGTGCAGTTCGTCTCGTTCTGAATTTGTTTTCTCACTGAAATTCGACGAACTCGTTAATTCAGAAATTTCGAAAATTTCGAAAATAAGAACGAAAATCCGAAGATTTCAAAGAATGAAAATCCGAAAATAAGAAAAAAAACCAGAAAAATTCCAAAGAACGAAAATCCGAAAATAAGAACGAAAATCCAAAAATTAAAAAAAACTAAAATCTGAAAATTAAAAAACTGAGATATTTGAAAATTCAAAAATCCGAAAAGTCGAAAATCCGAAATTAGGAACGAAAATCTGAAAATTCCAAAGAATGAAAATCTGAAATTTCAAAAGAATGAAAATCCGAAAATAAGAACGAAAATCCGAAAATAAGAGCGAAAATCCAAAAATAAGAACGAAAATCCAAAAATAAGAACGAAAATCCGAAAATAAGAAGGAAAATCCGAGAATTAAAAAAAAAACCTAAAATCTGAGAATTCAAAAATTGAGAAATTCGAAAATTCAAAAATCCGAAAAGTCGAAAATCCGAAAATAGGAACGAAAATCTGAAAATTCAAAAGAACGAAAATCCAAAAATAAGACTGAAAATCCGAAAATAGAAACAAAAAACTGAAAATTCAAAAGAACAAAAATCCAAAAATAAGAACGAGAATCCGAAAATTCAAAAGAATGAAAGTCTAAAAATAAGACTGAAAATCCGAAAATAAGAACGAAAATCTGAAGATTAAAAAAAACAAAAATCTGAAAATAAGAATGAAAGTCCGAAAATTCAAAAGAATGAAAATCTGAAAATAAGAACAAAAATCTGAAAAATTCAAATGAACAAAAATCTGAAAATTCAAAAACTGGGAAATTCGAAAATTCAAAAATCCGAAAAGTCGAAGATCTGAAAATAAGAACGAAAATCCAAAAATTCAAAAGAGCGAAAATCCAAAAATAAGAACGAAAATCTGAAAATAAGAACAAAAATTCAAAAGAATGTAAATCCAAAAATAGGAAAGACATCCGAAAGTTCAAAAGAACGAAAATCCGAAAATAAGACTGAAAATCCGAGAATAAGAACAAAAATCTGAAGATTCAAAAGAACGCAAATCTGAGAATAAGAACAAAAATTCAAAAGAACGAAAGTCCGAAATTTAGAAAACACAAAAATTTGAAAATCTGAAATAATAACTAACTAATAATAACTAATTATTAAATTATAGGTTTTGGAATTTCCTTTCAAATTTGGCTGTTAGAGAACGTAACAAATACGAATTTATCCGAAGTTATGAATTATCCGAAATATCGAATGCCGCATCTAAACGAATGGAACGTAATTAATTAATATTAATAATTAATAATAATAAAAACTTTTTATCATTATTATTAGTTATTATTGGTAATTCGTTACGTTCCATTTGTTTAGATGCGGCATTCGATATTTCGGATAATTCATAACTTCGGATAAATTTGTATTTGTTACGTTCACTAACAGCCAAATTTGAAAGCAAATTCCAATATCTATAATTTAATAATTAGTTATTATTAGTTAGTTATTCTTTTGAATTTTCGGATTTTCTTTCTTATTTTCGGATTTAACGAATTTACAAATTGCAATCATAACGAATGACCAGAAAAACGAAAAAACAAAACAAAACAAAAAAAAACGAACTAAACATAAACTAACACATTTTCCGACAGTGCACATGTCTATATTATTTTTTTAGTTAGTTATTATTTTGAATTTTCGGATTTTTTAGATTTTCGAATTTTCAGATTTTCAAATTTTCGGATTTTTAAATTTTTGAATCTTTGTATTACCAAATTTTCGGATTTCAAATTTCCAAATTTATTGAATTTACGAATTTATTCGAAATAACGAATTTCGATCATGACCCAAAAAACTTAAAAAAAAAAAAAAATGAATGAAACGGAAACAAAAACAAACATTTTTTTTTTGGCAGTGCACATGTCTGTGAAACGCCTTAAAATTTCTGACCATACGAAAAAAAAAAACTCTACACCCTACCATTCCCCATCGGGGGCAGGGATAAGAAACGGGACTTTTTATCTGCCACTGAGAAATCACACAATGTTAACCCCTCCCCACCGACCTCCTCCTGTCCCTTTAAGAATTCCAAAAGCCAGGAGCGGAGGCGGGCATTTGGGTCATGCAAACGCTGTGATTGGCTGTCACAGGGATTGCGATCGGGAGCTTACTGATCCCCCGCTGGGAGCGCACAGGGAGTGTCCTCTCAGACCATATATATTTATATATTTATATATGCGTGTTAGGGCCCACCTGCCGAGAGGCCACATACACTATATTGTCAAAAGTATCGAGACACCGGCCTTTACACACACATGAACTTTAATGGCATCCCAATGAATTCCATTAAAGTTCATGTGTGTGTAAAGGCCGGAGTACATAAAGTCAGTATGATGATGTAGGCATCTAGGGCCAACGGGTTTTCGTGAGAGACTCACTTCTTTAGGATCCACGCCTTCCATGTTTGCACTGAATAGAATGTCCTCCATATATAGCTTGTATCTCTTTCCTGAGATAACAAAAAACAAAACAAAACAAAAAAACATATATTTTTATGGCACCTCAAGAGTGGGGAAAAAAAATAAATAAAATTAGTCCCTAACAACTATCGCCACACCTCCATCATCAGGTTGGAGAGGCCAAATATGAGTCCTTGGGTGCAAAATAAATAAAGTGTTTTCATATGCCTCCAAAATCTCACAGTGAAGGGCCACCCGTGTTGCAAGTAAGATACAGTGGGGGGGGGGGGGGGATAATGATCGTCTACTGTGCAGATTGTGTAAGTTTTGTCCACTTACAAAGAAATGAAGGGTCTATAATTGTTATCATAGGTGTATTTTATATGATGGAGACAGAATATCAACCAAAACTCCAGAAAAAACACACAATACAAATGTTATAAATGGAGTTGTAGTTCAGTGAGTAAAATAAGTATTTGATCCCCAACAAAACATGATTTAGTACTTGGTGATGAAACCTTTGTTGGCGATCACAGAGGTCAGACGTTTCTTGTAGGTGGTGATCAGGTTTGCACACATCTCAGGAGGGATTTTGGTCCACTCTTCTTTACAGATCTTCTCTAAATCCTGAAGGTTTCTTGGCTGCCTCTTGGCAACTCGAAGTTTCAGCTCCTCCATAAATTTTCTATAGGATTGAGGTCTGGAGACTGGCTAGGACACTCCAATGTCTTAATGTGCTTCTTCTTGAGCCACTCCTTTGTTGCCTTGGCGGTATGTTTTGGGTCATTGTCATGCTGGAAGACCCATCCATGACCCATCTTCAGTGTTCTGGCTGAGGGAAGAAGGTTCTCATCCAAGATTTTACAATACATGGCCCAGTTCATTGGCCTCTCGATGCGGCATAGTCGGCCTGTACCTTCAGCAGAGAAACAGCCCCAAAGCATCATGTTTCCACCTCCGTGTGTGACTATAGGGATCGTGTTTTTAGGGTCATAGTCAGCAATTTTCTTCCTTCAAACACGGCGAGTTGAGTTCATGCCAAAGAGCTCAGTTATGGTCTCATCAGACCACAGAACTTTCTCTCGAACCTTCTCTGAATCATTTAGATGTTCATTGCCCAACCTCAGACGTTCCCGTACATGTGACTTCTTGAGGAGGAACCTACCAGAGTCACCCGGCCCAGAAAAACACACAGGCTTGGCTACCAGTCAAGCCTGACAATTTACCTATACTAAAAAAAATTGTATCACTTAGCACTCCAGCTAGGGTTGCCACCCTTTTCTTCAAGCCAAACCCGAACACTTTAGCGGCACAGGGCACTTTTTTTCTTCATAGCATACGCTATAGCAGGGGGGTCTTCAAACATTCTGAACAAAGGGCCAGTTTATTGTCCTTCAGACTCTAGGAGGGCCAGACTGTGGCCGGCGGGAGTGGAAATTTTCCTGGCATCAGTGGGAGTAAGCATTTGGTATTAGGGTGGAGGAATGGTGCCCCATCGTTGGTATCATAGGGAGAAATAGTGCCCCAATAGTGGTGTCGGTGGCCACCATATGACGTTCTTGACTTTGTTGGGGTATATCTGAATGATGGGTGCAGCTACGGGAATTATTCAGATATCTGCTTTTTCAGCCGGCGATTCCCTACACCATAAGAACGATCATAGCGGCTGCTCCGCCGCTTGGTCGTTCTTACGGGCGGCGTGAGGGGACGACTCACCGACTAGGAGGGGGGGGTTTAAGTGCCCAGTAAGCAAGTGGTTAAAAAGTGTCAATCTAAAGAAAAAAGTAAAATTAACAATAATTTTTTTTTTTTTTTTAAAGCGCCCCTGTCCCCGTGAGCTTGCATGCAGAAGCGAACGCATACATAAGTCCCGCCCACATATGAAAACGGTGTTCAAACAACACGTGTGAGGCATCGCCGTGAGCGTTAGAGCGAGAGCAATAATTCTAGCCCTAGACCTCCTCTGTAACTCAAAACATGCAACCTGTAGAATTTTTTAAACGTTAGAGATTTTTAAGGGTAGAAGTTTTTTGCCATTCCACGAGCGGGGCGTAATTTTGAAGTGTGACATGTTGGGTATCAATTTACTCGACGTAACATTATCTTTCACAATATAGAAAAGGAATATTGGACTAACTTTACTGTTGTCTTATTTTTTAATTCATTTTTCCAAACGGTGTTCAAACCACACATGTGAGGTATCGCCGCAATCGGTAGAGCGAGAGCAATAATTCCAGCCCCAGACCTCCTCATGCAACCTGTAGAATTTTTTAAACGTTGCCTATGGAGATTTTTAAGGGTAAAAGTTTGTCGCCATTCCACGAGCGGGCGCAATTTTGAAGCGTGACATGTTGGGTATCAATTTACTCAGTGTAATATTATCTTTCACAGTATAAGAGGAAAATTGGGCTAACTTTAATGTTGTCTTATTTTTTAATTCATTTTTCCAAAAAGTGTTCAAACCACACATGTGAGGTATCGCCGCGATCTGTAGAGCGAGAGCAATAATTCTAGCCCTAGACCTCCTCTGCAACTCAAAACATGCAACCTGTAGAATTTTTTACACATCGCCATAGGAGATTTTTAAGGGTTTGTCGCCATTCCACCAATGGGGGGGGGGCGCAATTTTGAAGCGTGACATGTTGGGTATCAATTTACTCGGCGTAACATTATCTTTCGCGATATTTAAAGAAAAAATTGGGCTAACTTTACTGTTGTCTTATTTTTTAATTTGTTTTTCCAAAAAAGTGCACTTGTAAGACCGCTGAACAAATACGGTGTGACAGAAAGTATTGCAACGACCGCCATTTTATTCTCTAGGGTGTTAGAAAAAAACAGGCAACCTGTAGAATTTTTTAAACATCGCCATTGGAGATTTTTAAGGGTTTATTCTCTAGGGTGTTAGAAAAAAAAAATAAAGTAAAGTATAGTATAGTATAAAGTAACATTATATAAAGTATAATGTTATATAAAAAAATATATAATGTTATAAATATAATAATAATATAATATATATATATATATATATATATATATATATATATATATATATATATATATATATATATATATATATATATATAATATAATAATATAATATAATATTATATATATATATATATATATATATATATATATATATATATATATATATATATATATATATATATATATATATATATATATATATATAATATAATATTAATATATATATATATATATATATATATATATAATAATAATGTTATAAATATAATGTTATAAAAAATAACTGTTTCTAACAAATCTCGAAAAAAGAGGCTCGGTCCTTAAGTGGTTAATATGTTATCGGAGACGAGCGTCTAGATTGTTAGATATTTGTGTGTTTAAACATGACGGCCGATTCCTCAGATTGAGTTATGGCGTGAATTGGCGCAATGCGATTTCAGCTCGCTCCCTGCCAAAAAATGTTGCTGGTAGATGTAAGTAAGATGCCCGCGCCTTGTGCCGCGATCCATTTGTCTCAGCTCAGGAGTTTAATTATTTAGTGTGGTCAGAACCTAACAAGCTTAGCCTTTGCCTCTCCTCTGATCTATCGTTATTCCTGCAAGAGAGATCCACGTTTACAGTAAATGTATATCTGGCCGCGCTCGTTACACCATAAATTATGAGACACTCTGTACATTACAAGGACCGTACATTAATTGTGCCATCCCTCTCCCTCTCTCTCTCTCCCTCTCTCTCTCTCTTTTTTTTTTAATCTTCACCACTTTCCAATCTATTTAATTCTGAAAATAAAATTATTGTCACTGATATATCTCCGGCCACCAGCACTTCGATACAAATAGCCATTTTGTGGTCTCACGTTTATCAAGGTGCGCGCTAAACTTAAAGTCAATTTCCAGTTAAAAATGGAAAGAATTGACCCCTCTGACCTTTTTCTATTAAAGGACTAGGATCTTTGACTCGATCGCTCCTAGCGCCATCTTCAGGAGAGATCTGTCACTGCATGTCTGGGAACAATTTTCCTGCCTACCCGAGCTCTACGTATTTCTGCACTTCCCGTTATAGAGCTTCTAAGCATTTTTTCAGTCTAAGGTACCCGTCAATGCTCTTTGTCTCCTTTTGAGTTTTCCTCTATTTGGCTCAACATATGCCTTTTAATACAACATGTTATTCCATGTTTGTGCTATGATTTTAATGTCAATGTATCTCATTTCAGAGAGTGAGATTCGTTCTCTTGTCTCTTACTTGTTACGTTTTTTGAACCTTGACCGTGTCCTGAAGAAGCCTAACGGCGAAACGCGTTAGCCGCACAAGGGCTCACTGTACAAACTGTAACATATGCATGAAATGTACCTAATAATAATAACACTGCGCTAACCCAATATAAAAAAAAGTGAAGCTGCTACACACAAATGTGACCAATATTCGAAATATACTATAATATAAATGTAGCGCTAAAACAAAAACGAAATCCAAAATGTGAACAGATAATGCAGTGGCCAGGGGATACAGCCCACCGGGACATAAAAGGCAGAAGACCAAAGTGATGAGTAAAGTTCAATAGCTCATGTGTATTATAAACCAAGACATCAGTATGAATAGGTGAAGCAATGAAGTCCCATAGTGTAAAAAGTAAAATCTAAATCCAATGTGAATGGGAGATCTTCTGATCTATAATTCATCAGCATGGAAATCTTGAGTTGGAAATAGATGGAATACTCTTACCAGAACGGGTGGATTCCAATGTCGGCGACACAGAATCAAACAGGCGTAGAGATCCAAAGGGGAAGTTGACCTGAAGGGAGTCCCAGATCTCAAGGTACATCTTCTCTCTGCTCCACCAGTCAGGATGATGACCATCGATCAAGGGGAACCTTGAGGGAAAGATGGAGGTATCCGAATCTCGTATGGAATCCCAGGGATATGGGGGGGGGGGGAATTAAAATGCGCCAATAGTGCGGATCAAAAGATAAATTTATTGTGTCACACCAATAAGCAAAACAATTAAAAGCGTGATCACTTAGGATAAAATAAAATGTAGGGAAAAGTGTACCTTGCCCGATGCGTTTCGTCCAATTGGACTTCAACAGGGGCTTTTAATTGTTTTGCTTATTGGTGTGACCCAATAAATGTATCTTTTGATCCGCACTATTGGCGCATTTTAATTTTTTCCCCCCCATATCCCTGGGATTCCATATGAGATTCGGATACCTCCATCTTTCCCTCACGGTTCCTCTTGGTCGATGGTCATCATCCTGACTGGTGGAGTGGAGAGGAGATGTCCCTTGAGATCCGGGACTCGCTTCAGGACAACTTCCCCTTTGGATCTCTAAGCCTGTTTGATATGGTGTCGCCGACATTCGAATCCACCAGTTCTGGTAAGAGTATTCCATCTATTTCCAACTCGAGATTTCCATGCTGATGAATTATAGATCAGAAGATCTCCCATTCACATTGGATATAGATTTTACTTTTTACACTATGGGACTTCATTGTTTCACCTATTCATACAAATGTCTTAGTTTATAATACACTTGAGCTATTGAACTTTACTCATCACTTTGGTCTTCTGCCTTTTATGTCCCGGTGGGCTGTATCCACTGGCCACTGCATTATCTCTTCACATTTTGGATTTTGCTTTTGTTTTAGCGCTACATTTATATTATTGTAACATATGCATGAATACCATGTTTTTATCTTTCTTTTGAATATTATGAATATTTTCTGTATTTTTCAATAAATGTGATGAAGTATATTTCTTGTCATCTCTCCATTGTTTCCTGGCCTACAAAGTCTGACTCTTAGTAGCACTCCCTCTTTTTTCTCCCTAATTTACGGACGTGGCAATTTAGTGCTTCTCTTTTTCAAATTTAGTCATTGCATGTCCATCACTCACATAAAGCTTAACCACTTCAGCGCCGGAAGGATTTACCCCCCCCCCCTTCCTGACCAGAGCACTTTTTGCGATTCGGCACTGCGTCGCCTTAGCTGACAATTGCGCGGTCGTTGCGACGTTGCAACCAAACAAAATTTACATCCTTCCCCCCCCCCCCCACAAATAGAGATTTCTTTTGGCGGTATTTGATCACCTCTGCGGTTTTTATTTTTTGCGCTATAAAAAAAAAAAGAGCGACAATTTAGAAAAAAAAAAGCAATTTTTTTATACTTTTTTGCTATAATAAATATCCACCAAAAATATATTAAAAAAAACATTTTTTTCCTCAGTTTAGGCCGATATGTATTTCTTCTACATATTTTTGGTAAAAAAAAAAAAATCGCAATAAGCGTATATTGATTGGTTTGCGCAAAAGTTATAGCATCTACAAAATAGGGGATCGTTTTATGGCATTTTTATTATTATTATTTATTTTTTTATTAGTAATGTCGGCGCTTTTTATCGTGACTGCGACATTGCGGCGGACACATCAGACACTTTTGACAATATTTTGGGACCGGTGACATTTATACAGCGATCAGTGCTATAAAAATGCACTGATTACTGTGTAAAACACAGGGGGTTAAACACTAGGGGGCGATGAAGGGGTTAAGTGTGTCCTAGGGAGTGATTCTAACTGTGGGGGGGGGGGCTACCACTGACATGACAGATCACTGCTCCCGGTGACAGGGAGCAGTAGATCTCTGTCATGTCACTAGGCAGAACGGGGAAATGCCTTGTTTACATCTCCCTATTCTGCAGCTCCGTGACACCATCACGGGACACCGGTGGGACCCGCGGGCACGGTCACGCTGTACGTTAGCCCCACCAATTAAAGGGGACGTACAGGTACGCCCATTTGCCCACCGCTGCCATTGTGCCGACGTATATCGGCGTGCGGCGGTCGCCAAGTGGTTAAAGTAAATTTCCAGTTAAAATGCAGTGAATTGACCACTTCCCTCTGACCTTTTCTATTAAAGGACTAGGATCTACAATTTCACTCCTAGCGCCATCTTCAGGAGAGATCTGTTATTGCATGTCCTTCGCTCACATAAAGCTAAAAAGTGAAGTTCCGCCAGAAAAAAAAAAAATTAAAAGTCAGCAACTACAAATACTGCAACTACTGACTTTTAAAATAAGGACACTTACCTGTCCCAGGGGCGCCCGCGATGTCCTCCCCGTCAACCTCGGCTCACCGGGTGGAGGCGCTGGCATCTTCAGTAAGGGAATCAGGAAGTGAAGCCTTGCGGCCTCACAACTTGGTTCCCTACTGCGCATGTGCGTTCTGAGTGGTCCCAGCTGTCTTCTGGGACCTGTGTGTCTCCCAGAAGACATCGGGGGGGAGACGGAGGAGGGGCCGGACATGGCGTAGATCGCCGCGGATACTGCGGTGATCTTTCGCCGGAAGTGGGAGCAAGTACCTGGATTAGACAGGTATCTGCTCCCCCTCCCCCCTTGCCAAATGTGGCACCGGAGGGGGGGGGGTGGGACTCCACTCCAGGGGTCTCCAAACTTTGGTCCTCCAGCTGTTGCAGAACTATACATCCCATGAGGCATTGTAAAACTCTGACATTCACAGACATGACCAGGCATGAGGGGAATTGTAGTTCCTGAACAACTGGAGGGCCGCAGTTTGGAGACCCCTGGTCTATGCGTTAAGGTAAAAAAAAGCAGCTGAGCCCCCCTTATACTTACCTGAGCCTGATCTTGATCCAGTGCTGTGCATGAGAGCACTGGCTCTCCCAGCTCTCTTTCTTCTTATTGGACAGAGAGACAGCAGTGGGAGCCATTGGCCAGTGAGCAGAGGGGGCAGGGCAAGCATGGACTAGTGGATTTGGCGGGGGGGTAGGAGCCATGAGCACCGGCGGGGGACTCGGAGAGAGGAGGATCAGAGCTGCTCTGTGCAAACCATTACACAGAGCAGGTAAGTATAACATGATTGTTATTTATTTTATTTTTTTTTTCAATTTACTTTTTTGAATCACTTTAAAAAAATTGGCCCCAGACAGGGATATCACTAATGTGCTCTCCAAGGCCCCATTCACAGCGAAGTTTCACACGAATGCGTGTTTTTTCATGCCACAAGCAGAGATGATTACCAGGACACGGAAGTATGAGAACTTGTGTGTACGTGCTCCACCACACGCCATGGCGCATCAAATGGACGCACGGGAACGCCCACAGATTCTGGCACTTGGCAGCCTCTTAAACCACTTCAACACCGGGCCAATTTTGACTCTTATTTGCATGTAAAAAGCTAAATTTTTCGCTAGAAAAATATTTGGAACCCCTGAACATTATATATATATATATCTCCATTATTGCCAAAAGTATTGGGACGCCTGCCTTTACACACACATGAACTTCAATGGCCTCCCAGTCTTAGTCCGTAGGGTTCAATATTGAGTTGGCTCCGCCTTTCGAAGCTATAACAGCTTCAACTCTTCTGGGAAGGCCGTCCACAAGGTTTAGGAGGGTGTCTATGGGAATGTTTGACCATTCTTCCAGAAGTATATTTGTGAGGTCAGGCACTGATTTTGGACGAGAAGGCCTGGCTCACAGTCTGCTCTAATTCACCTCAAAGGTGTTCTGTTGGGTTAAGGTCTTGAGAATGCAGGCCAGTTAAGTTCCTCCACCCCAAACTCGCTCATCCATGTCTTTATGGACTTTGCTTTGTTCACTGGTGCGCAGTCATGTTGGAACAGGAAGGGGCCGTCCCCAAACTGTTCCCACAAAGTTGGAAGCATGAAATTGTCCAAAATGGCTTGGAATGCTGACGCCTTAAGAGTTCCCTTCACTGGAACTAAGGGGCCAAGCCCAACCCCTGAAGGACAACCCCCCACACCATAATCCCCCCCTCCACCAAATGACCTGGACCAGTGCACAAAGCGAGGTCTTGGGTTGGAGGAACTTGACCTGCCTGCACAGAGTCCACCTCAGGTTGAGACTGCACCTCAACCCGATAGAACACCTTCCCTTCACTGGAACTAAGGGGCCAAGCCCAACCCCTGAAAAACAACCCCCCACACCATAATCCTCCCTCCACCAAATGATTTGGACCAGTGCACAAAGCAAGGTCCATAAAGAAATGGACTATGAGTCTTTTGGGGCGAGTTTTGGGTGAAGGAACTTGACTAGCCTGATGGCCTTGTTTGTCCTGGCCTCAACCAGATAGAACACCTTTGGGATGAATTAGAGCGCAGGCCTTCTCGTCCAACATCAGTGCCTAACCTCACGAATGCGCTTCTGGAAGAATGGTGAAACATTCCCATAGACACCCTCCTAAACCTTGTGGACGGCCTTCCCAGAAGAGTTGAAGCTGTTATAGCTGCGAAGGGCGGGGCCAACTCAATACTGAACCCTATGGACTAAGACTGGGATGCCATTAAAGTTCATGTGCGTGTAAAGGCAAGGCGTCCCAATACTTTCGGTAACATAGTGTGTTTCCAATGAAAGCAATCTCAGAACACTGCACAGGAAGATGATGATGATCACATTCCTATCACCTTGGATTCTGTGAAGATTTTGATGAGTGTCATCTGAACGGTAGTTGGCCAGCACCGCGGAGGAGACAAATTCACTCCTCGCCGAGACCGCTGAATTCGCCATTCCAACACGACAGGGAGCAGAATAGAATTCTAAGCTGTACTTAAGTGCCCTTGTCTTTAAACAGGGACCCCTCGGATTATTAAGACTTCCTCGCGCGCCTTATTATCCTCAATGCCAGCGTGTCACCAGCCTGACACCAGCAAATGTCCTTCACCCGACGTGAGACATCAAAGCAACCATCAATTAGGATAACCCTGAGCGGCGTACCACGCGTGATTTGAATAAGTGTCACAAAAAAAAAAAACAGCATCGGAAATAATTGTTTCCTTCGACGCGACGGCCGCGTTGTAAACAAAGTCCCCACGCTGTGACACCACTTGACGCATTTGATTTGTAGAAGCCATTTGTTGTTCGGTGAACGTTATCTCGTCCGCTTGTTATACGTGAATTTAGAGGAGAGCTCCAGACTGGAAAAAGAATTGCCGGTAAACCTTAACCCCTTCCCACCCCGGCCAATTCTGACATTTCTTCCCTACGTGTAAAAATCATCATTTTTTTTTTTTTGCTAGAAAATTAGATAGAACCCCCAAACATTATATATGTTTTTTTTAGCAGAGACCCTGGAGAATACAATGGCGGTCGTTGAAACTTTATATCTAGCACGGTATTTGCGCAGCAATTTTTCAAACGCATTAAAAAAAAACAAAACAGTTTTGTGCTTTAAAAAAACAAAACATTAAAGTTAGCCCAATTTTTTTTTTTTGCATAATGTGAAAGATGAAGTTACGCCGAGTAAATAGAGACCTAACACGTCGCGCTTCAAAATTGCGCACGCTCGTGGAATGACGCGAAACTTCGGTACTTAAAAATCCCCATAGGCGACGCTTTAATTTATTATTATTTTTTATTACGGGTTGCATGTTTTGAGTTACAAAGGAGGTCTAGGGCTAGAATTATTGCTCTCGCTTTCAGCGCTGATGCACTTTGAATGACAATTGCGCTGTCATACAACGCTGTACCCAAATGAAATTTTTATCATTTTTTCCCCACAAATGAGGAAAATTCATATGCGAATTTTCCTCAAAATTCTACAAACAATCCCCCATAATGACAACGTGAAAGAAGTTTGTTTGAAATCTTTGCAAATTTATTAAAATAAAAAAGGAAAAAATCCCATGTACAGAAGTATCACAGGCTCCTCCCATGTACATAAGTATCACAGACTCCTCCCATGTACATAAGTATCACAGACTCCTCCCATGTACATAGGTATCACAGACTCCTCCCTTGTACATAATTATCACAGGCTCCTCCCTTGTACATAGGTATCACAGGCTCCTCCCATGTACATAAGTATCACAGACTCCTCCCATGTACATAAGTATCACAGACTCCTCCCATGTACAGAAGTATCACAGACTCCTCCCATGTACAGAAGTATCACAGACTCCGTCCATGTACAGAAGTATCACAGACTCCTCCCATGTACATACCTATCACAGACTCCTCCCATGTACATACCTATCACAGACTCCTCCCATGTACATACCTATCACAGACTCCTCCCATGTACACAAGTATCACAGACTCCTCCCATGTACATAGGTATCACAGGCTCCTCCCATGTACATAAGTATCACAGACTCCTCCCATGTATATAGGTATCACAGGCTCCTCCCATGTACACAAGTATCACAGGCTCCTCCCATGTACATAAGTTTCACAGCCTTTGCCATGACACTGAAAATTGAGCTCAGGTGCCTCCTGTTTCCACTGATCATCCTTGAGATGTTTCTACAACTTGATTGGAGTTCACCTGTGGTAAATTCAGTTGATTGGACATGATTTGGAAAGGCACACACCTGTCTATATAAGGCCCCACAGGTAACAGTGCATGTCAGAGCACAAACCAAGCCATGAGGTCCAATGAAGACAGGATTGTATGGAGACACAGATCTGCGGAAGGGTACAGAAACATATCTGCAGCATTGAAGGTCCCAATGAGCACAGGGGCCACCATCATCCGTAAATGGAAGAAGTTTGGAACCAACAGGACTCTACCTGGAGCGGGCCGCCCGGCCAAACTGAGCGATTGGGGGAGAAGGGCCTTAGTCAGGGAGGTGACCAAGAACCCGATGGTCACTCTGATAGAGCTCCAGTGTTTCTCTGTGGAGAGAGGAGAACCTTTCAGAAGAACAATCATCTCTGCATCATGAGAAACTAAATTATCTGGTCTGATGAAACAAAGATTGAACTCTTTGGCCTGAATGGCAAGCATCATGCCTGGAGGAAACCAGGCACCGTTCATCACCTGGCCAATACCATCCCTACAGTGAAGCATGGTGGTGGCAGCATCATGCTGTGGAGATGTTTTTCAGCGGCAGGAACTGGGAGACTAGTCAGGATGGAGGGAAAGATGAATGCAGCAATGTACAGAGACATCCTTGATGAAAACCTGCTCTATAGCGCTCTGGACCTCAGACTGGGGCGAAGGTTAATCTTCCAACAGGACAACCCTAAGCACACAGCCAAGATAACAAAGGAGTGGCTACGGGACAACTCTGTGAATGTCCTTGAGTGGTCCAGCCAGAGCCCAGACTTGAACCCGATTGAACATCTCTGGAGAGATCTGAAAATGGCTGTGCACCGACTCTCCCCAACCACCCTGATGGAGCTTGAGAGGTCCTGCAAAGAAGAATGGGAGAAACTGCCCAAAAATAGGAGTGCCAAGCTTGTAGCATCATACTCAACAAGACTTGAGGCTGTTATTGGTGCCAAAGGAGCTTCACCAAAGTATTGAGCAAAGGCTGTGATACCTATGTACATGGGATTTTTTTTGTTTTTTATCTTTAATAGATTTGTAAAGATATCAAACTTCATTCACGTTGTCAATAGACCCTGCTAAAGAAAAGCATCCTCACAACATTATGCTGCGACCACCATGTTTCATTGTGGGCATGTTACAGCCTTGAGTAAAAGTGTGGTGCTGCGCTAATCCTTTAGATGAACACTTGTTCTACGTGTAATACCTCAGTGATGGTGGGTATCTCCAAGCATACAAAAAAATTAAAGTAAAATACATAACAATAAACTAATACCCAAATGTGACACTGTAGTAAAAGCATAGAGTGGTGGTATGTCTTCTAGCAGCGTATAACAATAAACCTATCATACAAATACTCTACTAGTTCTAACAATAAAACACATGAAATAGGTGAAAAGTGACTGGAGCTTCTAAATAATTCTAATACACAGAATATATAAAAAAATATACAAAAGCTAGCTTTAGACGTAATCAGTCTCTGACTGGACTGACATACACCTGTGACTCGACACACTCCCTGGTGTATATATACAAAGTGAATCGTGCTTAAAGTGCATAACATAGAGTGACAGTCTTAATATGGCTGAGTGATATAAAGTTCATTCATATGCATGCAAATAACACATGCAACAAAAATAGTGCTCCTCTTAAAAAATGTTCAATAATTCAAAGTCCACAAAGTATGAGTGTTCCACTTGGTGCTAAGTATATGTGACAGTAGCGGTGAATCTTCATGCAGCACAGCACACACTAGTGGGCAGTGGCCCCTTACCTGAAGGAAATGGGGTACTCGCATTTAGCCACTTTACGGCATGGCAACCTTTCGTTGTAGAGGCCGTGGAATCAACCAGCTGTGGGGAATGGTGGAGATGTAGTCCTATCCTGGTCTATCTCCTATGCGGGCGTCTATTCCTTCAAGTAGTGACCCAGATAAATCAAAAAAGGAAGCCCACAATGGTGTAATATTGTATGGCAAGCGTATAACTCTTTATTAAAAAAAATCGTATGTACTCACATTACAATCATTAATACCGGGTGGAGATCCGACGAGCAGCGAGCTTGTAATGCAAAAACAGTCATAGAGTGCCTGTCCCGTCCCAAAATATATAACTAAACATATATTTAACGTAAATCTTAACCTTGACCATCTTCAAAACATAACCCTAACCCCTAAACGTATCCCTTAACCCAAACCCATACTAAAAACCCTAATTTAAACTTTAACCTAACATCCTAAACTAACCGTTAATCTTATTCTATCCCAAAATGTAACTTTTATCTTCAGCACCCTAAACGCTATAGTTAACCTAAAACATCCCACCAAACTCTGACCATTAACCAAAATTTAACCCCTTAACATAAACCAATTCCCAAACTTAGCCCTTAGCCCAAACCCAACCTATAAAAACCTTTAAACCCCAACCTAACATCCAGTAGTCTTAGCCTCAATCTATCCCAAAAGGTAACCTTTATCCTCAGCACAGCACCTAAACCTAAACCCTTAACCTTTACCCAACCACTAAATCCTAACCATCAACCTTAATCAAACCCCCAAACCTAATCCAACTTCTCAACTTGATCTTTAACTCAAACCTAACCTAAAAACCCTACTTTAAACCTCAACCTAATATCCAAAAGTCTTAGCCTCACTCTATCCCAAAAGGTAACCCTTATCCTCAGCACAGCACCTAAACCTAACCCTTAACCTTTACCCAGTCACTAAAATCCTAACCATAAACCTAACTCAAACCCCTAAACCTATTCCAACTTCTCAACTTAGCTCTTAACCTAAAACCAACCTAAAAACCCTACTTCAAACCTCAACCTTACATCCAAAAGTCTTAGCCTCAATCTGTCCCAAAAGGTAACCCTTATACTCAGCACAGCACCTAAACCTAATCCATATCCTTTGCCCAACCACTAAATCCTAACCATAAATCTCAATCAAACCCCTAAACTTATTCCAACTTCTCAACTTAGTACTTAACCCAAACCATACTTCAACCCAAAATCCAAAAGTCTTAGCCTCACTTTATCGCAAAAGGGAACCCTTATCCTCAGCACAGCCCCTAAACTTAACCCTTAACCTTTACCCAGCCACTAAAATCCTAACCATAAACCTAACTCAAAACTCTAAACCTAATCTAACTTCTCAACTTAGCCCTTATCCCAAAACGAACCTAAAAACCCTACTTTAAAGCTCAACCCAACATCCAAAACTCTTAGGTTCAATCTATACCAAAAGGTAACCCTTATACCCAGCGCAGCGCCTAAACCTAACCCCTAATCTAAACCCAACCACTAAATCCTAACCATAGAACTCAATTGAACACTTAAGCCTAAACCAACTCCTAAACTTGGCCCTTAACCCAAAACCAACCTTAAAACCCTACTTTAAACCTCAACCCAATATCTAAAACTTTTTAACTTATTGTATCCCAAAAGGTAACTCTAATGCCCTGTTCACACGGTCGGACTTTGTTCGGACATTCCGACAACAAAATCCTAGGATTTTTTCCGACGGATGTTGGCTCAAACTTGTATTGCATACACAGGGTCACACAAAGTTGTCGAAAAATCCGATCGTTTTGAACGCGGTGACGTAAAACACGTACATCGGGACTATAAATGGGGCAGTGGCCAATAGCTTTCATCTCTTTATTTATTCTGAGCATGCGTGGTACTTTGTCCATCGGATTTGTGTACACACGATCGGAATTTCCGACAACGGATTTTGTTGTCGGAAAATTTTATATCCTGCTCTCAAACTTTGTGTGTCGGAAAATCTGATGGAAAATGTGTGATGGAGCCTACACACGGTCAGAATTTCCGACAACAAGGTCCTATCACACATTTTCCGTCGGAAAATCCAACGGTGTGTACAGGGCATTAGGCCGCGTACACATGAGCGGATTTTTGGCAACAAAATCCGATGGCCATTCCGGCGGACTTTCGTTGGACTTTTAACGGACTTCCGATGGACTTTTGAACGAACTGACTTGTCTACACACGATCACACCAAAGTCTGACAGATTCGTACGTGATGACGTACGACCGGACTAAAATAAGGAAGTTGATATCCAGTAGCCAATAGCGGCCCTAGCGTGGATTTTCGTCCGTCGGACTAGCATACAGACGAGAGGATTTTTCGACCGGACTCGAGTCCATTGGAAAGATTTGAAGCATGTTTCAAATCTAAAGTCTATCAGATTTTCGACTGGAAAAGTCTGCTGAAGGTCCGATGAAGCCCACACACGATCGGATTGTCCGCTGGACTCGGTCCGTCGGACCAGTCCAGTCGAAAACTCGACTCGTGTGTATGCTGCATAATTCTCAGAGCAGCACCTAAACCTAACCCTTAACCTAAACCCAACCACCAAATTCTAACCATAAACATGGACCTGACCCCTAAGCTTAACCTAGCTTTTAAACCTAGACCTTACTTTTCAAACTAACTCCACTCACCATTAACTTTCCTGTAACAAAAACAGCGACTCGTTAGCTACATTGTTTTATTGTATTTTTTTTTGTAACATTGAGAAAACACAATTGAGTGGGGCACAAAGTTAGCATATGGCCTGGGATTCCTCTTCCTCCTAAGACCTGTGTGTTTCTCAGCCTGTGTTTAATGTGTCTTCTGGCAGAGTTCCGGTTAACATATAGATCTTCTTCCTTTTTACCCATGTGCCGTTTGCAGAGAAGGGTCTCAATGGAATAATTAACCAAATAAGTTCCACTTGTCTTGTCAACACAAAATAGCTTGACAACATTTCATCCCCAACCAATACACTTTTGATATCTCACATCACTTGTCTTACGATAATAAGTTCCACAGCACAGCTATGATGGCACGAGATCTGATGGATGACAGACATGCGTGTGCTAATAAAAGAATAATAAATAGAAAAAAAAAAAAGATGAATAATGCCAAGCGAAACAAATGCTCCCAACGTATATCTTTGCTCAGCCATGGCAGGACAGACAACCATTTATTTATTTTATTTATATTTACTACACCAGTGTACAGTTTTGCAATAGCATGTTTTTTTTTTTACTTTCCTTCGATTTTTATTATGGTAAAAAATTGGCCTAAAAAGAGTGTCACCTTACTCATTTGGGACAAGTGAGAGATTCGCTTGCGAGTCCTCAATACCATCTAGTACTCACCTGTCCCTCTCAGAGCTGGGCTGAGGGGTAGATATAACAAGTGGTCCCCTTGGGCAATTTGGCAGAAGAAGGGAGCAAAAAAGGACATGAAACCTTTGCTGCTGAAGTAATTCACCGATTTGGCCACTTTTCCTTGGGTGCTAAAGGACCTACAGTAGTCCTGTCTTTGCCCTGCCACTCTCTGTTCACCTGTTGGAGCTTAGAAATACCTAGTATGGGGCAGCATGTGACCTTCTCTTCTTCTTCTTGGAAAGCAGTGCTCGCCTCTGAGTGGCCAAGCACCAGATAGTTACATAGTTAGTAAGGTTGAATAAAGACACCAGTCCATCCAGTTCAACCTGAGTGAGTGTGCGTGTCTACAATTGTCCCTATTTATTTAAGATACCCATATAGCGGTGTCAATTTACGCAGCACTCCACACATACATTGCACACTCACATCGGTCCCTACCCTCAAGGAGCCCACAGTCCAAGGTCCCCAACTCACATTCATATACTAGGGCCAATTTTGGACAGAAGCCAATTAACCTACCACGATCCTTGTGTATAAAGTCCAATGAGAGGGTCAACAGAAGGCGGAGGGTCTCTGAGCCGTTTGAAATGCGTTGGCTGGTCTGTGTTGTCTTTTGTGAACCAGTAGTAATAGTAAAGGTTCTTGGACTCTCAAACTGTTTATGCGGCTCTCTCATTAGACTTTGTAGATGTGAATCCTTCAAATCTTGGCCCCTTGTGTGAGGGACACCCCATTATTGTTGAGCACTGCCTTTACCAGACCCGCTGTGTCGTACTACAATCTGACCAATCTCCTGTAGCGCAGACCCCATGCGGGTCCTGCTGTTTTGTCCCAGGTTCTATTCCCTATTGGGTGTAGGCCAGCCAGGCACACTGCAGTTTCCCAGTCTCTTAACACAATAACCAGGCAGCGAATGTTTTTTTAAGTTTAACCACTTGCTTACTGGGCACTTAAACCCCCCTCCTGCCCAGACCAATTTTTAGCTTTCAGCGCTGTCGCACTTTGAATGATAATTACGCGGTGATACAACGCTGTACACAAATTAAATTTTTATCATTTTTTTCCCACAAATAGAGCTTTCTTTTGGTCATATTTAATCACAGCTGGGATTTTTATTATTTGCTAAACAAACAAAAAAAGATGGAAAATTTTGAAAAAAAAAATCATGTTTCATAGTTTGTTATAAAATTTTGCAAACAGGTAATTTTTCTCCTTCATTGATAGGCGCTGATGAGGCGGAACTGGTGGGCACTGATAGGCTGCACTGATGGGCACGGATAGGCACATTTAAGACGGCACTGATAGGCACAGTTAAGGCGGCACTGATAGGCACAGATAAGGCGGCACTGATAGGCACAGATAAGGCGGCACTGATGGGCACAGATAAGGCGGCACTGATGGCCACTGATGGGCCCTGATGGGTGGCACGGATGGGTTGGCATGGATGGGTGGCACAGATGGGTGGCACGGATGGGTGGCACTGATGGGCACTGATAGGTACCACTGATAGCTGGCACTGATGGGCGGCACTGATGGGCACTGATGGGCGGCACCGTTGGGCACTGATGGGTGGCACTGATGGGCACTGGTAGGTGACACTGATGGGCACTGGTAGATGAAACTGATGGGCACTGATTGGTGGCACTGTGGGCACTGATGGGCGGCGCTGGTGGGCACTGCTAGGTGGCACTGGCAGGGGGCACAGGTGGGCACTGGTGATCTAGCAGCAGATCTCCATGATCGGGACTGATGTCCCTCTCACGGCCACTGGTGATCACCTTTTTTTTCCTCCTCACGCTGTCAGCGCGAGGAGAAAAAACAGCCGATTACCGGCTCTGTTGATGTCACATGATCAGCTGTCATTGGCTGACAGCTGATCATGTGGTAAGGGGTCGGGATCGACCCCTTACTCTGATCTGTGATCAGGCTAGTCTCATAGACTCACTGATCACAGAGCACGCGCCCTGCAGGGGGCGCGCAGGCCGCTTGTGCACGGGACTACGTCAATAGACGTAGTCCCGGCAAAGCAGGTCCACGCTGTATCCATTATTCGGCTATAGCGTGGATCTCTAGTGGTTAAGGGCACTTTCACACTGAGCAACGCCGGGCGTCGGCGGTAAAGCGCCCCTATTTTTATTTTACCGTAGTTTTCGAGGTGCTTTACGGCTGCTAGCGGGGCGCTTTTAACTCTCGCTAATGGACGAAAAAGGGTTAAAAGTGCCCGCAAAGCGCCGCAAAGCAGCGCTTTGCCGGTGCTTCAGCATCGCTGCCCATTGATTTAGTAAAGATTTCAAAAAAAGCGCTCCAAGACTGCCAATGTGGAAGGGGTGATGGGAGGACAGTAGGGGGGGGGGGGTGATTGGAAGACAGTGGGGGTAGGGGGTGGTGGGAGGACAGTGGGGGGGGGGTCTTCTCGTCCGATATGTGCCTTTACAAATGCTCTTTTGGCCAAATGTACTCAAATTTCTACTGATTTGGTCCAAAATGATTTGGAAACCCTTTCCAGGAGAGTGGAGGCTGTTATAGTCACAAAGAATGGGGGGTTGGGGAAGTCCATATTAATGGTTTTTGAATGGAATGACCAAGATGATTGTATACACTATAGTCCGTAGGGTTCAATAATGAGTTGGCCCAACCTTTGCAGCTATAACAGCTTCAACTCTTCTGGGAAGGCCGTCCACAAGGTTTAGGAGTGTGTCTATGGGAATGTTTGATTATTCTTCCAGAAGAGCATTTGTGAGGTCAGGCACTGATGTTGGACGAGAAAGCCTGGATCTCAGTCTCTGCTCTAATTCTTCCCAAAGGTGTTCTATCAGGTTGAGGTCAGGACAGTCAAGTTCCTCTACCCCAAACTCGCTCCTCCATGTCTTTATAGACCTTGCTTTGTGCACTGGTGCGCAGTCATGTTTGGAACAGGAAGGGGCCGTCCCCAAACTGTTCCCACAAAGTTGGGAGAATGAAATTGCCCAAAATGTCTTGGTATGCTAATGCCTTAAGAGTTCCCTTCACTGGAACTAAGGGGCCAAGCCCAACGCCTGAAAAACAACTCCACACCATAATCCTCCCCTCCACCAAATGATTTGGACCAGTGCACAAAGCAAGGTCCATAAAGACATGGATGAGAGCGTTTTGGGTGGAGGAACTTGACTGGCCTGCCCTGAACCTGATAGAACACCTTTGGGATGAATTAGAGTGCAGACTACGAGCCAGGCCTTCTGGTCCAACATCAGTGCCTGACCTCACAAATGCTCTTCTGGAAGAATGATCAAACATTTCCATAGACACCCTCCTAAACCTTGTGGACGGCTGTGAAGCTGTTATAGCTGCGAAGGGTGGGCCAACTCAATATTGAACCCTACGGACTAAGACTGGGATGTCATCAAAGTTCAAGTGTGTGTAAAGGCAGGCGTCCCAATACTTTTGGTAATATAGTGTATGTGCGAAGTGCCCATAGCAGCTTGGGTAGCAGAGGGGATGGCATTTAAAAATTCTGTTTGTTTTGTCCTGAAACAAAACAGGTTCCCTTCAATTCTATAGGATTTCACGATCCACGACTTTCAAAGCAGAATGTTGAGAAAGAAAATAAAAAAAAATAGAGAGAGAGAGAAGGAGACCTGGAGAACGCTCAATAAACCAGCAGAGATGGCAATGTCAGGACAGAGTGGATGTGATAGGTGTCTATATGATCCCGGCCTTCTCTTAAACTATAAGGTGCAGTAATAAAGTCATGTCATCTCTAATGGACATTGCTCTTTGACATGAGGCTGTGAAATCCCCAAAGCTATTAATGGGAGTCCTGTCAACATATCAGCGAGACTCAGAGGACTCCGCAACAGATTTTATAACCGGGAGCTCTCCAGGGATTTTGTTACTCAGTAATACATATAGCCAGGCTGGGCAGACATGGGTAATACAAGAATTGGAACTTATAAACAGAGCTTAGAGGAAAAAAAAAATAAACCTTTAATTTAAGTTATAGATACACCGAGGCCGATCAGAGGGAACCGTCTTCTGGTTTTCATCCAGCATTGCTATAGAGCAGTGGTTTCCAAACTGAGGCCCGGGGGCCAGATGCTGTCCTTTGCTGGCTTTTAATCTGGCTCTTTGGGGTAAAACTGAACCCACTGACACCAATGACGGGACACTATACCCCCCCCCACTGACACCAATGATAGGGCATTATTTCTCCCAATGACACCAACAATGGGGCCCAATAACACCAATGATGGGGCACTATTCCTCCCACTGACACCAACACTGGGCTCAATTTCTTCCAATGAAACCAACAATGGGGCCCAGTGGCACCAATGAAGGGGACAATTCCTCCCAAAGACTCCAACGAAGGGGCAAAGTTTCTCCCAATGACACCAACAATGGGGCCCAACAATACCAATTGTTGGGGCACTATTTCTCCCACTAACACCAATGATAGGGTGCTATTCCTCCCACTGACACCAACACTGGGCTCAATTTCCTCCAGTGAAACCAACAATGGGGCCCAGTGGCACCAATGAAGGGGACAATTTCTCCCAATGACACCAACGAAGGGGTACAGTTTCTCCCAATGACACCAACAATGGGGCCCAATAACATCAATGATGGGGCACTATTCCTACGGCTGACACCAATGATTGAATACCATTCCTCCCACTGACATCACCACTGGGCTCAATTTCTTTCAGTTAAACCAACAATGGGGCCCAGTGGCACCAATGAAGGGGACAATTCCTCCCAATGACACCAACAAAGGGGTACAGTTTCTCCCAATGACACCAACAAAAGGGTACAGTTTCTCCCACTGATACCGATTATTGGATACCATTCCTACCACTGACACCAATCATAGGGCACTATTCCTTCCACTGACACCAATACTGGGCTCAATGTCTTCCAGTGAAACCAACAATGGGGCCTAGTGGCACCAATGAAGGGGACAATTCCTCCCAATGACACCAACAAAGGGGTACAGTTTCTCCCAATGACACCAATGATGGGGCCCAATAACATCAATGATGGGGCACTATTCCTACCACTGACACCAATGATTGGATACCATTCCTCCCACTGACATCAACACTGGGCTCAATTTCTTTCAGTTAAACCAACAATCGGGCCCAGTGGAATCAATGAAGGGGACAATTCCTCCCAATGACACCAACGAAGGGGCACAGTTTCTCTCAGTGACACCAACAATGGGGCCCAATGACACCAACGGTGGGGCACTATTCTTCCTACTGACACCAATGATGGGGCACTGTTCTTACCACTGTCACCATTGATCAGGAACTAGTCCGCCCACTAACACCAACAATGGGCTCAATTTCTCTCAGTAAAACCAACAATGGGGCAAAGTGGCACCAATGAAGGGTCACAATTCCCCTCAATTACCCCAATGAAAGGGCATAGTTTTTCCCAGTGACACCAACAATTGGGCCCATTGACACAAATGAAGGGGCACAATTCCTCCCAATGATGCCAACGTTGGGCCACTATTCCTCCCACTGACACCAATGATAGGGCATTTTTCCTTGCAATGACACCAACAATGGCACCAACAATGGGGCACAATTCCTCTTACTGACACCAATGATGGGGCACTATTCCTCCCACTGACACCAACAATGGGCTCAATTTCTCCAAGTGAAACCAACAACGAGGACCTGTGACCCCAACGAAGTTGGCACAATTCCTCCCAATGGCACCAACTAAGGGGCTCACTTTCTCCCAGTGACACCAACTGTGGGGCCCAATGACACCAATGAAGAGTCACAATTCCTCCCAGTGATGCCAACGTTGGGGCACTATTCCTCCCACTTACACCAATGATAGGGCATTTTTCCTTGCAATGGCACCAACAATTGGGCAGAATTCCTCCTAATGACACCAATGAAGAGTCACAATTCTTCCCAATGATGCCAACGATGGGGCACATTTTCGCCCAATGGCATCAACGATGGGCACGATTTCTCCCACTGACACCAAAGATGGGGCATTATTTTTTACCCACTGACATCGGGACCTTTTCTACTCCCAATGGCCACAGTCCGGCTGACCCTAAAGTATGAAGTGAAGGGTTAATAAAGTTTTTATGCTGTATATATTTCTCTGTTTCTCATATAACTATGTATGACTCATTATTATGAGATTGTGTTCGCACGTACATGCTTAATTAGCAGAGATGGTTTCCTGTGAGAATATCTTGACTTGTAAACATTGCTGGAATGTATCGTTATTTCCGCGTACACACGATTGGAATTTCCGACAACGAGCTCACATGGAACATTTGTTGTCGGAAATTCCAACCGGCATAAGACTTTAACTCTTGTTCAGACCAGTTTCAAACGGTCGACCTCCTATTGTTTTAAAAGTATATAAGCTCAGGATTTTTTTTTTTCTATTACTATTGCAAGGCACTGTAGGTGAGGGCAGTGGCCATTTGTTTGCTACAGGCATTAAGATTTGTTTTACCCTTAGGCATGAAGGGGTTAGAGAAAACAAAATAATATAGACATGTGCACTGCCGAAAAATTTCTTCGTTTTTGTTTCAATCATTTTTGTTTTTTGTTTTTTCGTTTTTTGGGTCATTCGATATGATCACAATTCATAAATTCGTAAATTTATTAATTCATAAATTCAAAAATCCGAAAATAAGAAAGAATATCCGAACATTCGAAAGAATAACTAACTGACTAACTAATAATAACTAACTATTAAATTAAATTAAAGGTATTGGAATTTCCTTTCAAATTTGGCCGTCAGTGAACGTAACGAATACGAAACCTGAATTTACGAATAATCGTAAATAACGAATGCAGTATTTAAACAATAGGAATTAATAATAAATAATAATAATAAAAAGTTTTTATTATTATTCTTGTTATTTATTATTATAAATTTGTTACGTTCCATTCGTTTAGATATGGCATTCGTTATTTCGGATAATTCGTAACTTCGGATAAATTTGTATAATTTAATGGCTAGTAATAGTTAAGTTATTATTAGTTAGTTATAATTTCAGATTTAAAAATTTTCGGGTTTTTGGATTTTCGAATATCGAATTTCCGAATTTCTGAATTTTCCAATTTACGAATTTATGAATATTCTAAAAAATGTATTATTTATTAATGCTGGGAAACTGTATCAGTGTTCCGTCTATGGGCACAATGAGGCTGCAAATGGGCACAGTGAGGCTGCCAATTGGCACAATGAGGCTGCAAATGGGCTCAGTGAGGCTGCAAATGGGCACAATGAGGCTGCCAATTGGCACAATGAGGCTGCAAATGGGCCCAGTGAGGCTGCAAATGGGTATTCTGAGGCTGCAAATGGGCACAGTGAGGCTACAGATGGGCACAGTGAGGCTGCAAATGGGCACAGCGAGGCTGAAAAGGGCACAGTGAGGCTGCAGATGGGCACAGTGAGGCTGCAAATGGGCACAGTGAGGCTGAAAAGGGCACAGTGAGGCTGCAGATGGGCATTGTTTACCCAATAGCTTTTGCATTTTCCCGCCCAAGGCTTATACTCGAGTCAATATGTTTTTCCAGTTTTTTGTGGTAAAATTAGGTGCCTCGGCTTATATTCAGGTCGGCCTATATTCGAGTACACACGGTAAGTGAAAATTAAAAGTTGAAATTTAAAATGAATGACTCTCAAGAGTGCCCGTGCTCAAGAAGTGACTGTGCTTCAAAGAATAATTCCTTCTATAGTAAAGCGACACACTCTCCACCACCAGCCTTGTGTGCAAGATAGTGCCCTTTGCCCCAACAGGACCACGCTCACTGAATGAATATGACCACTCTAGCTTTATACCAAGGTAGGTAATTAAGGCTTGTTACAAAGCTCTGCTGTGCGTGGCAGTTTTCCTCTGCTTGCAGCCTTTGTTACTGAGATCCTCAATATGTATGGAAGGATTCAAGTAGAGAGGTAACTCTGCATGCAGGAGCCGGTGTGCGTTCCAGACCGTGAAAGCGGCTGTCAGAACGAGGGGAATTCCTGCCCCTACCCGTACGTGTTTCGTCACACCAAGCCTCCTCCACTCCTTCTGATGAGGTCCTTGGTGTGACAAAACACGTATGGGTAGGGGCGGGAATTTCAGCCGGTCTGACAGCTGCTTTCGTGGTCTGGAAACGCACGCTGGCTCCTGCATGCAGAGCAGCGACAGGCTATATGCAAAATATCGGCAGCTGATCCCGGGTTGCCAAGAAGGGCACCAGCAACTGTGAATGTTCTTATCATCTGGTTTTAAACTGTGGATTTTATTAAATGGTATGTGTTATGAGTTGCATCTCTGCTTGAATACTTCTATGCATGTGAGCGTATTGAGGATCTCAGTAACAAAGGCTGCAATCAGAAGAAAACTGCCACGCACAGCAGAGCTGTGGAACAAGCCTTAAGGACCTACCTTGGAATAAGCTAGGGTGGCCATATTCATTCAGTGAGTGTGTGGTCCAATCAGGGTGAAGGGCACTGTAACGGATGGTCCCACACTCCGCTTGAGTGCTTCCGTCAGTATATCGCTTCCTAAGCCCTGGAACACGAGTCCAATGGATCTGGCTATAGGAACCCCCAAGAACCAGGCAACACCAGTCTTGGAGTACATCAGGAATAGCCTTTTATTTGAGATCTCACACAAATATATACAGCAGGATGACTAAAACCTAACCTAATCAACATGAGCTAATTATCTAATCCTTTATCCAGCCTAGGTGACTGAGACATGACCTTTTGGACGGACTTGTGGTCACCGAGCTTCACACAGTAGCAGAGGTAATTAACACAAACAACAGTGGGTGAAAATACTCTTAGAGCCACACTAGACTTATTTACAAAAAACACATTATAGCAGATAACAGACAGGTTACTGAACTTGATGACATTAGCATCTAACAGTATGAGTCCCAACAGTATGAATCAGTCACTATTCTAATATGGCATACAAAGGGTTCCCAGAGTCTGTGTGTCTTGGGGGGACATGGACCTGAATCCAAAGTAATACCACCTCCAGGGTCCCCAGAGCACCATTCCCCCAAATGCCAGGGCCCATGATCGGTGGGCAAGAGGCTTGCATTCAGTCCCCTCAAAAGCCTCTGTCCTGGCTAGGTCTGTCACAGGCACTATCTTGCACACAGTGAAAGGCTGTGTCACGTGTCTGGTCGGAGGCCGAAGTGCTGAGAGGGCTTCCCTTGTGGCTGATTGCAGGGCACCCCTGAAGGTGGTGACAGGTAATGCTATGCCCAAAGAAGCAGGGGTTGACAGCTGCGATAGGCTGAATGATGAGCAGTGGCAGCCACTCGATTAGGGGTGCAGGGGTGCCGCCTACCTAATCCATGCACCCAGCTCCTAATCTACATGCAGGGCGCCGGACGCATGGATTTCAATGGGGTTTTTTTCTTTTTCGAAGCACATGATTAAAGCCTGTGGCTCTAATTGGCTTCAAAAAAAGGGTGAGCTTGGGCGCAGAGCCTACCCAGTTGTGTGACATTAGCAAATTAATTTTTGTTAATGTTTTCCTGCTTCTCCTCCCGGCCAATAAGGAAGCGTCTTAGGACTCCCACCCAATTGGGTATCAAGACCCACTTTCTTTTCGGCCTGGAAGAGAAGCAACTCTTCCCTCGGCAAGCTGCAGGAAGTGGAGGGGCAGCTTCCATGAACCGCGGATCCAGCACCACCTCTATAGGTAAGGACAGGGATGACCGCCTTCCCGTCCCACCCGTCCATGCTGGGGGGGCATGCTAGTGCGAGTGAGAAGGGCAGCTTCCAGGAGCCCGCACCACCTCAGATCACAACCCACCATTTGATCACCACCTTCTTGTCTGTCTCCCGCAGGGGGGGTGGGTTGGTGGGGTGGCGATACGTGTGGGGGGGCAGGTTTGTTTGCCAGGCCCCCCAAATTAGTGAGCACCAGCCACCACTAGTGATGAGATGTCTGACGGAGGGCAGCTGGACAAGCAGGATGCACTGTTAGGCAGGGGTCCTTCAGATATACCAGATGAGACTTGGCCAAAGGGGGAGCCAGGAGCAGGGTCAGGAGCCAGGCCAGTAGTCATACATGGAATATCAACCAGGCGTAAGGCAGCAAGCAAGGTCAGAAGTAAGTTGGGGTCATGCACTGGTAATCAGGCAGCAGAGGAGTCCAGAAGAGCAAGCCAGATCATACATGGGTACAGCAGACAGCAGGAGCGCGGTCATTGGAACTAACTGAGGGTCAAAGCCAGGAATGGAGACATGACAGGTGAAAGACAAGCTGGGTCGGTAACAGGAAATCCAATAATATCAAGAACAGGAACACAGGAACACATAGGGGAGCTGACGATCATCCAGCAAGTCAGGGCTTATAACCCTCCTTTGCTCTATCCAAAATGAAAAAAAAAGTTTTACCTATAGTTCTTTAGGTTGTCTACATACCCTTTGCTAAAAGGTGCCCCTCTTTCCCATCTCAGAAAGTTGGGAGGTACTGTGTATATGAAAGGTATACAGTATATCGAAAAAGGAACAGGATTTTTAAGGTGCCGACACAATTATTGGAAAAATATCCAACATTTTATTATAACTATATGTTTAAAAATAACAATTTCATATAAAACCATCTATCTTTAATTTGTGATTTTGCATTCAGTATTTCTAAAGACTCCTGAAGAAGCCAGTGATTGGCGAAACGTGTCGAGCTGAAGCTACTGCATGGATGCTCTGTGATGGTTTTATATGTAATTGTTACTTTTAAACATGTTTATATTAACAGTTTGGATATTTTTCCAGTAATTGTGTTGGCACATTGAAAATTCCGTTGTTCTTTTTAGACATATTTCTTTGAAGGAATGTGGTGCCCTTGAGTCTCTGAGACCAGGTAATTCTATATTTTGTCTACTGTATATTTGAACCTATTACTATATATAACAATGGTGGAAATAAAAAAAAGGAGACAGCAAAAAAAAGGTAAAAGAAAAAAAAAAAAGATAGTGAAAACATAAAAGGACATGAGCTTAATTTACTTTGATGCTCCTCAACTCTTTGCCCCGGGCAAGGTGACCTATAATGCTCTATGGTCGTCTTTTGGGAAATTAACACCACCCCTGTGATAAATAAAGATGAAAGTAAAATTCAAGCATTGATTCCTGCAAACTCCCAGGCAGAATTATACTTTGCTATCTGTTATTTGTCAGTGAAAGTGTGCAAATGGAACGGACAGAGCAACAAAGTGATGGTACTGGAGGTTCCTGCCACTGTAACTTTGCTTAATTCTCCAGAACGGCTTGAAGGGGAAATGTACCATGAATGTAATTAAGGTTTAATCACCTGTAAATAATGTGCTCTTTCTCTTGGTGCTACTTTCCTGGACGGGCACAACTGTGTCGTTTCGATACACGGTGCCAAAGTCACAGAAACAGGACCAAAGGCGTCAGCCCCCAACCGCTGTCTACTCTTTTCATAGGTGGTGGCTTATTCGTCAACTACAATGACTTCCTCAGAGAAATCGTAAAATCTGTAAATACAATGCGTTATAGTGTTCTGAACTGTGACCGGACAATGTGGAGATAAGTTAGGCGCAGGGCCAGTTTTCAGAATAAGGGAACTATGAGTGTACCATATTTTTCAGGCAGTTTTAAAGGGAAACAAACAAAACACACAGAATATCCATGCCAGACAAATAGTCAGCCATACAGCCTGGCTGGCCAGTAAACGGAGGAGCAGTGTGCGTGCACCCCCTTTCCATTCATGAACTATACTAGGCCAAATTCCCTCAACATGCCTTGCCTGGTGAGAAGGGCCTCTTCCCCAAAACCCTGACCTTGTGATAAGGACCTTCTCCCCACATCACTGGCCCGTGACAAGGGCCTCATCCCCACATACCTACCACATCACTGGCCCAGTGACAAGGACCTCTTCCCCACATTACTGACTTGGTGAGAAGGGCCTCTTCCCTATGTCACTGGACCAATGGGAAGGGTCTCTTTTTCACATCCCAGGCCCAGTGGCAAGAATCTCTTCCCCATATCCCTGGCCAATGACAACAGCCTCATCTCCTCATCCCTAATCCAGTAATAAGGGCCCGTTCCGCACATCAATGGCCCAGTGACAAGGGCCACTTCCTCACAACACTGGCCCAGTGACAATGGCCTCTTCCCCACATACCTGGCCCAGTGGCTAGGGCCTCTTCCCTACATCCCTGGTCATGGTGAATGGGGCCTCTTCTCTAAGGGTCTCTTCTTCCTATACTGGGCCCAATGGCAAGGGCCTCTTCCCCACATCCCTGGTCTGATAAGGGCCTCTTCCCCACATCACTGGCCAGTGACAAGGGCCTCTTCCCCACATCCTTAGCCTGGTAAGAAGGACCTCTTGCCTATGTCCCTGGACCAGTGAGCAGGGTCTCTTCTCCATAACCCTGGCCCAGTGGCAAGGGTCTCTCCCCCCACATCCCTGGCCTGGTGATAAGGGCATCTTCCCCACATCCCTGGCCTGGTGATAAGGGCCTGTTCCCCAAATACCTGCCCCAGTGACAAGGGTCTCTTACCCACATCCCTGGCCTGGTGATAAGGGCATCTTCCCCACTTCCCTGGCCTGGTGATAAGGGCCTGTTCCCCAAATACCTGGCCCAGTGACAAGGGTCTCTTACCCACATCCCTGGCCCGGTGAGACAGGCCTCTTTCCCATGTCCGTGGCCAGTGACAAGGTCCCCCACATCCTTGGACAGATTGTACACAGGTTAAAAAATGTGGTTCTAGGGAAAATGTGCTTCCCCCAGGCTGGGGGAAAGGGTTAACTGTTGCAGGTTCAGTTGCCGGGCTTTTGGTCCTAGCCAGCCCAATTGTGCTATAAAAACGGAGAAGGCCGAGGTTCACAAAGACAGGTTTCGGTGGGCCCAGGAGTACATCACCACCTGTGAGTGCTGCCAGTGGCACTATCAAAGAACTGGGATTTGCGGAGCACATCCAAGCTATGAAGGATGCCGCAATGGACAACTCACTGAGGTATGGGCCTCTTTCCCAAATCCTTGGCCTAGTGACAGGGGATTCTTCCCCACATCCCTGGCCCAGTGACAAGGGCCTCTTCTCCAGGTAGGTCCATCATGAGATGTACAGCATAGCATAAGCATAATAGGGTACTGTCAAAATTTAGACTTTGGACACAAGAAGTAGCCAGAGTCCAACTCAATTTTATTTGAACACATTTGTTTAAAAGTCCATTAATTCACCTCTTCTCAATCAATCAATTAATCATTCAGCAGTTCTACTTAGTCGGTGGTGTACCTCAGTGAGCCCCATAGTAGGGATGCCCATAGTAAAGACTAAAGATTATTTTCTTAGGTTATGTTGCTCTTCCCATCTCCTAGCTTCTCCCAAAAGAAAAGAAGACCCCCAACTAAGCTCCACCTAGATATTTCTATGTACATGGGAGGAGCCTGTGATACTTATGTACATGGGAAGAGCCTGTGATATTTATGTACATGGGAGGAATCTGTAATACTTATGTAGATGGGAGGAGCCTGTGATACTTATGTACATGGGAGGAGTCTATAATGCTTATGTACATGGGAGAAGCCTGTGATACTTATGTACATGGGAGGAGTCTGTGATACTTTTGTACATGGGAGGAGTCTGTGATACTTATGTACATGGGAGGAGTCTATATTACTTATGTACATGGGAGGAGTCTATATTACTTATGTACATGGGAGGAGTCTGTGATACTTATGTACATGAGAGGAGCCTGTGATACTTATGTACATGGGAGGAGTCTATAATACTTATGTACATGGGAGGAGTCTGTGATACTTATGTACATGGGAGGAGCCTGTGATAATTATGTACATGGGAGGAGTCTATAATGCTTATGTACATGGGAGGAGCCTGTGATACTTATGTACATGGGAGGAGTCTATAATACTTATGTACATGGGAGGAGCCTGTGATTCTTATGTACATGAGAGGAGCCTGTGATACTTATGTACATGGGAGGAGTCTATAATACTTATGTACATGAGAGGAGTCTGTGATACTTATGTACATGGGAGGAGCCTGTGATACTTATGTACATGGGAGGAGCCTGTGATACTTATGTACATGAGAGGAGTCTGTGATACTTATGTACATGGGAGGAGCCTGTGATACTTATGTACATGGGAGGAGTCTGTGATACTTATGTACATGGGAGGAGTCTATAATACTTATGTACATTAGAGGAGCCTGTGATACTTATGTACAGGGGAGGAGTCTGTGATACTTATGTACATGGGAGGAGTCTATAATACTTATGTACATGGGAGGAGTCTGTGATACTTATGTACATGGGAGGAGTCTGTGATACTTATGTACATGGGAGGAGTCTGTGATACTTATGTACATGGGAGGAGTCTGTGATACTTACGTACATGGGAGGAGCCTGTGATACTTATGTACAGGGGAGAAGCCTGTGATACTTATGTACATGGGAGGAGTCTGTGATACTTACGTACATGGGAGGAGCCTGTGATACTTATGTACATGGGATTTTTTTTTGTTTTTTATTTTTAATAAATTTGCAAAGATTTCTTTCCCGTTGTCATTATGGGGGATTGTTTGTAGAATTTTGAGGAAAATAATGAACTTAATCCATTTTGGAATAAAGCTGTAACATAACAAAATGTGGAAAAAAAGTGAAGCGCTGTGAATACTTTCCGGATGCACTATATAAGGCTAGGTTCACAATAAAGTGTACCTGTGTGGGAGAAGAATTCGTGAAATGGTATTTATAATGGTCGGCACTTGTGATCCTTGAACAGTTTCCCGACTCTGGAAAGAATCCCACAATTCCGGTAAATGTGATTTATGAATTGTACGACTCTCCGTACATCACATATCTGCTTGTATACAGTATATTGAGACAAACAAAAAAAAAAAGTTGAGAATTCGGCGATTCGCTCATCACTATTTATAAAGCCTCTGGGCTTTGCTGAGAGTGACACAGCAACACAATTCATTTCCATATACAAGAGCAAAGTGTTGTTCCAGCTCTCTTCTCTGTATAATGCATTATGGATGCCGGGCAGAGTTTAATAAATCCTCTACATATTGCCGAGAACGCGGGAGGAAAGTGTTTACTTTACAATATACATTTCCCTTGTATTTTCTTCACTACACCCGCCCTGTAGGGAGCATACAGGCGCTATTCTCCTAATTCAGTTTTCTGTATGCTTTGAACTCTAGGATCCCGATGATGTATGTTTGAATAAAGTACGGTGAAGATTTGGCTCCACCGATGTCGGCCCAGGACACGCTGCAGAAAAAGTTCATATAACGTTTGGGATTTGGAGGTTAGGTTAGTGTCAGGGCCATGGATTAGCGATTAGTTCGGGAGTTAGGTTAGTGTCAGGGCCGAGACAAAGGGGTGGGCAGGAGGGACAAGGGTATCATGTGAGGTGGGGGGGCTACAAGGGGATTTGTGTTAGAAGGTGGGGGTTTGGAGGGGAGGCAAGGGGGTAAGTATTGTTCTAGGATGGGGAGTTGGGGGGAGGGGGAAGTGTGCTAAGAGTAGTGATTTGTGGGGATTTTTGAGAGGAGGAGGGATGGGGGAAGCAGATTTGTGCTAAGAGTGGTGATTGGGGGGGGGGGATTTGTGAGCAAGTTTGGGGTAAGGGAACTTGACTGGCCTGCACAGAGTCCTCCTGACCTCAACCTGATAGAACACCTTGGGAACGAATTAGAGTGGAGACTGTGAGCCTGGCCTTCTAGTCCAACATCGGTGCTTCTGGAAGAATGGTCCGGATTGGTGAACACATCACTAATATTAAATATTAATATTAAAAAAGGATTAGACTCACATAATGTCTCCAAGCATTTTAAAATATGTCATAAGCGCAGTCCCGCTAAATTGAAATTTTGGGGAGTAGAAAAGGTTACACCCCACTGGCGAGGGGGTAACTTTATAAGACAATTGAGCCGCCGTGAGTTCTTCTGGGTGTATGAGACCCATGTGGGAGTACCCAAGGGGCTCAATGTTGAGTTCGATTTGAACTGCTTCATTTCTGATAGATAATCTTTTTATCGTGTCTATCGGTGAGTCCTCTATGCATTAAGGATAGGGATTTGGGATGTATTAACTCGATATTTATGTATTTAATGACTCTGTTGTGAAAGGTGGCTGCAGGGAAGTGTCCTAATTACAATTTTTTATATTAATATATTTTTTATTGATATGATTGTATTTACCTATGGCGGGACATTTGTCCTTACTATAGCTTTTATTTTATTTTTAGAAATTATACTGTGTATTTCAGACTTATCTAATTTAATAGTGACATTACGTGACTATGTTTGCTGAATTAGAATAGCTCAGCACATTGGTGCTGATTGCATTAGCGGGCTAAGGGTACTGTTTTCTCTTTCTTTTAAGAGACGCCACATAGTATCCTTTCTCTGCTTACAGTTCTTTTTTCAGCTGCATTACCATATCACGTGACATATTTTAGGAGGTACCAATTGACGCATGTGACCATGAGACCGGAAACTGCGTCATTATGATGACGCGATCGCGTCAGTGTGAAGGGACGACCGCACTGCAGACGCTCTATGTGGGATGCCATTACTGCTGGAAGGTCGCTCTTGTGACGTGGCTAGTCACGTGAACACACGCCGCGTAATGAGGATGACGCGATCGCGTCATGTGCTATTATAACACGCCCCCTCTGAGCCTAATAGCCAATTAAAGCAGCCGATTCTCTTCCTGTATATTCAGGAAGTGGAAACCGACATAGATGTGTTAGCCTTGCGGTCTTGCGTCGTGACATCACGACGCCGATCGCTATGGATACCATCATTAACACTATACTTCCTACTCCCAAATTGAGCGTTCTGATTGGATGAACGCCACTCGGGAGTAATTAACAACAGATGATTCAAACATGGGGCTTGTATATTTAATACTGACTTTACCTAAGGATCCATAGACCGCTGAGGAAGTCCTATCGGACGATACGCGTGCGGATTGGTTTTATCCTGGTTTAGACGCCCCTGCAGCCATCTTACACTGTAATCTGTTACTTTTATACGCTTTTTAGCCTAGCACTGGCCATAGTGCTTACTATGTGAGTACCTGTCTTTTAATAAAGGAATTATTTCTAAAGTCATACAGAGAGCACTATGTATCTCCTTTGTTTTATCCCATGCATATCGACAAGAAAAGTGTTGATCCTTATGAAGTAAGAGGTTCCTGCCTTTCAGCCAAGATAATATCCTGACCACCATTTGAGTGGTGAACGCTTATTTGACCTTCCTGTTTGTTCAGGGGTCCTTTTAACAAGGTGAGCGGTTTGACTGGCAAGAGGGGGAGCACGGATTTAAGAGCACTTTGGATCTGCATGAAGCACCCTGCACCATCGCTGATATTGATTGTTCATTTATGGACATTTATTATAGTTTTAGTTTCTAGCGCTGCACTACCTCTTTTGTAATGGTCAAACATTCCCATAGACACACTCCTAAACCTTGTGGACGGCCTTCCCAGAAGAGTTGAGGCTGTTATAGCCGCAAAGGGTGGGCCATTTCAAAAATGTAAAATAATGCATTTGGGTGGCAAAAATCTGAATGCAATCTATAGACTAGGGGGAGAACCTCTGGGGGATCTAGGATGGAAAAGGACCTGGGGGTCCTAGTAGATGATAGGCTCAGCAATGACATGCAATGCCAAGCTTCTGCTCACAAAGCAAACAGAATATTGGCATTAAAAAGGGGATCAACTCCAGAGATAAAACGATAATTCTCCCACTCTACAAGACTCTGGTCTGGCCGCACCTGGAGTATGCTGTCCAGTTCTGGGCACCAGTCCTCAGGAGGGATGTACTGGAAATGGAGCGAGTACAAAGAAGGGCAACAAAGCTAATAAAGGGTCTGGAGGATATTAGTTATGAGGAAAGGTTGTGAGCTCTGAACTTATTCTCTCTGGAGAAGAGACGCTTGAGAGGGGATATGATTTCAATATACAAATACCGTACTGGTGACCCCACAATATACAAATGCCGGACTGGTGACCCCACAATAGGGAGAAAACTTTTTTGCGGAAGGGAGTTTAACAAGACTCATGGCCACTCATTAAAATTAGAAGAAAAGAGGTTTAACCTTAAACTACGTAGAAGGTTCTTTACTGTAAGAGCAGCAAGGATGTGGAATTCCCTTCCACAGGCGGTGGTCTCAGCGGGGGGCATCGATCGTTTCAAAAAACTATTAGATAAGCACCTGAACGACCACAACATACAGGGATATATAATGTAATACTGACATATAATCACACACATAGGTTGGACTTGATGGACTTGTGTCTTTTTTCAAGCTCACCTACTATGTAACTCAATATTGAACCCTATGGACTAAGACTGGGATGCCATTACAGTTCATGTGCATTTAAAGGCAGGTGTTCCAATACTTTTGGTAATAATATATATATATATATATATATATATATATATATATACACACACACACACACACATACTGTACACACGGGCGGACTTTTCGGCAACAAAGGTCCGACGGACTTCCGACGGACTTTCTAACGAATGGACTTGCCTACACACGATCACAAAGTCCGACGGATTTGTACGTGATGACGTACGATCGGACTAAAATAAGGAAGTTGATAGCCAGTAGCCAATAGCTGCCCTAGTGTTGGTTTTCGTCCGTCGGACTAGCATACAGACGAGCAGATTTTTTGTCCGGACTCGAGTCCGTCGGACAAATTTGAAACATGTCCGTCAGATTTTCGACTGAAAAAGTCCGCTGCAGGTCAGATGGAGCCCACAAATGGTCGGATTGTCCACCGGATTCGGTCCATCGGACCAGTCTGGTCGAAAAGTCGTGTACGCGGCATTAGTCCGTAGGGTTCAATATTGAGTTACATAGTTATATAGTAGGTGAGGTTGAAAAGAGATACAAGTCCATCAAGTCCACCCTATATATGTGATTATGTGTCAGTATTACATTGTATATCCCTGTATGTTGTGGTCATTTAGGTGCTTATTTATTAGTTTTCTGAAACTATCGATGCCCCCCGCTGAGACCACCGCCTGTGGAAGGGAATATATGCAGTATAACCTACAGTTTATAACCTCTGGGAATAAACTAGTAAGGTGAAGTGTGGTTGTTATGTGGGAGGAATAGAAAAGGGTATGAAAAGCTGGTTAGAAAATAATGAAAAAAAAAAAAAGGAGGGGGATAGTATTGAGAGGGAGGGTGGACAAAATTGTGAAGCCCATAAGTAAAAAGGGCCTATGATTGTAGAGCGATGGAGTTAGTTTAAATGGTGAGTGAGCTACGACTGAAGAAGTTAGGTAAAAAAAAAAAATTGCCTATCCAGGGGGCGGCCACATTTTCTTTAAAACTTGTCCAATTTGTCTTTCTGCAAAGTTGTACGCTTTTCAAAGAACATGATTTGAGAATCTCTGTTGTGAAATTCTGCAGAGGAAAATCTTCAATTCTTCCTACTTTTGTTATCTGCTACCTCCCCCCCCCCCCATGTCTGATATTTGGGCACTGGCAGGGTGAAGTCTCCCAAAGCTCATTAGTGGTAAAATCAATTGGGCCAGTCGCTGCCTCAGCTCCTGTCCTCCGGCTCCTCGTCCTCTGTAATATCTCTCCTTTGGAGGAAGCTAACATAAAGGTCCTCCGCCTACCGCTTAAGGAGCAGCTTTCTTAAAACGAAGTAAGCTTTGGGAAGGGGCAGAAGACGAAGAATCTGTAGCTTCTGTTATGTCCGCCTTGGCCGTCATGTTCATTTTTTCCAGGGTTGAAAGCTCTGCTGTTTTTAAGGGAAAAGATATTAGATTTCTAGAAAACATATTATTGCTGTGTAATTATGATGCGACCTTCACAATTTTTTAATTTGCTTATTCTTTTATTTTAATTTATTTGTAATTGTACCAGGCCCTTAGATTGGGGGTGGGGGACCCCCACGCTGTTTTTTTCTTGATTTTTTTTTTTAACCACTTCAGCCCCGAACCATTTGGCTAGCCAAAGACCAGAGCGTCTTTTGCAATTCGGCACTGCGTCGCTTTAACTGACAATTGCGCGGTCGTGCGACCTGGCTCCCAAACAAAGTTGACGTCCTTTTTTGCCCACAAATAGAGCTTTCTTTTGGTGGTATTTGATCACCTCTGCAGTTTTTATTTTTTGCGCTATAAACAAAAAAAAGAGCGACAATTTTGAAAAAAAACACATTATTTTTTACTTTTTGCTATAATAAATATCCCCCAAAAATATAGAAAAAAAACATTTTTTTCCTCAGTTTAGGCCAATACGTATTCTTCTACATATTTTTGGTAAAGAAAATTGCAATAGGTGTTTATTGATTGGTTTGCGCAAAAGTTATAGCGTCTACAAAATAGGGCATAGTTTTATGGCATTATTATTAATATTTTTTTTTTACTAGTAATGGAGGCGATCTGCGATTTTTATCGTGACTGCGACAATATGGCGGACACATCGGACACTTTTGGCACTATTTTGGGAGCATTCACATTTATACAGCGATTAGTGCGATTAAAAATGCATTAATTACTGTGTAAATGTGACTGGCAGTGAAGGGATTAACCAGTAGGGGGCGCTGCAGGGGTTAAGTGTGTCCTAGGGAGTGATTCTAACTGTGGAGGGGAGGGGCTACGTGTGACATGACACTGATCACCGCTCCTGATTACAGGGAGCGGTGATCAATGTCCTATCACTAGGCAGAACGGGGAGATGCTTGTTTACATCAGCATTTTCCCATTCTTCCTCTCCGTGAGACGATCGCGGGTATGCCTGCGGACATCGAGTCTGCGGGACCCGCGATCACACTCACGGAGATTGCGGCGCGCGCGCGCCCACAATGCCGCGTCTTAGAGGGCAACGTACAGGCACGTTAATATGCCTGTACATGCCCTTCAGCTGACGTATATCAGCGTGAGCCGGTCGGCAAGGGGTTAACGGGCACTTCTTTTGTTTACATTCTGCTGACAGTGGGGAATCCCGCTGACAGCAGATGAATCATGGTTGTTAAAGACGCCCCGCTCCTTAGCAACCTACTCTTCTCAATGATCTGAATGAATTTGAATCTGATTCGTTACTTTTTCCTTTCAGAAATTTGGATACATTCATATCTTTGAAAATAAAATTTTTGTCCAAAAAATTAATCTTAATGTCTATCACTTAAAGGGGTTGTAAAAGTTCGTGTTTTTTTTTTTTTAAATAACAAACATGGTATACTCACCTCCTCTGTGCACGGAGCGCCCCCCCATTCCCCCTCTTCTGGGGTCTCCCCGTTGCGCCCCTGGCTCCTCCTCTTCTCGAGTGCTCCCCACAGAGCCCATGGGGGGCACTCATGCGGGGTCACGCTCCCGAGTCCTGCTGCTGCGTCCATTGACACAGACAGCGGGACTCGGCCCCGCCCCTCGGTTCCCGTGTCACTGGATTTGATTAACAGCAGCGGGAGCCAATGGCTCCTGCTGCTATCAATCTATCCAATGAAGACCCAAGACAGCAGCTGGAGCTCATTCTCGTTGCTGGAACGACCAGGTTCAGGTAAGTAAAAGGGGGGCTCTGGGGGCGTGCTGCACTGCAGAAGGTTTTTCACCTTAATAGAATGCAGGTGAAAAACCTTGAGGATTTACAACCACGTCGCCTCTCACACCTGTTCACCCCCCATGTGAAAGGTTAATGACGTTTTTATGCTGTATATATTTCCCTGTTTCTCATATAACTATGTATGACTTATCATCATGAGATTGTGTTTGCACTACATGCTTAATCAGCAGAGAACATCTTGACTTGTAAACATGGCTGGAATGTATCGAATGACTCTCTTTCGATACATTCCAAATGAAACTCTTGTTCAGACCAGTTTGAAACGGTCTACCTCCTATTGTTTTAATGGTATATAATCTCGGGATTTTCCCTGAATAAATCAGACACGTCTTGACTCCATCTTGTGTAATGGTGTCATTGTGTGTTCCCGGAGCTCCGTCCGGAGTTCCTCAGCCGTCCGGTTCTGAAAGTCCCCAACACTATGAACCAGAGCAAGTTTTACGTTTCTGCTATGGATTTGTTTATTTGGCACTAACTTTGTCATTACTTAAGATAAAAAAATAATATATGTATTACCTTGTTAAGGACAAATATGTCTTTTCTCATAATTATTGTCTTACCACAATTTTTTTTTCTTTGCAATCCTTAGACAAATAAACCCTAGTGACCCCTGTGCACTCCAGTTACCCTAGTGAAACTGAGGACACTACTGTGAGGGGGAGGTGAAGGGGGCAGGGGACACTATTGTGTGGAAGAAGGGTAGAGTGGCAGTCAACACTACTGTAGTGCCTGGAGTTCATATCATCATGAAAGAGGTTGCAGAAGATCAGCAACACAAAAAATGAAAAAAATAAATAAAAAATACATGAAAACAAGGATTATACAATAAAAAAAAAAAAAAAAAAAAAATATATATATATATATATATATATATATATATATATATATATATATATATATATACAGTTAGGATGGAAAGTATTCAGACCCCCCTTAAATTTTCCACTCTTTGTTATATTGCAGCCATTTGCTAAAACCATAAAACCATTTAAGTTCATTTTTTTCCTCATTATTGTACACACAGCACCCCATATTGTACACACAGCACCCCATATTGTACACACAGCGCTCCATATTGTACACACAGCACCCCATATTGTACACACAGCACCCCATATTGTACACACAGCGCCCCATATTGTACACACAGCCCCCCATATTGTACACACAGCACCCCATATTGTACACACAGCCCCCCATATTGTACACACAGCCCCCCATATTGTACACACAGCACCCCATATTGTACAAAGCACCCCATATTGACAGAAAAACACAGAATTGTTGACATTTTTGCAGATTCATTAAAAAAAGAAAACCTGAAATATCACATGGTCCTAAGTATTCAGACCCTTTGCTGTGACACTCATATATATAACTCAGGTGCCGTCCATTTCTTCTGATCATCCTTGAGATGGTTCTACACCTTCATTTGAGTCCAGCTGTGTTTGATTCTACTGATTGGACTTGATTAGGAAAGCCACACACCTGTCTATATAAGACCTTACAGCTCACAGTGCATGTCAGAGCAAATGAGAATCATGAGGTCAAAGGAACTGCCTGAAGAGCTCAGAGACAGAATTGTGGCAAGGCACAGATCTGGCCAAGGTTACAAAAAAAAATTTCTGCTGCACTTAAGGTTCCTAAGAGCACAGTGGCCTCCATAATCCCTAAATGGAAGAAATTTGGGACGACCAGAACCCTTCCTAGAGCTGGCTGTCCGGCCAAACTGAGCTATCGGGGGAGAAGAGCCTTGGTGAGAGAGGTAAAGAAGAACCCAAAGATCACTGTGGCTGAGCTCCAGAGATGCAGTCGGGAGATGGTAGAAAGTTGTAGAAAGTCAACCATCACTGCAGCCCTCCACCAGTCGGGGCTTTATGGCAGAGTGGCCCGACGGAAACCTCTCCTCAGTGCAAGACACATGAAAGCCCGCATGGAGTTTGCCAAAAAACACCTGAAGGACTCCAAGATGGTGAGAAATAAGATTCTCTGGTCTGATGAGACCAATATAGAACTTTGTGGCCTTAATTCTAAGCGGTATGTGTGGAGAAAACCAGGCACTGCTCATCACCTGTCCAATACAGTCCCAACAGTGAAGCATGGTGGTGGCAGCATCATGCTGTGGGGGTGTTTTTCAGCTGCAGGGACAGGATGACTGGTTGCAAAGATGGGAAAGATGAATGCGGCCAAGTACAGGGATATCCTAGACGAAAACCTTCTCCAGAGTGCTCAGGACCTCAGCCTGGGACGAAGGTTTACCTTCCAACAAGACAATGACCCTAAGCACACAGCTAAAATAACGAAGGATTGGCTTCACAACAACTCCGTGACTGTTCTTGAATGGCCCAGCCAGAGCCCTGACTTAAACCCAATTGAGCATCTCTGGAGAGACCTAAAAATGGCCGTCCACCAACGTTTACCATCCCCCCTGACAGAACTGGAGAGGATCTGCAAGGAGGAATGGCAGAGGATCCCCAAATCCAGGTGTGAAAAACTTGTTGTATCTTTCCCAAAAAGACTCATCAAAAGGGGCTTCTACTAAATACTGAGCAAAGGGTCTGAATACTTAGGAGCATGTGATATTTCAGTTTTTCTTTTTTAATAAATCTGCAAAAATGTCAACAATTCTGTGTTTTTCTGTCAATATGGGGTGCTGTGTGTACAATATGGGGTGCTGTGTGTACAATATGAGGTGCTGTGTGTACAATATGGGGGGCTGTGTGTACAATATGGGGTGCTGTGTGTACAATATGAGGTGCTGTGTGTACAATATGGGGTGCTGTGTGTACAATATGAGGTGCTGTGTGTACAATATGAGGTGCCGTGTGTACAATATGGGGAGCTGTGTGTACAATATGAGGTGCTGTGTGTACAATATAGGGGGCTGTGTGTACAATATGGGGTGCTGTGTGTACAATATGGGGTGCTGTGTGTACAATATGGGGAGCTGTGTGTACAATATGGGGTGCTGTGTGTACAATATGGGGAGCTGTGTGTACAATATGAGGTGCTGTGTGTACAATATAGGGGGCTGTGTGTACAATATGGGGTGCTGTGTGTACAATATGGGGTGCTGTGTGTACAATATGGGGGGCTGTGTGTACAATATGGGGGGCTGTGTGTACAATATGGGGTGTTGTGTGTACAATATGGGGTGCTGTGTGTACAATATGGGGGGCTGTGTGTACAATATGGGGTGCTGTGTGTACAATATGGGGGGCTGTGTGTACAATATGGGGTGCTGTGTGTACAATATGGGGGGCTGTGTGTACAATATGGGGTGCTGTGTGTATAATATGGGGTGCTGTGTGTATAATATGGGGCGCTGTGTGTACAATATGGGGTGCTCTGTGTACAATATGGGGTGCTGTGTGTACAATATGGGGTGCTGTGTGTACAATATGGGGTGCTGTGTGTACAATATGGGGTGCGGTGTGTACAATATGAGGTGCTGTGTGTACAATATGGGGGGCTGTGTGTACAATATGGGGTGCTGTGTGTACAGTATGGGGTGCTGTGTGTACAATATGGGATGCTGTGTGTACAATATGAGGTGCTGTGTGTACAATATAGGGGGCTGTGTGTACAATATGGGGTGTTGTGTGTACAATATGGGGTGCTGTGTGTACAATATGGGGGGCTGTGTGTACAATATGGGGTGCTGTGTGTATAATATGGGGTGCTGTGTGTATAATATGGGGCGCTGTGTGTACAATATGGGGTGCTCTGTGTACAATATGGGGGGCTGTGTGTACAATATGGGGTGCTGTGTGTACAATATGGGGGGCTGTGTGTACAATATGGGGTGCTGTGTGTACAATATGGGGTGCTGTGTGTATAATATGGGGTGCTGTGTGTACAATATGGGGTGCTGTGTGTACAATATGGGGTGTTGTGTGTACAATATGGGGTGCTGTGTGTACATTAATGAGGACAAAAAATGAACTTAAATAATTTTAGCAAATGGCTGCAATATAACAAAGAGTGAAAAATCTAAGGGGGTCTGAATACTTTCCGTCCCCACTGTATATACATATATATATATATATAGATAGAGAGAGAGAGAATTGTTTTTGATACACAGGGCTTTAGCAAACTAAATGTCATTCAGTTAGTGTATACATCTAATTTAATTATGTTACATTGCAAAATGAACAAATTAGCAATGATATATATATATATATATATTATGTATTAATGCTAGTTAATAAAATACATGTTTTGATCATCACAGTACAACATGTGTGGAGTACACTATTTGTAATAATAATAAAAATAGTTATTGTTATAATGTAGTATCCTTCTTCTTCAGAATTATTAATATTATTTTGACGGTGGGCAGCCGGCAAGTGGTTATTATTATTATTCAGTAATACTATTGCAATTCAGTATTATTATTACTGTTAGAATTTAGTGATATTATTATAATTCAGTATTATTATTAATATTATTAAAAAAATAAATAATAATAATAATAATAATAATAATAATATTGTTATAATTCAGTATTACTATTCAAAGTTATTATTAATATTATTATTATTCAGTATTATTATGCACTGTTATTATTACTTTTATTATTAATGTTAGAATTTAGTGATATTATTATAATTCAGTATTATTATTAATATTATTAATATTTTTCAGCATTATTGTTAAAAAAATAATAATATTGTTATAGTTAAGTAAGATCTTTATAAGTCAATATTGATATCATTATTGATATTCTTCATATATTATTGGTATTATTATAATACAGAAATATTAGTATTATTGTTGGGATTTTACCCCATTTTTACCCAATCACAACACTTCACATTCCGGCCGACTATCTTGTGAAAATGATAATTCTGTGATTTTCTCAGCTCGGAGTGGAGGTTGCCGGAGAGGTCGATGTGTCGCTGTCCATTCATTAGGCCGTGTTACGGTGTCACGCAGACTTCTGTCGCCGTTCCAAAAATGCGCAGCCACAAAACACCCCCCCATCCCCCCCTCACCTGTACAGATATATTGTTTATCATCAGCTGACTAACAGACCCAGACAGGCCGGTGTGAGCCGTCATGGTGAGATTTATTGAAGCCGCCATCGCAGACATATAATTAATACATCAGCTCATTGCAGCCGGTCTGTCAGCGGAGAGAGTGGATTCCGCACCGGAGACCCATTAGAGTGTTAGCTGGGCGGCTCTCCCGTCATTCTCATCGCCGAGCCAAAGAAAACGCTGAAAACGCTCTGCAGAGAGGAGCGAAGCGCAACCAGTCTGTATACATTGTATTCTTATCCAGTCCAGTCTGTATACATTGTATTCTTCATCCAGCCCAGTCTGTATACATTGTATTCTTATCCAGTCCAGTCTGTATACATTGTATTCTTACCCAGCCCAGTCTGTATACATTGTATTCTTCATCCAGTCCAGTCTGTATACATTGTATTCTTCATCCAGTCCAGTCTGTATACATTGTATTCTTCATCCAGCCCAGTCTGTATACATTGTATTCTTATCCCGCCCAGTCTGTATACATTGTATTCTTATCCAGTCCAGTCTGTATACATTGTATTCTTATCCAGCCCAGTCTGTATACATTGTATTCTTATCCCGCCCAGTCTGTATACATTGTATTCTTATCCAGCCCAGTCTGTATACATTGTATTCTTATCCAGCCCAGTCTGTATACATTGTATTCTTATCCAGTCCAGTCTGTATACATTGTATTCTTATCCAGTCCAGTCTGTATACATTGTATTCTTATCCAGTCCAGTCTGTATACATTGTATTCTTCATCCAGTCCAGTCTGTATACATTGTATTCTTATCCAGCCCAGTCTGTATACATTGTATTCTTACCCAGTCCAGTCTGTATACATTGTATTCTTATCCAGCCCAGTCTGTATACATTGTATTCTTCATCCAGCCCAGTCTGTATACATTGTATTCTTATCCAGCCCAGTCTGTATACATTGTATTCTTATGCAGTCCAGTCTGTATACATTGTATTCTTATGCAGTCCAGTCTGTATACATTGTATTCTTATCCAGTCCAGTCTGTATACATTGTATTCTTATCCAGCCCAGTCTGTATACATTATATTCTTATCCAGCCCAGTCTGTATACATTGTATTCTTATGCAGTCCAGTCTGTATACATTGTATTCTTATGCAGTCCAGTCTGTATACATTGTATTCTTATCCAGTCTGTATACATTATATTCTTATCCAGCCCAGTCTGTATACATTGTATTCTTATGCAGTCCAGTCTGTATACATTGTATTCTTATCCAGCCCAGTCTGTATACATTGTATTCTTATCCAGTCTGTATACATTGTATTCTTATCCAGCCCAGTCTGTATACATTGTATTCTTCATCCAGCCCAGTCTGTATACATTGTATTCTTATCCAGTCCAGTCTGTATACATTGTATTCTTCATCCAGCCCAGTCTGTATACATTGTATTCTTATCCAGTCCAGTCTGTATACATTGTATTCTTATCCAGCCCAGTCTGTATACATTGTATTCTTATCCAGTCCAGTCTGTATACATTGTATTCTTCATCCAGCCCAGTCTGTATACATTGTATTCTTATCCAGTCCAGTCTGTATACATTGTATTCTTCATCCAGCCCAGTCTGTATACATTGTATTCTTATCCAGTCCAGTCTGTATACATTGTATTCTTACCCAGTCCAGTCTGTATACATTGTATTCTTACCCAGTCCAGTCTGTATACATTGTATTCTTATCCAGTCCAGTCTGTATACATTGTATTCTTACCCAGTCCAGTCTGTATACATTGTATTCTTCATCCAGTCCAGTCTGTATACATTGTATTCTTCATCCAGCCCAGTCTGTATACATTGTATTCTTATCCAGTCCAGTCTGTATACATTATATTCTTACCCAGTCCAGTCTGTATACATTGTATTCTTCATCCAGCCCAGTCTGTATACATTGTATTCTTATCCAGTCCAGTCTGTATACATTGTATTCTTCATCCAGCCCAGTCTGTATACATTGTATTCTTCATCCAGCCCAGTCTGTATACATTGTATTCTTATCCAGTCCAGTCTGTATACATTGTATTCTTACCCAGTCCAGTCTGTATACATTGTATTCTTATCCAGTCCAGTCTGTATACATTGTATTCTTATCCAGTCCAGTCTGTATACATTGTATTCTTATCCAGCTCAGTCTGTATACATTGTATTCTTATCCAGCCCAGTCTGTATACATTGTATTCTTCATCCAGCCCAGCCTGTATACATTGTATTCTTACCCAGTCCAGTCTGTATACATTGTATTCTTATCCAGTCCAGTCTGTATACATTGTATTCTTACCCAGTCCAGTCTGTATACATTGTATTCTTTATCCAGCCCAGTCTGTATACAATGTAGAGCACTTCACCCACCCAGTTGTGTGACAATAGTGAAATAATATTTACTATTCTCTTCCTGATTCTCCTCCCGGCTGATCAGGAAGAGGGTCCTGAGAGAAGAACTGATCCTATTGGCTGCCTAGGAGGCGGAGATGTGCGGCGGAAGCCGCCCTGATACCGGGGGCAGAGAAGTCACAGGGGGAGCCGCCGCCCGGAGGAAAGCGCTGACCGTGACCTAGATGGGGTAAATGCGGGGATGGCGACTGACCCACCAGGGGGGAGGGGGGGTGACCCGGCCAACCGGGTAGAGGGGGTGTCTGTGGGTGCATTGTTTGCTGCACCCCCCAAAAAATATACCACCAGTGGCCACTAAGTATAAGGTAAGGCCATCGCATGGGGGGGCGGTAATGCGAGTGGTTCGAGAGCCACGTAGGGGGAGGGGGGTTTGCGAGTGAGGGGGGTCAAGTCTGTTTGCCGTTCCCCACCAAAATATTGACCCCCAGCCACCACTGGTGAAGGGGTTAATAGAAGACATAAGAACTACATGAAAGTGGGGGAAGAACTCTTATCTTTATGCCCTGATAAGGGGGGGCGATTTCTGATCCCCGAAACATATTGGCTCTTTTCTAAAGTCTTCTATAGGAATAGTTTTGTATGTGGACAATTGACATTGAGTGTAGCTTCAACCTCCGATCCATTTAGTTACTATTTGTTATTTTGACCCCCTGAAGTATTTTTTCTTTCTCCGGCTCACACAACATCTCCCCTCCCTTTTTGGTGATCGGAAGAAGAAGATGCAAATTCCGCTCTCAGCTTTGCACTTGGGTGGAAGTTGGGAAGTTTATGATGCGCTTTGATCATTTCTTACAATTTAAACTCTGCAGAAACTTTCTCCGTCATCTCGGCTCTGACATCCCAATATTTCCCGTGTTGTCTTAGCTGTTGGATTCGGCGGTCTCCATTGAAAGCGGCTCTAGTGCGGGGAATTGCGCGGCTGAATTTATTACCGCTCCATCTATTGACATTTCCTTCCACTTCCACATACACTATTTATGCGGCATTTTCTCTTCCTCTTACACTATCTTAGTAATTTATACTTTACCCCCCCCCACCCCCCCACCCCATCAACTCCTCTGCGCTGAAAATACATTAAATAAATAATAGGAAATAGGAAATACATGGTAATAATAAACTTGACAGATTACAGCTACTAAATTCATCCTGGCAGCGAAAACGCGGTTTGTTGTGCGCAGATATAATTACAACTGTTCACTTCTGGCTTTTGTGTGTTTGTCAAATTAATTCCGAACAATTCCAAATCAAAAAAGAGACGCCATTTGTCGTCCTCCGAGAAGTTATCATCGCGTCCTGCGTGATAGAGCGAAGAACGTGATGGATCAACGCTGCGGTCTACAGCAAACCTCTGCTTTGGGTTTCATTTTTCTTGTAAATTATCTTTTTAGTTTAATTTTTTTTTGTACATGCCACTTGGAAACAGGACCGCTGATAAGACAGTACAACCAGTCCTGTTGTACTGGTCCCAGGCCCCATAAGCTAAACAGGGGGGCCCAGGTCCCATCAGCTAAACAGGGGGGTCCAGGCTTCATCAGCTAAACAGGTGGGCCCAGGTCCCATCAGTTAAACAGGGGGGGGGCAGGCCCCATCAGCTAAACAGGGGGGCCCAGGCCTCATCACCTAAACAGGGGGGCCTAGGACTTATCAGCTAAACAGGGGGGCCCAGGCCTTATCAACTAAACAGGGGGGCCCAGGCCTCACCAGCTATACAGGGGGGCCCAGGCCTCATCAGCCAAACAGGGGGGCCCAGGCCTCATCAGCCAAACAGGGGGGCCCAGGCCCCATCAGCTAAACAGGGGGGCCCAGGCCCTATCAGCTAAACAAGGGGCCCCAGTCCCCATCAACTAAACAAGGGGGCCCAGGCTCCATCAGCTAAACAGGAGGGGCCCAGGCCCCATCAGCGAAACGGGAGGAGCCCAGGCCCCATCAGCTAAACAGGGGGGCCCAGGCCCCATCAGCTAAACAGGGGGCCCCAGGCCTCATCAGCTAAACAGGGGGGCCCCATCAGCTAAACAGGGGGGCCCAGGCCTCATCACCTAAACAGGGGGGCCCCATCAGCTAAACAGGGGGGCCCAGACCTCATCACCGGAACAGGGGGGCCCAGGCCTCATCAGCTAGACAGGGGGCCCAGGCCTCATCAGCTAAACAGGGGGGCCCAGGCCTCATCACCTAAACAGGGGGGCCCAGGCCCCATCAGCTAAACAGGGGGCCCAGGCCTCATCAGCCAAACAGGGGGCCCCAGTCCCCATCAGCTAAACAGGGGAGCCCAGGCTCCATCAGCTAAACAGGAGGGGCCTAGGCCCCATCAGCTAAACAGGGGGGCCCAGGCTCCATCAGCTAAACAGGAGGGGCCCAGGCCTCATCAACTAAACAGGGGGGCCCAGTCCCCATCAGCTAAACAGGGGGGCCCAGGCCTCGTCAACTAAACAGGGGGGCCCAGGCTCCATCAGCTTAACAGGAGGGACCCAGGCCTCATCAGCTAAACAGAGGGGCCCAGGCTCCATCAGCTAAACAGGGGGGCCCAGGCCTCATCACCTAAACAGGGGGGCCCAGGCCCCATCAGCTAAACAGGGGGGCCCAGGCTCCATCAGCTAAACAGGGGGGCCAAGGCCTCATCACCTAAACAGGGGGGCCCAGGACTTATCAGCTAAACCGGGGGGGGGGGGGCAGGCCTCATCAACTAAACAGGGGGGTCCAGTCCCCATCAGCTAAACAGGGGGCCCCAGTCCCCATCAGCTAAACAGGGGGGCCCAGGGCAGCTTTATTATTAATTTTTGCCTAAATGACTAAATGGATTTTCCCAGACCACACCCCCCTCCTACTTGCTTACAAGAGCTTAAATGACATTTTCCTGGGCCCCTTCAGGTCAACAGAGGGGGGCCCAGGAGGTGGGAACAGAAGAGGGAATTTTTTTTCACTTTTTGGGTGTAGGCAGATAAAGTCAGTGCCGCTGTTCCAATGCACCCCGCAGGATAAGGACTGAACTTCGGGAAAATAGGAGCATTCCAATCAGTAGGGCATCACAAGGCCCGGGAAAAGGGGTGGGCAGAAGGGGAGGCTGCCCTGGGCACTGTGGTATCATATGAGGTGAGGGGGGCACCTCCAGGAGATGGGGGGAGGGCATAAGAATTGCTTTAGCAAGAAAAATTAGGGATGTGTGATAGGAATGGTGATCTGAGGGATTTGTGTTACATAGTTACATAGTAGGTGAGGTTGAAAAAAGACACAAGTCCATCAAGTCCAACCTATGTGTGTGATTATGTGTCAGTATTACATTGTATATCTCTGTATATTGTGGTCATTCAGGTGGTTATCTAATAGTTTCTTGAAGCTATCAATGCTCCCCGCTGAGACCACCGCCTGTGGAAGGGAATTCCACATCCTTGCTGCTCTTACAGTAAAGAACCCTCTACGTAGTTTAAGGTTAAACCTCTTTTCTTCTAATTGTATCGAGTGGCCACGAGTCTTGTTAAACTCTCTTCTGCGAAAAAGATTTCTCCCTATTGTGGGGTCACCAGTACAGTATTTATAAATTAAAAGAATTAAAAAAAAAAAAAAAATGGAAAAAAAAAATTGGCTTTGCCCTCTATAATTTCTGTCATGGAATATTCATACCCCTTACCACCGTCTTCGTTGCTCCATGTCTGAGCTTTGGGGTGCGCACATTCATGCAATACGCTGTGCACACCTATGCCGGACTGCTGGACTTGCTGCGGGGGGCTCAGCTTCCCTTGGAGGTACAGTGCTTTGAAAAAGTATTCATACCCTTTGAAATGTTCCACATCTTGTCATGTTACAACCAAAAACGTAAATGGATTTTATTGGGATTTTATGTGATAGACCAACACAAAAGTGTCACATAATTGTGAAGTGGAAGGAAAATGATAAATGGTCTTCAACATTTTTTTTATAAATATGTGAAAAGTGTAGGGGGGGCATTTGCATTCAGCCCCCTTTACTATGATACCCCTAACTGAAATCTGGTGGAACCAATTGCCTTCAGAAGTCACCTAATTAGTAAATAGAGTCCATCTTTGTGTCATTTCATCTCAGTATAAATACAGCTGTTCTGTGAAGCCCTCAGAGGTTTGTTAGAGAACCTTAGTGAACAAACAGCATCATGAAGGCCAAGGAACACACCAGACAGTTCAGGGATAAAGTGGTGGAGAAGTATAAATCAGGGTTAGGTTATAAAAAAATCTCCCAAGCTTCGATCATCTCAAGGAGCTCTGTTCAATCCATCATCGGAAAATGGAAAGAGTATGGCACAACTGCAAACCTACCAAGACATGGCCGTCCACCTAAACTGACCGGCCGGGCAAGGAGAGCATTCATCAGAGAAGAGCCAAGAGGTCCATGGTAACTCTGGAGGAGCTGCAGAGATCCACAGCTCAGGTGGGAGAATCTGTCCACAGGACAACTATTAGTCGTGTTCTCCACAAATCTGCTCTTTATGGAAAAGTGACAAGAAGAAAGACATTGGTGAAAGAAAGTCATAAGAAGTCCTGTTTGTAGTTTGTGAGAAGCCATGTGGAGGACACAGCAAACATGTGGAAGAAGGTGATCTGGTCAGAGGAGACCAAAATTCAACTTTATGGCCTAAAAGTAAAATGCTATGTGTGGGGAAAACTAACACTGCACATCACCCTGAACACACCATCCCCACCGTGAAACATGGTGGTGGCAGCATCATGTGGTGGGGATGGTTTTCTTCAGCAGGGACAGGGAAGCTGGTCAGAGTTGATGGGAAGATGGATGGAGCCAAATACAGGACAATCTTAGAAGAAAACCTGTTAGAGTCTACAAAAGACTTGAGACCGGGGGGAGGTTCACCTTCCAGCAGGACAACGACCCGAAACATCCAGCCAGAGCTACAATGGAATGGTTTAGATCAAAGCATATTCATGTGTTAGAATGGCCCAGTCACAGTCCAGACCTAAATCACGTTGAGAATCTGTGGCAAGACTTGAAAATTGCTGTTCACAGACGCTCTCCATCCAATCTGACAGAGCTTGAGATATTCTGCAAAGAACTTTTTATTGCTTGTTGCGCTTTTCTTTATGACTTTTCTATGTGAATCTTGGTCTCCAGACGCTCTCAGCGGTTTACAGATCGGCATAAAGATGTAAATAGCTTTTAAAGATGCAACAATCTTTCTTTTTTTTTTTTTTATAATATAAATGACCCGAGGTCTCTTATTATAAACTGGGTTAGTTCTCCATCAGGCGGCACGAATGCTAATCTTAGCGGCGGCGCGGTGAATAATACGTGACCCCGGACACGGAACAAATGGAGCGAACTAAGTCGTTACTTTTTTTTTTAATAGTAAAGAGTTTACATTATTATCAGTTATAACTCGAGGCGCCCCGAATAAAACTTTGTTAAAGCTGAACAAGCAGTTAAAATACAGGACCGCTAAAAGCTGTGTATTTTTTTTTTGTCCATCCAGTGCTGTGATTGACACAGCTCTGCCACACAGCACAGACTTATATTTGGCACGGCAGGCAGGTCCGCTGATAAGGGGGGGGCAGCACCACCCCCCCTGTACATGGCCCAAGCCACATAAGTTCAACAGAGGGGTCCCCAGAGCCGCAGGAGCCGGGCGCAATTACTGGGACCGATTAGATATCTGTGGTTAGTTCCATTTCGAAAAACGAAATTCGGATCGATTTTTCGTTATTTGGAAATCTGGTACATGACGACAATCGTAACAAATTTAAATAAATCCGAAATAGCGAAATTACATTTTGGGATGAAATCCGAATTTAGAATAGTTTTCAAATCGAATTCGAATTTCCCAAGAGAATGAAATAGAATAGAAAATAAAGGAATAGACTTGGAAAGAATAGAATAAAATACAAAATAACAGAATAGAACACAATAGAGTAAAACAGAACAGAATACAAAATAAAACAATAGAAAAAAAAATTGAACAGAAAATAAAGGAGAATAGATTTAAAAAAAAAAAAAAGAATAGAATAAAAAAAATATAACCATCTTCTGAAATTTTAATTTCGAATAGAATGAATTAGAATAGAAAAGAATAGAATAGAAAAAATAATAGAATAGAATGAAATAGAAATGACCATCTTCTGAAATTCGAATTTTAAATAGAATAAATTCAAATAGAATAGTATAGAAAAAAATAGAATAGAATAGAAAAAAAAATAGAATAGAAAGAATATAAATATATAACCATCTTCCAAAGTTTGAAATTTGAATAGAATACATTTTAATTTGAATAGAATAGAAAAGAATAGAATAGAAAAAAAAATAGAATCGAATATAATAAAATAGAAAGAATATGACCATCTTCTGAATATTCTGAAATTCTAATTTTGAATAGAATAAATTTGAATTCAAATAGAAAAAATTAAAATAGACTAGAAAAAATAGAATAGAATAGAATAGAAAAACAAACAAACAATAGGATAGAAAGAATATAAAAAAATAACCATCTTCCAAAATTCTAAATTTGAATAGAATAAATTAGAATTTAAATAGAATAGAAACGAATAGAATAGAACAGAAAAAAACAATAGAATAGAATAAAATAGAAAGCATATAACCATCTTCTGAAATTCAAATTTTGAATAGAATAAATTAGAATTTAAATAGAATAGAAACGAATAGAATAGAACAGAAAAAAAAAACAGTAGAATAGAATAAAATAGAAAGCATATAACCATCTTCTGAAATTCAAATTTTGAATAGAATAAATTTGAATTCAAATAGAATAAATTCAAGTAGAATTGAAAATAAAAAAAAAGAATGGAATAGAAAAAAAAACAATAAAATAGAATGGAATAGACATAATATAACCATCTTCTAATATTCGGATTTTGAATAGAATAAATTTGAATTTGAATAGAAAAGAATAGAATATAATAAAAAAAATAATAGAATTGAAAATAAAGAAATAAAATAGATCAGAATAAAAAAAAGAATAGTATAGAATAAAATAGAAAAAACAGAGTAGAATAAAATTAAATAGAAAGATTATAACCATCTTCTGAAATTCAAAAAGAAAAGAAAAGAATACAATAGAAAAAAAAACAATAGAATAGAATGGAATAGACATAATATAACTATCTTCTAATATTCAGATTTTGAATAGAATATGTTTGAATTTGAATAGAAAAGAATAGAATATAATTTAAAAAAATAGAATAAAAAAAATATAGCCATCTTCTGAAATTTCAATTTTGAATAGAATAAATTAGAATTTGAGTAGAATAGAAAAAAATAGAAAAAAAACCCCAATAGAATAGAAAGAATATAAATATATAACCATCTTCCAAAGTTCGAAATTTGAATAGAATACATTTTAAATGCGAAAATTATGGATTCGGATTTTCAAATTCTGAATTTTCGAATTCCGAATTTCCGAATTTTCTAATTACCGAATTTTCGAATTCTGAATTTCTGAAATTCGATCATTCTGAAAATTCAGAAATCAGAAAAAAAAGAAAAGAAAAGAAAATCAGTTAAATTCGAAGTAATAAATAACTATTAAATGATAGGTATTGGAATTTCCTTTCAAATTTGGCTGTTTGTAAACGTAATGAATACGAATTTATCTGAAGTTACGAATTATCCAAAATAACGAATGCCACATCTAATCAAATGGAATGGAACAAATTAATAATAAATAATAATAATAATAAAAAGGTCCTATTATTATTATTGTTATTTATTATTATGAGATTGTTACATTCCATTCGTTATTTCGGATAATTCGTAACTTTGGATAAATTTGTATTTGTTACGTTCACCAACAGCCACATTTGAAAGGAAATTCCAATACCTATAATTTAATATTTATTATTAGCTAGTTATTATTTCAGATTTTTGGGTTTTCAAATTTTCTGATTTTCATTCTTTTGAATGTTCAGATTTTCATTCTGATTTTTGGATTTTCAAATTTCCAAATTTTTGATATTTCAGTAATTTCTAATTTCAGAAATTTAGAATTTTCAAAATGTTGAATTTCCGAATTTCTAATTTCTGAATTTCCAATTTCTAACATTTTGAATTTCTCAATTGCCAATTTCTGAATTTACAATTTCCCAATTTCCAATTTCCGAATTTCCAATTTTCAAATTTTGGAATTTCCAATTTCTATATTTTCGAATTTTCAAATTTGCAAAATTTTGAATTTCTGATATTTCGAATTTCTGAAATTTCCGAAATTTCAAATTATCGAATTTTCGGAAATTTGAAAATTCAGAAATGTGAAATTCGGAAATTAACTTATTTGTCAAAAACAAATTTGGAACTAAACGAATTGCACATGTCTACTTTTGATTTTTCAAGTTCGGGTCGCAATGACTTCAATGGGGTTTGTTATTCGGTTTCCGAACTTGCACGATGTTCGAAAGTTTTGGTGCAAACCGAACAGGGGGTCATTCGGCCCATCCCTACTTTGGGCCACAGTAGAAATCATCCGACCAAATGCTCCATGTTACCATACCCAAAACAGAGAATGCTGCACATAGTGTAGGAACTCAAATGGTAATTTATTAAACGATAGAATCGCACTTACATTGATGTAGAAAAAAACACGCTAAAAACAATCTCACCGACCGGCGTGGAGTAAGGAAACTCGCACCTCCAGGAACCGATGTACGCAATGACATCAACTCGTCGCTCCACCCTGCGCGTTTCGTCACAGGATGACGTTGTCTGGGGTATGGGCGCCGTGCTGTGACATCTCTTAAAATAGTCTTTACGGAACCAAACCTCGATCTGATTCCTGAGTGCTCAGTTGGACACAAGCCAAGCCTTGTTTGGCGTATCATCCTGATCTAGGTAGGGTCTCTACATTTGATGCAAACTTAGACCTCATTCAACACAGATGATCTCTAAAGTATTGATCCATCACTATTAAAAAACCTTATGGAAGGTACTATGTTCCCCTACCCCCAGTTGGTAATTTGGTATCATCAAATTCATCCGCACCACTCCTTCCTGTCCGGAAATGGTATCATATCATTCGATCGTGGACACCAATTTAATACATATTATGGTGCTATCCAGTGGGCAAAGAGATGTATTTTTAAGTGGTGCTACTTTACTAAAAAGGATACATACAGTATCTCACAAAAGTGAGTACACCCCTCACATTTCTGTAAATCTTTTCTTCTATCTTTTCATGTGACAACACTGAAGAAATGACACTTGTCTACAATGTAAAGTAGTGAGTGTACAGCTTGTATAACAGTGTAAATTTGCTTCCCCCCAAAATAACTCAACACACAGCCATTAATGTCTGAACCGCTGGCAACAAAAGTCAGTACACCCCTAAGTGAAAATGTCCAAATTGGGCCCGATTAGCCATTTTCCCTCCCCGGTGTCACGTGACTCGTTAGTGTTACAAGGTCTCAGGTGTGAATGGGGAGCAGGTATGTTAAATTTAGTGTTATCGCTCTCACTCTCTCATACTGGTCACTGGAAGTTCAACATGGCACCTCATGGCAAAGAACTCTGAGGATCTGAAAAAAAGAATTGTTGCTCTACATAAAGATGGACTAGGCTATAAGAAGATTGCCAAGACCCTGAAACTGAGCTGCAGCACGGTGGCCAAGACCATACAGCGGTATAACAGGACAGGTTCCACTCAGAACAGGTCTCGCCATGGTCCACCAAAGAAGTTGAGGTCACGTGCTCAGCATCATATCCAGAGGTTGTCTTTGGGAAATAGACGTATGAGTGCTGCCAGCATTGCTGCAGAGGTTGTAGGGGTGGGGGGTCAGCCTGTCAGTGCTCAGACCATACGCCGCACACTGCATCCAATTGGTCTTCATGGCTGTCGTCCCAGAAGGAAGCCTCTTCTAAAGATGATGCACAAGAAAGCCTGCAAACAGTTTGCTGAAGACAAGCAGACTAAGGACATGGATTACTTGAACCATGTCCTGTGGTCTGATGAGACCAAGATAAACGTATTTGGTTCAGATGGTGACAAACGTGTGTGGGGGCAACCAGGTGGGGAGTACAAAGACAAGTGTGTCTTGTCTACAGTCAAGCATGGTGGTGGGAGTGTCATGGTCTGGGGCTGCATGAGTGCTGCCTGCACTGGGGATCTACAGATCATTGAGGGAACCATGAATACCAACATGTACTGTGACATACTGAAGCAGAGCATGATCCCCTCCCTTGGGAGACTGGGCCGCAGGGCAATATTCCAACATGATAACCACCCCAAACACACCTCCAAGACCACCACTGCCTTGCTAAAGAAGCTGAGGGTAAAGGTGATAGACTAGCCAAGCATGTCTCCAGACCTAAACTATTGAGCGCAAGGTCTCTAACAACCACCAGCTCCGTGATGTCGACATGGAGGAGGGGAAGAGGACTCCAGTAACAACCTGTGAAGCTCTGGTGACCTCCATGCCCAAGAGGGTTAAAGCAGTGCTGGAAAATAATGGTGGCCACACAAAATATTGACACTTTGGGCCTACTTTGGACATTTTCACTTAGGGGTGTACTGACTTTTGTGGCCAGTGGTTTAGACATTAATTGCTGTTTGTTGAGTTATTTTGAGGGGACAGCAAATTTACACTGTTATACAAGCTGTACACTCACTACTTTACATTGTAGCAAAGTGTCATTTCTTCGGTGTTGTCACATGAAAAGATAGAAGAAAAGATTTGCACAAATGTGACTGAGGGGTGTACTCACTTTTGTGAGATACTGTATGTGGCCACTTCCCATTGCACTCTAGCTGGTAAGCAGGCAATTTTACCATTCCAAGGTGGCGGTGTCTTCTGTGGACTTCTGCAGATGGTGATGGATGGTGACTGCATGTTTTCCAAATTTAATAATCAATCCTTGCAGTATCTTGTTGGATTTATGCTTGGACTTTGTTTTTAGCACGTTATATTATTTTCACTATGTTTCTTACGCTAATAATTGTCAATTGTTAGCGTGGCTCTGTCTATATACGATTTGCAAATGTGTGCTAGCGCAAACCCTGTGTTTTTGACGTGTACTGTTAGACCAGAGAATTCGGTTTGTTGCAGGCTGGCTGGTAGAGCTACACTGGCATGCTCTATTGGTTCAAGTAAACTGTTACTTTAAATAATAAGTTTAAATTTTAAAGCTCATTTTTAAGTTGGTAGCAAGACTTTTAGATTGGGCGCCCCCACCCAAGCCCATCCCTCTGTTCTCCCCCCCCCCCCCCCGACATTTTGTAAAATCTTTTTTCTTTATACGTATCAGTTTTTCCAACTGTCTTCTCTTTGGTCATGTAAAGCAGTGGTCCTCAACCTCAGCCCTCATGTATCCCCAACAGACCATTCATGTAAAGCTCAACCTCATGTTCCTCAACCTCAGCCCTCAAGTACCCCCAACAGACCATTCATGTAAAGCTCAACCTCATGGTTCTCAACCTCAGTCCTCAAGTACCCCGAACAGACCATTCATGTAAAGCTCAACCTCATGGTTCTCAACCTCAGTCCTCAAGTACCCCCAACAGACCATTCATGTAAAGCTCAACCTCATGGTCATCAACCTCAGCCCTCAAGTACCCCCAACAGACCATTCATGTAAAGCTCAACCTCAGTCCTCAAGTACCCCCAACAGATCATTCATGTAAAGCTCAACCTCATGGTTCTCAACCTCAGTCCTCAAGTACCCCCAACAGACTATTCATGTAAATCTCAACCTCATGGTTCTCAACCTCAGTGCTCAAGTACCCCCAACAGACCATTGACTCTGATTTAAAGCACCTGTGCGAGATATAGAAAAACCTGAAAACATGACCTGTTGGGGGTACTTGAGGACTGAGGTTGAGAACCACTGCTGTAAATTGAGGGTCCGTTTTTTTTTTTATTCCCTCCTGCTGTGGGTGGTCCCTACACCTGCACTGTGAAACCAGGGCAGTATTTTGATTTGATTTGATATGGGATTTGTACTGCGCCAAATGCGCTCCGTCAGGAGCGCGTCTAGGTGCAGCAAGACCCTAAAATCAAGTGAGATTTCCAAAAGAACGTTAAAAAAGGAGCCTAGGGTGCCCAATAGGATAGAGGTAGAGTAAAAACAGAGAAGAACCGGGGGGGGGAGGAAAAATAAGCATACAAAATCCATGTTTTTGTATGATTTCTATTCTTCATCAGATTATCCGTAGGCCTGGATAAAGAGGAAGGTTTTTAAACCCTTCCTGAAACTCAGGAGGGAGGGTAAGGACTTTAGAGACGCTGGAAGGGAGTTCCACAGCTCATTGCCCTTTGTAACCAGGCGTGTTACCAGTAAATTTTAGTCTGCTGATTGACGGTTCTGTGAGAAGTAAGTTGGCCGATCGGAGTGGTCTTGACGGTACATGGTGAGGGGCCCATTCAGACAAATAAATTGGGCCCAGTTTCTGGTGTGCCCTATACATATAGCACATTGCCTTGAATAGTACTCGCTCGGCGATAGGGAGCTAGTGCAGTTTTTCCAGCACGGGAGAGATGTGGTCTGTTCTGGGGCATCCGGAGACCAGGCGAGCAGCTTGATTCTGAATTGCTTGCAATTTTTTTTGCCACTTCAATGGAAGTCCAAGAAAAAAGATGTTAGAGCAATCCAACCGGGAATGCACAAGGCCCTGTACAAGAGTTAGCCGGTTTTCGTGCGAAAATAGATCTTTAATTTTCTGGAGTCTCTGTATATAAAAGTTGGAGTTTTTGATACAGAGTTTTGCATGAGGTATAAATGATAGGCAGGGATCAACGATGATACCTAGGTTCCTGACCTGTTTTGCCGGTGTTGGGATGGGGGAGAATGAAGTGGGCCAGGCCAAGAGAAAATTGGTGGTTGATTGGGGACCCACCAGCATCACCTCGGTCTTTTCTTCATTGAGGCCTAGCTTGTTGTCGGCCATCCATTTTTGTATGTGAAGGAGGCCATTTCTCAGTTGTAGGTGCATATTTGGCCCATTGTCAGCATCAGCCAAGATCTGCGTGTCATCTGCGTAGATCTGGCATGCTAATTTGTGTGTAGCAATAATGTCAGCGAGTGGGCGCATATAGCAGTTGAATAGCAGGGGCGACAATGCAGAGCCCTGCGGGACTCCATAGAGAAGTGGTTCCATTGGCGAGCTGCAAGCGTTCATCCAAACTTGATGGGTCCTATCCGTGAGAAAGGAGTTGATCCAACGGAGGACAGTTGGATCCATGTCCTCCGTTGGATCAACTCCTTTCTCACGGATAGGACCCATCAAGTGCGGATGAACGCTTGCAGCTCGCCAATGGAACCACTTCTCTATGGAGTCCTGCAGGGCTCGGCATTGTCGCCCCTGCTATTCAACTGCTATATGCGCCCACTCACTGACATTATTGTCCAATTTCTCCCAATGACGCCAACAATGGGGGCACAATTCCCCCCAACGGAGGACAGTGCCACTACATCCAAAAAGGTATTCCATGCCATCTCCCAGGATTTGATGGTCGATAGTGTCAAAGGCTGCGGAGAGGTCGAGTAGCACCAGGGCTGCCGACCCCCCGCATCCTTTACCCTTAACAGGCGTTCGGGTATAATGACACACCCCTCCAAAAAGGGTGTGTCCATGACAACCTGGGCTCACAGGAAGCGGGTTAGGTACCTGGGTGTCATTCCTAATAGAAGGCCAGTGCGGCAGCAGGAGAGGGAGCGATGAGCCTCCAGGGGGAAAGGGGAGGACAGGAGGCGAGTGCGGTGATAAAAAGCTGCTGGCCAAGTAATCTTTGCTTTATTGTTCGATGGATTTGGGGAGACTCTCCTCATTAATATGCATTCTTGGTACTCGAAGATCTTAAAGGGTTAACAGATATGACCGGAATCCTTGGCCGTTTTTTTTTTTTAATAGAGGACGCCCATGTTGGAAGTTTGTCGGCTCTAATTTAAATGCTTCTCTCGGCGGGGCTTTAATGTGCTCCAGGCTTATTAGTCCGGTATTTTAATGAGGCAATGACTACGGCATAAAAAGGATCACTGGTTTTAAGGCTTTCACGGACCATCAGACCGCCATATCAGCACTTGCCGCTCACCCTGGGCGTCTGTCTCCATGCAAGTGCTATTTTTAAATTGGCAATTACACCGCGCTTTATTTGTGATGCCGCTGCTCGCATCAAATGCTAATTTCCAGCCTCCCACAACGTGAGGCTTATTCATTAAGGGTCTTTGTAAGTCACAACTAAAGTGCTCATAGCGCTCCGCCACGCGTCATAGCAACCGCCGCCGCATATACCGTCCCTTCATTCTATTACCTTGCCGCGGCTTTAATGTATATTACTAAAAAGGTTTTCTAAGTAATTGTGGGGTGATCGGCGACAGAGCGCTCATTTCATTCTACATATACAAACCAGAGGTCTGATTGCAACGCCCACCAGGAAGGAGAAACTGATTACTAACTTTAATGGTAATGAGATTTAACCCTTTAAAGGCTTGTACACATGAGTGCCCAGTGCAGCAATCACCATCCACCCCCCCATCCATCCAAAACCACACACATCCATCCCTCCATACCCCCATCCCTTAATCAATTCACCTACCTACCATCTATCCAGCCATGCAACCCTCCACCCATCATCCACATATCCTCTAATTCCCCCATCCACCCCTACATCCACCCATCAAAAACCACACACATCCATCCCTCCATACCTCCATCCCTTAATAAATTCACCTACCTACCATCTATCCAGCCATGCAACCCTCCACCCATCATCCACATATCCTCTAATTCCCCCATCCACCCCTACATCCACCCATCAAAAACCACACACATCCATCCCTCCATACCTCCATCCCTTAATAAATTCACCTACCTACCATCCATCCAGCCATGCAACCCTCCACCCATCATCCACATGTCCTCTAATTCCCCCCATCCACCCCTACATCCATCTATCCATCCTTTCAAAACCACACACATCCATTCCTTTATACCTCCTACCCACCATCCATCCATGCAACCCTCTACCCACCATTCACCTATTCATCTGCTCAACTGTCCACCATCATCTACCTATCCTCTCATTCCCCCATCCACCCCTACATCAACCCATCAAAAACCACACACATCCATCCCTCCATACCTCCATCCCTTAATAAATTCACCTACCTACCATCCATCCATGCAACCCTCCACCCATCATCTACCTATCCTCTCATTCCCCCATCCACCCCAACATCCACCCATCAAAAACCACACACATCCATCCCTCCATACCTCCATCCCTTAATAAATTCACCTACCTACCATCCATCCATGCAACCCTCCACCCATCATCTACCTATCCTCTCATTCCCCCATCCACCCCAACATCCACCCATCAAAAACCACACACATCCATCCCTCCATACCTCCATCCCTTAATAAATTCACCTACCTACCATCCATCCATGCAACCCTCCACCCATCCTCTACCTATCCTCTCATTCCCCCATCCACCCCTACATCCATCCATCCAAAACCACACACATCCATGCCTTAATGAATTCCTCTAGCTACCATCTATCCATGCAACCCTCCACTCATTATCCACCTATCCTCTCATTTCCCCATCCACCCCTACATCTATCCATTCTTTCAAAACCACACACATCCATTCCTCCATACCGCCTACCCACCACCCATCCATGCAACCCTCTACCCATCATTCACCTATTCATCTGCTCAACTATCCACCATCATCCACCTATCCTCTCATTCCCCCATCCACCCCTACATCCATCCATTCATTCATTTACCCATCCATCTAATACCACACACATCCATACCTCCACATACCTCCGACCCACCATCCATCCATGCAACTCTCTACCCATAGTTGAGGGTAAAAAAAGACACAAGTCCATCAGGTCCAACCTATGTGTGTGATTATATGTCAGTATTACATTGTATATCCCTGTATGTTGCGGTCGTTCAGGTGCTTATCTAATAGTTTTTTGAAACTATTGATGCTCCCCGCTGAGACCACCGCCTGTGGAAGGGAATTCCACATCCTTGCCGCTCTTACAGTAAAGAACCCTCTACGTAGTTTAAGGTTAAACCTCTTTTCTTCTATATGTGGGGTCACCAGTACGTTATTTGTGTATTGAAATCATATCCCCTCTCAAGCGTCTCTCCACCTATTCATCTGCTCAACTATCCACCATCATCCACCTATCCCCCCTTTCCCAATCCACCCCTTCATCTATCCATCCATCCAATCATCTCCACACACCCATCCATCCAAAACCACACAATCCTACCCTCCATACCTACATCCCTTAATCAATTCACCTACCTACCATCCATCCATGCAACCCTCCACCCAGCATCCACCTATTCATTTGTTCAGCTATCCACCATCATCCACCTATCCTGTCATTCCTCGATCCACCCCTACATCCATCCATCTATCCCCACACCCACCCATCCAAACTCACACATCCATCCATCTATCCAGCCACATACCTACCCAAACCCATCCATCCATCCAAAACTACACACATCCATCCCTCAATCCATTCACCTACCCACCGTCCATCCAGGCAACTACCCATCCACCTATTCATCTGCTCAACTATCCACCATCATCCACCTATCCTCTCATTCCTCCATCCACAACCACACACATCTATCCCTCCATACTTCCATTCCTTAATCCATTCACCTACCCACCATCCATCCATGCAACCCTTTCCCCACCATCCACCTATTCATCTGCTCAACTATCCACCATCATCCATCTATCCTCTCATTCCTCCATCCACCCCTACATCCATCCATTCATCCCCACACACCCACCCATCCAAACATACACATTCCTCCATCCCTCAATCCATTCATCTACCCACCATCCGTCCATGCACCCATCCACCATCATCCACCTATCCTCTCATTCCTCCATCCACCCCTTCATATATTCTCCATCCATCCGTCCATCCCCACACACCCACCCACCCATCCAAACTCACACATCCATCCATCCATCCATCCACCCATCCAAACCCACACACCTATCCATCTATACATCCAAACCGACACATCCACCCACTTATCCAAATCTACCCATTCAAACATACACATCCATCCATCCCTCCATTCCTCAATCCATTCATCTACCAACCATCCATCCATGCAACCTTCCACCCATCGTCCACCTATCCTCTCATTCCTCCATTCACCCCTTCATACATTTATCCATCCATCCCCACACACTCACCCATCCAAACTCACCCATCCATCCATCCACCTACCCATCCAAACCCATCCATCCAAACCCACACACCTATCCATACAAACCGACACACCCATTCATCCATCAACCCACCCACTTAACCAAACCTACCCATCCATCCAAACCTACACATCCATCCGTCCCTCCATATCTCCATCCCTCAATCCATTCATCTGCCCATCATCCATCCATGCAACCCTTCATCCATCCATCTACCATCATCCACCTATCCTCTCATTCCTCCATACACCCCTCCATCCAAACCCACATACAATCACCCATCTATCAATCCATCCATTGCTCCAACCATTAATCCCTTAATCTCTCCATCAATTCATCTACCCACCATCCATCCATGGAACTCTCCACCCACCCATCCATCTTCCCTACCATCCAACATCATCCACTTATGCCGCGTACACACGAGCGGACTTTACGGCGGACTTTGCCCGGCGGACTTTTCGACGTACTTTCCGACGGACTTTCTGAATGAACGGACTTGCCTACACACAATCCACCAAAGTCCGTCAAATTCGTACGTGATGACGTACGACCGGACTAAAACAAGGAAGTTCATAGCCAGTAGCCAATAGCTGCCCTAGCGTGGCTTTTTTGTCCGTCGAACTAGCATACAGACGGCGGACTTTTCGACCGGACTCAATTTCAACGGATAAATTTGAAACAAGTTTCAAATCTAAGTCCGTCCAACTTTTGAGAAAACAAAGTCCGCTGGAGCCCACACACATCGAATTGTCCGACGAAATCCAGTCCGCCGGGCAAAGTCCGCCGTAAAGTCCGCTCGTGTGTACGCGGCATTATCCTTTTATTCCTCCATCCACCCATCAATCCATCCATCCATCCAACCCACCCACCCATCCAAACTCACAATCCATTCATCCCTTTATTCATCTATACATCCATCCACTCAGTCAACCAAACCAATCCCTCCCTCTATCCACCCAACCAACCAACCATCCATTCATCCAAACCCACACACCTATCCATTCATCATCCCTCACACCCTCACTCCCTCCTTCCATCCATCCACACATCCATCTAATACCACACACCCATTAATCCATCCACCTATCCATTCATTAGAAATTAATATATGTAGAGATAATATTACTATAGACCTACTGATGCATTCAGTATATGCAGTGTTACTATAGGCAGTAATATGTACAGTAGAATGTAGTGAATTGATGCTCTACTACAGGGGTCTCCAAACTTTCGAAAACAAAGGGCCAGTTTACGGTCCTTCAGGCATTAGGGGGGCCCGGACATAGAAAAAGTCCTCATATCAGTGGGAAAAAAACATGCCCCATCTTTGGTGGCATTGAGCCCCAAAAGTTGGTTTCAAGGGGAGAAATTGAGCTCCATTGTTGGTGTCATTGGGCCCCATCATTGGTGTCATTGGGAGGAATTGTGCCCCCATTGTTGGCGTCTTTGGGAGAAATTGGACCCCGTCATTGGTGTCATTGGGAAGGATTGTGCCCCTTCATTTATTTCAGTGTGGGGGGGTATTATGGCCCACTGTTGGTATCAGTGGATGAAAAAGTGCCTCAAGGGACGGATTAACGCAAGCAAAGGGCCACATCTGGCCCCCAGGCTGCAGTTTGGAGGCCACTGCTCTACTAGTTTAAACTCTCCTGCTCTCTGTTTCAGCCATCATTTTATGAAGAGTACGATGCAATAGTTAGAGGTGTAAGTCTGTGTAGCAGACAGCAAGATGCCAACAGATTCGTTGATCCAATCGAGCACAGAGTCTTTATTTACCACCAGCTGGGTGCTTAAGAAATGTGGGGTGAAGCTGCAGTGAGCAGTCAAATCCAATCAGTTGGCAGGGCCGGCATTCTCGCCAGTACAGTATGAGCTGTACCCATCTTCAGTATGGACATTGAAGATAGCTACATTGTAGAGCAAACCAGGTGAAATCTGGCTTGCAGGAAGGTCGGTCAACCCAGCAGGAAGACTACGAATCCAACAAAAATTTGAAACCTCTTTTAAAAATAATGCTGTGGGTAGCTGGATACTGCCATGGGGGACATGTACCAATGCAAAATACATTTTTGGAAAAAATACTGCTTAGTAGAGTTGGACGAAATGTTCGAGCCGAGCAAAAGTTTGGTCTGAACATCGCCTGTTCGCCCATTTCGGAAAACGCCTGCGTTTGCAAGGCGCTCTGCGGGATGTTCACCTGCCGAGTGCCCCACAATTCACTGCGCAGTGCATTCTAAGCCCTGATTAGGCAAAGTTTTGCCCAATCAGGGCGCAATGAATAGCTGGTTGTTAAGGAGCAGGCGGGGAAGCCGGCCTCGGCGTCCTTAACAATGGATGAGTCATCAGCTGTCAATGAGCTTCCTCGCTGGCAGCTGAATAAAAAAAAAAAAAACATTGCTGAAAATACCCTTTGGGTCTAGTGTGGGTTTTAACCACTTGCCGACCGCCTCACGCCTATATACGTGAGCAGAGCGGCACGGGCAGGCAAAATCACGTACCTGAAACGTGATTGCCTTCCCGCGGGTGGGGGGTCCGATCGGACCCCCCCCCGGTGCCAGCTGCGGTCGGCATTTGGTTGGGAGCGATGAGAGACGAGGGGGAGACCATCCGATCGTGGCCCCCCCCTCGCGATCGCTCCCAGCCACTGACAAACATCCCCTGCCTCTGTATAGTACACAGAGGCAGAGGATGTGATGTCATCTCTCCTCGGCTGTCAGTTTCCGTTCCAGCGCCGAGGAGAGATGACATGTAAGTAAGTGCACAACACAAACACACACAGTAGAACATGCCAGGCATACATTACACCCCCGATCCCCCCCCCGATCGCCCCCCGATCCCCCCCCAATCACCCCCCCCCCCTGTCACAAACTGACACCAAGCAGGTTTTTTTTTTTTTTTTTTTTTTTTTCCTGATTACTGTTAGGTGTCAGTTTGTGACAGTTAGCAGTGTTAGGACAGTTACTGTAACCCCCCTGTAGGTCTAGGGTACCCCCCTTACCCCCCCTAATAAAGTTTTAACCCCTTGATCACCCCCCCTCACCAGTGTCGCTAAGCGATCATTTTTCTGATCGCTGTATTAGTGTCGCTGGTGACGGTAGTTAGGGACGTAAATATTTAGGTTTGCCGTCAGTGTTTTATAGCGACAGGGACCCCCATATACTACCTAATAAATGTTTTAACCCCTTGATTGCCCCCTAGTTAACCCTTTCACCACTGATCACCGTATAACCGTTACGGGTGACGCTGGTTAGTTCGTTTATTTTTTATAGTGTCAGGGCACCCGCCGTTTATTACCGAATAAAGGTTTAGCCCCCTAATCGCCCGGCGGTGATATGCGTCGCCCCAGGCAGCGTCAGATTAGCGCCAGTACCCCCCCTAATAAAGTTTTAACCCCTTGATCACCCCCTGTCGCCAGTGTCGCTAAGCGATCATTTTTCTGATCGCTGTATTAGTGTCACTGGTGACGCTAGTTAGGGACGTAAATATTTAGGTTCGCCGTCAGTGTTTTATAGCGACAGGGACCCCCATATACTATCTAATAAATGTTTTAACCCCTTGATTGCCCCCTAGTTAACCCTTTCACCACTGATCACCGTATAACTGTTACGGGTGACGCTGGTTAGTTAGTTTATTTTTTATAGTGTCAGGGCACCCGCCGTTTATTACCGAGTAAAGGTTTAGCCCCCTGATCGCCCGGCGGTGATATGCGTTGCCCCAGGCAGCGTCAGATTAGCGCCAGTACCGCGAACACCCACGCACGCACCGTACACGCACCATACACCTCCCTTAGTGGTATAGTATCTGATCGGATCAATATCTGATCCGATCAGATCTATACTAGCGTCCCCAGCAGTTTAGGGTTCCCAAAAACGCAGTGTTAGCGGGATCAGCCCAGATACCTGCTAGCACCTGCGTTTTGCCCCTCCGCCCGGCCCAGCCCAGCCCACCCAAGTGCAGTATCGATCGATCACTGTCACTTACAAAACACTAAACGCATAACTGCAGCGTTCGCAGAGTCAGGCCTGATCCCTGCGATCGCTAACAGTTTTTTGGTAGCATTTTGGTGAACTGGCAAGCACCAGCCCCAGGCGTCAGATTAGCGCCAGTACCGCTAACACCCACGCACGCAGCATACGCCTCCCTTAGTGGTATAGTATCTGAACGGATCAATATCTGATCCGATCAGATCTATACTAGCGTCCCCAGCAGTTTAGGGTTCCCAAAAACGCAGTGTTAGCGGGATCAGCCCAGATACCTGCTAGCACCTGCGTTTTGCCCCTCCGCCCGGCCCGGCCCAGCCCACCCAAGTGCAGTATCGATCGATCACTGTCACTTACAAAACTCTAAACGCATAACTGCAGCGTTCGCAGAGTCAGGCCTGATCCCTGCGATCGCTAACAGTTTTTTTTGTAGCGTTTTGGTGAACTGGCAAGCGCCAGCGGCCTAGTACACCCCGGTCGTAGTCAAACCAGCACTGCAGTAACACTTGGTGACGTGGCGAGTCCCATAAGTGCAGTTCAAGCTGGTGAGGTGGCAAGCACAAGTAGTGTCCCGCTGCCACCAAAAAGACAAACACAGGCCCGTCATGCCCATAGTGCCCTTCCTGCTGCATTCGCCAATCCTAATTGGGAACCCACCGCTTCTGCAGCGCCCGTACTTCCCCCATTCACATCCCCAACCAAATGCAGTCAGCTGCATGAGAGGCATTTTCTTTATGTCCTCCCGAGTACCCCTACCCAGCGAACCCCCCAAAAAATATGTTGTGTCTGCAGCAAGCGCGGATATAGGCGTGACACCCGCTATTATTGTCCCTCCTGTCCTGACAATCCTGGTCTTTGCATTGGTGAATGTTTTGAACGCTACCATGCACTAGTTGAGTATTAGCGTAGGGTACAGCATTGCACAGACTAGGCACACTTTCACAGGGTCTCCCGAGATGCCATCGCATTTTGAGAGACCCGAACCTGGAACCGGTTACAGTTATTATAGTTAGTTACAAAAAAAAGTGTAAAAAAAAAAAAACACAAACAAAAATATAAAATAAAAATAGTTGTCGTTTTATTGTTCTCTCTCTCTCTATTCTCTCTCTATTGTTCTGCTCTTTTTTACTGTATTCTATTCTGCAATGTTTTATTGTTATTATGTTTTATCATGTTTGCTTTTCAGGTATGCAATTTTTTATACCTTACCGTTTACTGTGCTTTATTGTTAACCATTTTTTTGTCTTCAGGTATGCCATTCACGACTTTGAGTGGTTATACCAGAATGATGCCTGCACGTTTAGGTATCATCTTGGTATCATTCTTTTCAGCCAGCGGTCGGCTTTCATGTAAAAGCAATCCTAGTGGCTAATTAGCCTCTAGACTGCTTTTACAAGCAGTGGGAGGGAATGCCCCCCCCCCCAACATCTTCCGTGTTTTTCTCTGGCTCTCCTGTCTCAACAGGGAACCTAAAAATGCAGCCGGTGATTCAGCCAGCTGACCATAGAGCTGATCAGAGACCAGAGTGGCTCCAAACATCTCTATGACCTAAGAAACCGGAAGCTACGAGCATTTTATGACGTAGATTTCGCCGGATGTAAACAGCGCCATTGGGAAATTGGGAAAGCATTTTATCACACCGATCTTGGTGTGATCAGATGCTTTGAGGGCAGAGGAGAAATCTAGGGTCTAATAGACCCCAATTTTTGCAAAAAAGAGTACCTGTCACTACCTATTGCTATCATAGGGGATATTTACATTCCCTGAGATAACAATAAAAATGATTTAAAAAAAAAAAAATGAAAGGAACAGTTTAAAAATAAGATAAAAAAATAATAATAATAAAGAAAAAAAAAAAAAAAAAAAAAAAAAGCACCCCTGTCCCCCCTGCTCTCGCGCTAAGGTGAACGCAAGCGTTGGTCTGGCGTCAAATGTAAACAGCAATTGCACCATGCATGTGAGGTATCGCCGCGAAGGTCAGATCGAGGGCAGTAATTTTAGCAGTAGACCTCCTCTGTAAATCTAAAGTGGTAACCTGTAAAGGCTTTTAAAGGCTTTTAAAAATGTATTTAGTTTGTCGCCACTGCACGTTTGTGCGCAATTTTAAAGCATGTCATGTTTGGTATCTATGTACTCGGCCTAAGATCATCTTTTTTATCTCATCAAACATTTGGGCAATATAGTGTGTTTTAGTGCATTAAAATGTAAAAAAGTGTGTTTTTTCCCCAAAAAATGCATTTGAAAAATCGCTGCGCAAATACTGTGTGAAAAAAAAAAATGAAACACCCACCATTTTAATCTGTAGGGCATTTGCTTTAAAAAAAATATATAATGTTTGGGGGTTCAAAGTAATTTTCTTGCAAAAAAAAATTATTTTTTTATGTAAACAATAAGTGTCAGAAAGGGCTTTGTCTTCAAGTGGTTAGAAGAGTGGGTGATGTGTGACATAAGCTTCTAGATGTTGTGCATAAAATGCCAGGACAGTTCAAACCCCCCCCAAATGACCCCATTTTGGAAAGTAGACACCCCAAGCTATTTGCTGAGAGTCATGTTGAGTCCATGGAATAATTTATATTGTGACACAAGTTGCGGGAAAGAGACAATTTTTTATTTTTTTTATTTTTTTTTGCGCAAAGTTGTCACTAAATGATATATTGCTCAAACATGCCATGGGAATATGTGAAATTACACCCCAAAATACATTCTGCTGCTTCTCCTGAGTACGGGGATACCACATGTGTGAGACTTTTTGGGAGCCTAGCCGCGTACGGGACCCCGAAAACCAAGCACCGCCTTCAGGCTTTCTAAGGCCGTAAATTTTTGATTTCACTCTTCACCGCCTATCACAGTTTCGGGGGCCATGGAATGCCCAGGTGGCAAAAAAAACGCCCAAATGACCCCATTTTGGAAAGTAGACACCCCAAGCTATTTGATGAGAGGTATAGTGAGTATTTTGCAGACCTCACTTTTTGTCACAAAGTTTTGAAAATTGAAAAAAGAAAAAAAAAATTTTTTTTTCTCGTCTTTCTTTATTTTCAAAAACAAATGAGAGCTGCAAAATACTCACCATGCCTCTCAGCAAATAGCTTGGGGTGTCTACTTTCCAAAATGGGGTCATTTGGGGGGGGTTTGTGCCACCTGGGCATTCCATGGCCTCCGAAACTGTGATAGGCAGTGAGGAGTAAAATCAAAAATGTACGCCCTTAGAAATCCTGAAGGCGGTGCTTGGTTTTCGGGGTCCCGTACGCGGCTAGGCTCCTAAAAAGTCCCACACATGTGGTATCCCCGTACTCAGGAGAAGCAGCTAAATGTATTTTGGGGTGCAATTCCACATATGCCCATGGCCTGTGTGAGCAATATATCATTTAGTGACAACTTTGTGCAAAAAAAAAAAAAAAAATTGTCACTTTCCCGCAACTTGTGTCAAAATATAAAACATTCCATGGACTCAACATGCCTCAAAGCAAATAGCTTGGGGTGTCTACTTTCCAAAATGGGGTCATTTGGGGGGGGTTTATGTCATCTGGGCATTTTATGGCCTTCAAAACCGTGATAGGTAGTGAGGAGTAAAATCAAAAATGTACGCCCTTAGAAATCCTGAAGGCGGTGCTTGGTTTTCGGGGCCCCGTACGCGGCTAGGCTCCCAAAAAGTCCCACACATGTGGTATCCCCGTACTCAGGAGAAGCAGCTAAATGTATTTTGGGGTGTAATTCCACATATGCCCATGGCCTGTGTGAGCAATATATCATTTAGTGACAACTTTTTGTAATTTTTTTTTTTTTTTTTTTTTTTTGTCATTATTCAATCACTTGGGACAAAAAAAAATGAATATTCAATGGGCTCAACATGCCTCTCAGCAAATTCCTTGGGGTGTCTACTTTCCAAAATGGGGTCATTTGTGGGGGTTTTGTACTGCCCTGCCATTTTAGCACCTCAAGAATCGACATAGGCAGTCATAAATTAAAGGCTGTGTAAATTCCAGAAAATGTACCCTAGTTTGTAGACGCTATAACTTTTGCGCAAACCAATAAATATACACTTATTGACATTTTTTTTACCAAAGACATGTGGCCGAATACATTTTGGCCTAAATGTATGACTAAAATTGAGTTTATTGGATTTTTTTTAGAACAAAAAGTAGAAAATATCATTTTTTTTCAAAATTTTCGGTCTTTTTCTGTGTATAGCGCAAAAAATAAAAACGGCAGAGGTGATCAAATACCATCAAAAGAAAGCTCTATTTGTGGGAAGAAAAGGACGCAAATTTCGTTTGGGTACAGCATTGCATGACCGCGCAATTAGCAGTTAAAGCGACGCAGTGCCGAATTGTAAAAAGTGCTCTGGTCAGGAAGGGGCTAAATCCTTCCGGGGCTGAAGTGGTTAAGGGGAACCCCACACCAAAATGTAAAAAAAATGGCGTGGTCCCCCCAAAATCCATACCAGACCCTTATCTGAGTACACAATCTGGCAGGCCAGGAAAGAGGGGAGATGAGCGCCCCCCCACCACTCCTGAACCATACCAGGCCACATGCCCTCAACATGGGGGGGGTACTTTGGGGCACCTCAAAGCACCTTCTCCCCATGCTGATGAGGACAAATGCCAAGGGTCTCTTCCCCACAACCCTGGGCTGTGGTTGTTGGGGCCGGCGGGCAGGGGGGTTTTTAGAATCTGGGCCTCCAGATTCCGCCCTCCCTATATGAATGAGTAGGGGGGACATTAACCCCCCCCCCTACTCATTCACCCAAAAAAGTGTGAAAAATAAATAAAAACAGTACACAGGTTTTTGACAAGTCCTTTAAAAAAAACAAAAAAAAACAGTAAATAAAAAAAAAATGTCCCCTGATGTAGATCCATCATCAATCATGACGCCATCACCACTGCTGAACCCAAAAAAACAACAAAAAAACAACCACTTTTATCCTAATGCATAGAATGCACCTTCTGCCTTTACAACTTCTTTAAAAGGTGACATAACAAATTAACAAAAGCAATAAAAAATTACAATATCAACAGTACGTAGAAGACTATTTAGGAAGCATACATGGGTAAGGTGGTTCAGGTTTGTACATTAGGCACAATACTTAAAGAAGCAATTCCTATGTTACAAATAAGGTACTATCATTACCATAAACCTGGAGGATCTCTTTGGTACAATAACAATGTGTTTGGTAGTGTCTGGAATCTTCTAGGAATAAACAGTATGCTACTTAGAAAAAAAAAAAAATCAGGTTAGGAAGGCACAAAAGATATTAATACCACATGGGGATGTCTTAAAATGAGTTCAAGTGAGTGGAATGGATCTACGGTCTTGCAGCCAGGAGGTCCACTGCCTCCGAAAGTTGTTTTTCTTTGTAATGAGCCCAAGCAAAGAGATACTCCTGCATAGTATTATTATTCAACAGAGTAATTACTGTTGCCAAGATAGGAGATTTAGCATCTTTCCCACGGTTTTGCTATGGACAGCCTGGCTGCAATCAACGTATGAGTGATGAACGTTTGGAATGGAACAGGCCAGAAGAGCCAGTTTAGGATCAGGTGGGCAGGAGACCACACCGCCTCCAACAGAGTAGAGAGTCATCCGGAAAAATTGTGGCGAGTCTATGAGGAGTATAATACCACTTATGTCTCTTCTGACTTTCTATCCTATCTCCTCTCTTTCTCATTCTCTCTTCTTTCTTCTCCTTCTTTCTTCCCTCTTTCTTTTGCCCCCTCTTGCTTCTCACTTTCTATCCTCTTTCTTTCTTCCCCTCCCTCTCTCTGCCCTCTTTCTTTTCTCTCTCTCTTTCTTCTCTCCTGGCCTCTCCTTCCCCCTTCCTTCTTTCTTTTCCTTGCTCTTTCTTTCTATTGTCTCTTTTATTTATTTATTTCAAGTACTTATATAGTGCCATCAATTTACGCAGCACTTTACATATACATTGTACATTGTACAGGAGCTTACAATCTAAGGTCCCTAACTCACATTCATACACATACTAGGGCCAATTTAGACATGATCCGATTAACCTACCAGCATGTCTTTAGAGTGTGGGAGGAAACTGGAGTACCCGGAGGAAACTCCGCAGGCACAGGGAGAACATGCAAATTCCAGGCAGATGGTGTCATGGTCAGGATTCAAACCACTGGGCTTCTCACTACAACACTACACCAATGGGCTTCTCCCCCCCACCCCTCCCCCCCATTTTTTCGGTCTTTTTCTACACTCTCTCTTCTATCCCCCTTCTCTCTTCAGTCTTTTCTTCACTCTCTCTCTCTCTCTCCCTCTCTTCTATTCCCCCTTCTCTCTTCAGTCTTTTTCTTTCTTCTCTCTCTCTCTCGCTCTCTTTTATCCCCATTGTCTCTTCAGTCTTTTTCTTAACTTCTTTTCTCTCCCCCCTTTTCTCTTCAGTCTTTTTCTTTTTCTCTCTCTTTCACTTCTACCCCCTTCTCTCTTCAGTCTTTTTCTTCACTTCTTTCCCCCCCTTTCTTTAGTCTTTTTCTTCAATCTCTCTTCTATCCCCCCCTTTTTTCTTCAGTCTTTCTTCATTCTCCCTCTCTCTCTTCTACCCCCTTCTCTCTTCAGTCTTTTTCTTGACTACTGCTCTTCCCCCTTCTCTGTTCAGTCTTTTTCTTCACTTCTTCTCTCCCCCCTTTTCTCTTCAGTCTTTCTCTTCATTCCCCCTCTCTCTCTTCTATCCCCCCTTCTCTCTTCAGTCTTTTTCTTCACTTCTTCTCTCCCCCCATTTCTCTTCAGTCTTTTTCTCCATTCTTCCTCTCTCTCTTTTATCCCCCTTCTCTCTTCAGTCTTTTCTTCTCTCTCTATCTCTCTCTCTCTTCTATTCCCCCTTCTCTCTTCAGTCTTTTTCTTCACTTCTCCCCCTTTTCTCTTCAATCTTTTTCTTCATTCTCTCTCTCTCTCTTCTACCCCCTTCTCTCTTCAGTCTTTTTCTTCGCTTCTTCTCCCCCCCTTTTCTCTTCAGTCTTTTTCTTCATTCACCCTCTCTCTCTTCTACCCCCCTTCTCTCTTCAGTCTTTTTCTTCACTCCTTTCCCCCCTATCTTCAGTCTTTTTCTTCACTCTCTCTTCTACCCCCCCCTTTTTTCTTCAGTCTTTCTTCATTCTCCCTCTCTCTCTTCTACCCCATCTCTCTTCAGTCTTTTTATTCACTACTGCTCTTCCCCCTTCTCTGTTCAGTCTTTTTCTTCACTTCTTCTCTCCCCCCTTTTCTCTTCAGTCTTTCTCTTCATTCCCCCTCTCTCTCCTCTATCCCCCTTTTCTCTTCAGTCTTTTTCTTCACTTCTTCTCTCCCCCTTTTCTCTTCAGTCTTTTTCTTCATTCTCCCTCTCTCTCTTATATCCCCCTTCTCTCTTCAGTCTTTTCTTCTCTCTCTATCTCTCTCTCTCTTCTATTCCCCCTTCTCTCTTCAGTCTTTTTCTTCACTTCTTCTCCCCCTTTTCTCTTCAGTCTTTTTCTTCATTCTCTCTCTCTCTCGTCTACCCCCTTCTCTCTTCAGTCTTTTTCTTCACTTCTTCTCCCCCCCTTTTCTCTTCAGTCTTTTTCTTCGTTCACCCTCTCTCTCTTCTACCTCTTTTCTCTCTTCAGTCTTTTTCTTCACTCCTTTCCCCCCTTTCTTCAGTCTTTTTCTTCACTCTCTCTTCTATCCCCCCTTTTTTCTTTAGTCTTTCTTCATTCTCCCTCTCTCTCTTCTACCCCCTTCTCTCTTCAGCCTTTTCTTCTTCTCTCTCTCTCTCTCTCTCTCTCTCTTCTATTCCCCCTTCTCTCTTCAGTCTTTTTCTTCACTTCTTCTCCCCCCCTTTTTCTCTTCAGTCTTTTTCTTCATTCTCCCTCTCTCTCTTATATCCCCCTTCTCTCTTCAGTCTTTTCTTCTCTCTCTCTCGTCTACCCCCCTTCTCTCTTCAGTCTTTTCTTCTCTCTCTCTCTCTCTCTCTCTCTCTCTCTCTCTCTCTCTCTCTTCTACCCCCCTTCTCTCTTCAGTCTTTTTCTTCACTCCTTCTCTCCCCCCTTTCTTCAGTCTTTTACTTCACTCTCTCTTCTCCCCCCTTTTCACTTCAGTCTTTGTATTCATTCTCCCTCTCTCTTCTATCCACCCTTCTCTCTTCAGTATTTTTTTCCTCTCTCTCCCCACCCCCTTTCTTCAGTAATTTCTTCATTCTCTCTTCTATCCCCCTTCTCTCTTCAGTCTGTTTCCTTACTCCTCTCTCTCTCCCCCCTTTCTTCAGTCTTTTAGTTACTCACTCTCTTCTATCACCCTTCTCTCCTCAGTCTTTTTCTTCTCCCTCTCTTTTACCCCCCCTTTCTCTCTTCAGGCTTTGTCTTCATTCTCACTCTCTCTTCACCCCCCCCCCCCTTTCTTCAGCCTTTTCCTTATTCTCTCTTCTATCCTTTTTCTCTCTTCGGTCTTTTTCTTAACTTCTTCTCCCCCCTTTTTTCTTCAGTCTTTTTCTTCATTCTCTCTCTCTTCTCCCTTCTGTCTTTTTCTTTGCTTTCTCACTCTCTCTCTTATATCATCCTCTCTCTCACTTTCTTTCCTCTCTCCCTTTGCTTCTCTCTTTCCCTCCCTCCCTCTCTCTTTCTATCCTCTCTTCTCTCTCTTATATCTTCCTCTCCCTTTCTTTCCTCTCTCCCTCTGCTTCTCTTTCTTTCCCTCCCTCCCTCTCTCTATCCTCTCTTCTCTCTCAGTCCCTTCCTCTCTCTTCAGTCTTTTTATCCTTTCTGTCTCTTATTTTCTTCCCCTCTCTCTCCCTCCTTCTCCTTTCTCTCCCCCCCTTCCCCCCTCCATGTCTTGTCATTATAAACCCATAATAAAATCACATTGCGCACATCTTGTGCACGCTTGTCTCTGCTCTCTGATCAGATAGAATATAAACACTGTAGCGCATTTATAACGGTTCACATATCAGAGCTGCAGCAGAAGACTCCGGGAAGAAGTGACGTGATGTGATCTTTAAGCAAATGTTTGTGCATTAAAGTATCTTTCTCTTGGCGGCGCTTTCTAGATGACTGATCGCCCAGCATGCCGCAAACATCTGATTATACATCCACCAGCTGAGCAGGGAGCCATGTCTACTAGAAAGAAGAGAGCCGGGGAGGAGGAGCTGACAATATCTGCATGCCAAATCCCAAAATGATACATTGTATTTCTATTACAGAGAACCCGCTGTATACACTGAGAAAATGACACTTTTGTCTTGCAGTTAAGAAAATTATTTATTTATGCGGAAAGAAAAATTGCTTTATAAAAAAATCCTTATTCATGTCACTGGTCTAATGAATGGATAGGATGTATTCTCAGTGATGTCATCACTCTCCAGTGAATGGATAGGCTACATTCTCAGTGATGTCATCACTCTCTAGTGATTGGATAGGCTGCATTCTCAGTGATGTCACCGGCCTCTAGTGAATGAATAGGCTGCATTCTCAGTGATGTCACCAGTCTCTAGTGAATTAATAGGCTGCAATCTCAGTGATGTCACCGATCTCTAGTAGGGATGAGCCGAACACCCCCCTGTTCGGTTCCCACCAGAACATGCGAACAGGCAAAAAATGTGTTCGAACACACAAAGTCTATGGGACTCGAACATGAATAATCAAAAGTGCCAATTTTAAAGGCTTATATGCAAGTTATTGTCATAAAAAGTGTTTGGGGACCCGGGTCCTGCCCCAGGGGACATGAATCAATGCAAAAAAAAGTTTTAAAAATGGCCGTTTTTTCGGGAGCAGTGATTTTAATAATGCTTAAAGTGAAACAATAAAAGTGTAATATTCCTTTAAATTTCGTACCTGGGGGGTGTCTATAGTATGCCTGTAAAGGGGCGCATGTTTTCTGTGTGTAGAACAGTCTGACAGCAAAATGACATTTCTAAAGAAAAAAAGTCATTTAAAACTACTCGCGGCTATTAATGAATTGTCGGTCCAACAATACACATAAAACTTCATTGATAAAAACAGCATGGGATTTCCCCACAGGGGAATCCCGAATCAAAATTTAAAAAAAAAAATGGCGTGGGAGTCCCCCTAAATTCCATACCAGGCCCTTCAGGTCTGGTATGGATATTAAGGGGAACCCCGAGCCAAAATTTTTTAAAAAATGGCGTTGGAGTCCCCCTCAAAATCCATACCAGACCCTTCAGGTCTGGTATGGATTTTAAGGGGAACCCCATGCCAAAATTTTAAAAAAAATGGCGTGGGGTCCCCCCAAAAATCCATACCAGACCCTTATCTGAGCACACAACCTGGCAGGCCACAGGAAAAGAGGGGGAGATGAGAGCGCGCCCCCCCTCTTGAACCGTACCAGGCCACATGCCCTCTAATATTGGGAGGGTGCTTTGGGGTCCCCCCCAAAGCACCTTGTCCCCATGTTGATGGAGACAAGGGCCTCATCCGCACAACCCTTGTCCGGTGGTTGTGGGGGTCTGCGGGCAGGGGACTTATCGGAATCTGGAAGCCCATTTAACAAGGGGACCCCCAGATCCCGGCCCCCCCTGTGTGAAATGGTAAGTGGGTACCCCTACCATTTCACAAAAAAGTGTCAAAAATTTTAAAAATGACAAGAGACAGTTTTTGACAATTCCTTTATTTAAAGTCTTCTTCTTTCCATCTTCTTTCTTCTATCTTCTATCTTCGGTTTCTTCCTCCATCTTCTTCTTCCTCTGGTTCTTCCTCCGATCCTCTGCTTCTTGCTCCGGTGTTCTCGTCCGGCATCTTCCTCCGCAGTGTCTTCTTCCCTTCTTCGTTCTCGGGCCGCTCCACATCCATGATGGGAGGCTCCCGCTGTGTGACGCTTCTCGTCTTCTGACACTTCTTAAATAATGGAGGGCAGGGCCACCCGGTGACCCCGTCCCCCTCTGACGCATGGGGACTTGACGGGGACTTCCCTATGGGTTTCCCCGTGACGTCAGAGGGGGCAGGGTCACCCGGTTATGCCACCCTGTGACCCCGCCCTCCATTATTTAAGAAGTGTCAGAAGATGTGAAGCGTCACACAGCGGGAGCCTCCCATCATGGATGCGGAGCGGCCTGAGAATGAAGAAGGGAGGAAGATGCCGGACGAGATCACCGGAGCAAGAACCAGAGCAAGAAGAAGATGGAGCAAGAACCAGAGCAAGAACCAGAGCAAGAAGAAGATGGAGCAAGAACCAGAGCAAGAACCAGAGCAAGAAGAAGATGGAGCAAGAACCGGAGCAAGAACCAGAGCAAGAAGAAGATGGAGCAAGAACCGGAGCAAGAACCAGAGCAAGAAGAAGATGGAGCAAGAACCGGAGCAAGAACCAGAGCAAGAAGAAGATGGAGCAAGAACCAGAGCAAGAAGAAGATGGAGCAAGAATCAGAGCAAGAAGAAGATGGAGCAAGAACCGGAGCAAGAAGAAGATGGAGCAAGAACCAGAGCAAGAAGAAGATGGAGCAAGAACCAGAGCAAGAAGAAGATGGAGCAAGAACCAGAGCAAGAAGAAGATGGAGCAAGAACCAGAGCAAGAAGAAGATGGAGCAAGAACCAGAGCAAGAAGAAGATGGAGCAAGAACCGGAGCAAGAAGAAGATGGAGCAAGAACCGGAGCAAGAACCAGAGCAAGAAGAAGATGGAGCAAGAACCAGAGCAAGAAGAAGATGGAGCAAGAACCAGAGCAAGAACCAGAGCAAGAAGAAGATGGAGCAAGAACCAGAGCAAGAACCAGAGCAAGAAGAAGATGGAGCAAGAACCAGAGCAAGAACCAGAGCAAGAAGAAGATGGAGCAAGAACCGGAGCAAGAACCAGAGCAAGAAGAAGATGGAGCAAGAACCGGAGCAAGAACCAGAGCAAGAAGAAGATGGAGCAAGAACCGGAGCAAGAACCAGAGCAAGAAGAAGATGGAGCAAGAACCGGAGCAAGAACCAGAGCAAGAAGAAGATGGAGCAAGAACCAGAGCAAGAAGAAGATGGAGCAAGAACCAGAGCAAGAAGAAGATGGAGCAAGAACCGGAGCAAGAAGAAGATGGAGCAAGAACCAGAGCAAGAAGAAGATGGAGCAAGAACCAGAGCAAGAAGAAGATGGAGCAAGAACCAGAGCAAGAAGAAGATGGAGCAAGAACCAGAGCAAGAAGAAGATGGAGCAAGAACCAGAGCAAGAAGAAGATGGAGCAAGAACCAGAGCAAGAAGAAGATGGAGCAAGAACCAGAGCAAGAAGAAGATGGAGCAAGAACCAGAGCAAGAAGAAGATGGAGCAAGAACCGGAGCAAGAACCAGAGCAAGAAGAAGATGGAGCAAGAACCAGAGCAAGAAGAAGATGGAGCAAGAACCAGAGCAAGAAGAAGATGGAGCAAGAACCGGAGCAAGAAGAAGATGGAGCAAGAACCAGAGCAAGAAGAAGATGGAGCAAGAACCGGAGCAAGAACCAGAGCAAGAAGAAGATGGAGCAAGAACCAGAGCAAGAAGAAGATGGAGCAAGAACCAGAGCAAGAAGAAGATGGAGCAATAACCAGAGCAAGAAGAAGATGGAGCAAGAACCAGAGCAAGAAGAAGATGGAGCAAGAACCAGAGCAAGAAGAAGATGGAGCAAGAACCAGAGCAAGAAGAAGATGGAGCAAGAACCAGAGCAAGAAGAAGATGGAGCAAGAACCAGAGCAAGAACCAGAGCAAGAAGAAGATGGAGCAAGAACCGGAGCAAGAACCAGAGCAAGAAGAAGATGGAGCAAGAACCGGAGCAAGAACCAGAGCAAGAAGAAGATGGAGCAAGAACCGGAGCAAGAACCAGAGCAAGAAGAAGATGGAGCAAGAACCAGAGCAAGAAGAAGATGGAGCAAGAACCAGAGCAAGAAGAAGATGGAGCAAGAACCGGAGCAAGAAGAAGATGGAGCAAGAACCAGAGCAAGAAGAAGATGGAGCAAGAACCAGAGCAATAAGAAGATGGAGCAAGAACCAGAGCAAGAAGAAGATGGAGCAAGAACCAGAGCAAGAAGAAGATGGAGCAAGAACCAGAGCAAGAAGAAGATGGAGCAAGAACCAGAGCAAGAAGAAGATGGAGCAAGAACCAGAGCAAGAAGAAGATGGAGCAAGAACCGGAGCAAGAAGAAGATGGAGCAAGAACCGGAGCAAGAAGAAGATGGAGCAAGAACCGGAGCAAGAACCAGAGCAAGAAGAAGATGGAGCAAGAACCAGAGCAAGAAGAAGATGGAGCAAGAACCAGAGCAAGAAGAAGATGGAGCAAGAACCGGAGCAAGAAGAAGATGGAGCAAGAACCAGAGCAAGAAGAAGATGGAGCAAGAACCGGAGCAAGAAGAAGATGGAGCAAGAACCAGAGCAAGAACCAGAGCAAGAAGAAGATGGAGCAAGAACCAGAGCAAGAAGAAGATGGAGCAAGAACCAGAGCAAGAAGAAGATGGAGCAAGAACCAGAGCAAGAAGAAGATGGAGCAAGAACCGGAGCAAGAAGAAGATGGAGCAAGAACCGGAGCAAGAAGAAGATGGAGCAAGAACCGGAGCAAGAACCAGAGCAAGAAGAAGATGGAGCAAGAACCAGAGCAAGAAGAAGATGGAGCAAGAACCAGAGCAAGAAGAAGATGGAGCAAGAACCAGAGCAAGAAGAAGATGGAGCAAGAACCAGAGCAAGATAGAAGATGGAGCAAGAACCGGAGCAAGAACCAGAGCAAGAAGAAGATGGAGCAAGAACCAGAGCAAGAAGAAGATGGAGCAAGAACCAGAGCAAGAAGAAGATGGAGCAAGAACCAGAGCAAGATAGAAGATGGAGCAAGAACCGGAGCAAGAACCAGAGCAAGAAGAAGATGGAGCAAGAACCGGAGCAAGAACCAGAGCAAGAAGAAGATGGAGCGAGAACCAGAGCAAGAAGAAGATGGAGCAAGAACCAGGGCAAGAAGAAGATGGAGCAAGAACCAGAGCAAGAAGAAGATGGAGCAAGAACCAGAGCAAGAACCAGAGCAAGAAGAAGATGGAGCAAGAACCAGAGCAAGAAGAAGATGGAGCAAGAACTGGAGCAAGAAGAAGATGGAGCAAGAACCGGAGCAAGAAGAAGATGGAGCAAGAACCGGAGCAAGAAGAAGATGGAGCAAGAACCGGAGCAAGAAGAAGATGGAGCAAGAACCGGAGCAAGAAGAAGATGGAGCAAGAACCGGAGCAAGAAGAAGATGGAGCAAGAAGATGGAGCAAGAACCAGAGCAAGAAGAAGATGGAGCAAGAACCAGAGCAAGAAGAAGATGGAGCAAGAACCGGAGCAAGAAGAAGATGGAGCAAGAACCGGAGCAAGAACCAGAGCAAGAAGAAGATGGAGCAAGAACCAGAGCAAGAAGAAGATGGAGCAAGAACCGGAGCAAGAAGAAGATGGAGCAAGAACCGGAGCAAGATAGAAGATGGAGCAAGAACCGGAGCAAGATAGAAGATGGAGCAAGAACCAGAGCAAGTTAGAAGATGGAGCAAGAACCAGAGCAAGATAGAAGATGGAGCAAGAACCAGAGCAAGATAGAAGATGGAGCAAGAACCAGAGCAAGAAGAAGATGGAGCAAGAACCAGAGCAAGAAGAAGATGGAGCAAGAACCAGAGCAAGAAGAAGATGGAGCAAGAACCAGAGCAAGAAGAAGATGGAGCAAGAACCAGAGCAAGATAGAAGATGGAGCAAGAACCGGAGCAAGAACCAGAGCAAGAAGAAGATGGAGCAAGAACCAGAGCAAGAAGAAGATGGAGCAAGAACCGGAGCAAGAAGAAGATGGAGCAAGAAGATGGAGCAAGAACCAGAGCAAGAAGAAGATGGAGCAAGAACCGGAGCAAGAACCAGAGCAAGAAGAAGATGGAGCAAGAACCAGAGCAAGAAGAAGATGGAGCAAGAACCAGAGCAAGAAGAAGATGGAGCAAGAACCAGAGCAAGAAGAAGATGGAGCAAGAACCAGAGCAAGAAGAAGATGGAGCAAGAACCAGAGCAAGAAGAAGATGGAGCAAGAACCGGAGCAAGAAGAAGATGGAGCAAGAAGATGGAGCAAGAACCAGAGCAAGAAGAAGATGGAGCAAGAACCAGAGCAAGAAGAAGATGGAGCAAGAACCAGAGCAAGATAGAAGATGGAGCAAGAACCGGAGCAAGAACCAGAGCAAGAAGAAGATGGAGCAAGAACCAGAGCAAGATAGAAGATGGAGCAAGAACCAGAGCAAGATAGAAGATGGAGCAAGAACCAGAGCAAGATAGAAGATGGAGCAAGAACCAGAGCAAGATAGAAGATGGAGCAAGAAGAAGATGGAGCAAGAACCAGAGCAAGAAGAAGATGGAGCAAGAACCAGAGCAAGATAGAAGATGGAGCAAGAACCGGAGCAAGAACCAGAGCAAGAAGAAGATGGAGCAAGAACCAGAGCAAGAAGAAGATGGAGCAAGAACCGGAGCAAGAAGAAGATGGAGCAAGAACCGGAGCAAGAAGAAGATGGAGCAAGAAGATGGAGCAAGAACCAGAGCAAGAAGAAGATGGAGCAAGAACCGGAGCAAGAACCAGAGCAAGAAGAAGATGGAGCAAGAACCAGAGCAAGAAGAAGATGGAGCAAGAACCAGAGCAAGAAGAAGATGGAGCAAGAACCAGAGCAAGAAGAAGATGGAGCAAGAACCAGAGCAAGAAGAAGATGGAGCAAGAACCGGAGCAAGAAGAAGATGGAGCAAGAAGATGGAGCAAGAACCAGAGCAAGAAGAAGATGGAGCAAGAACCAGAGCAAGAAGAAGATGGAGCAAGAACCAGAGCAAGATAGAAGATGGAGCAAGAACCGGAGCAAGAACCAGAGCAAGAAGAAGATGGAGCAAGAACCAGAGCAAGATAGAAGATGGAGCAAGAACCAGAGCAAGATAGAAGATGGAGCAAGAACCAGAGCAAGATAGAAGATGGAGCAAGAACCAGAGCAAGATAGAAGATGGAGCAAGAACCAGAGCAAGATAGAAGATGGAGCAAGAACCAGAGCAAGAAGAAGATGGAGCAAGAACCAGAGCAAGAAGAAGATGGAGCAAGAACCAGAGCAAGAAGAAGATGGAGCAAGAACCAGAGCAAGAAGAAGATGGAGCAAGAACTAGAGCAAGAAGAAGATGGAGCAAGAACCAGAGCAAGAAGAAGATGGAGCAAGAACCGGAGCAAGAAGAAGATGGAGCAAGAAGATGGAGCAAGAACCAGAGCAAGAAGAAGATGGAGCAAGAACCAGAGCAAGAAGAAGATGGAGCAAGAACCAGAGCAAGATAGAAGATGGAGCAAGAACCGGAGCAAGAACCAGAGCAAGAAGAAGATGGAGCAAGAACCAGAGCAAGATAGAAGATGGAGCAAGAACCAGAGCAAGATAGAAGATGGAGCAAGAACCAGAGCAAGATAGAAGATGGAGCAAGAACCAGAGCAAGATAGAAGATGGAGCAAGAACCAGAGCAAGATAGAAGATGGAGCAAGAACCAGAGCAAGAAGAAGATGGAGCAAGAACCAGAGCAAGAAGAAGATGGAGCAAGAACCAGAGCAAGAAGAAGATGGAGCAAGAACCAGAGCAAGAAGAAGATGGAGCAAGAACCAGAGCAAGATAGAAGATGGAGCAAGAACCGGAGCAAGAACCAGAGCAAGAAGAAGATGGAGCAAGAACCAGAGCAAGAAGAAGATGGAGCAAGAACCGGAGCAAGAAGAAGATGGAGCAAGAACTGGAGCAAGAACCAGAGCAAGAAGAAGATGGAGCAAGAACCAGAGCAAGATAGAAGATGGAGCAAGAACCAGAGCAAGATAGAAGATGGAGCAAGAACCAGAGCAAGAAGAAGATGGAGCAAGAACCGGAGCAAGAAGAAGATGGAGCAAGAACCGGAGCAAGAAGAAGATGGAGCAAGAAGATGGAGCAAGAACCAGAGCAAGAAGAAGATGGAGCAAGAACCGGAGCAAGAACCAGAGCAAGAAGAAGATGGAGCAAGAACCGGAGCAAGAAGAAGATGGAGCAAGAACCGGAGCAAGAAGAAGATGGAGCAAGAAGATGGAGCAAGAACCAGAGCAAGAAGAAGATGGAGCAAGAACCAGAGCAAGAAGAAGATGGAGCAAGAACCAGAGCAAGATAGAAGATGGAGCAAGAACCAGAGCAAGAAGAAGATGGAGCAATAACCAGAGCAAGAAGAAGATGGAGCAAGAACCAGAGCAAGAAGAAGATGGAGCAAGAACCGGAGCAAGAAGAAGATGGAGCAAGAAGATGGAGCAAGAACCAGAGCAAGAAGAAGATGGAGCAAGAACCAGAGCAAGAAGAAGATGGAGCAAGAACCAGAGCAAGAAGAAGATGGAGCAAGAACCAGAGCAAGATAGAAGATAAAGCAAGAACCGGAGCAAGAACCAGAGCAAGAAGAAGATGGAGCAAGAACCAGAGCAAGATAGAAGATGGAGCAAGAACCAGAGCAAGATAGAAGATGGAGCAAGAACCAGAGCAAGATAGAAGATGGAGCAAGAACCAGAGCAAGATAGAAGATGGAGCAAGAACCAGAGCAAGATAGAAGATGGAGCAAGAACCAGAGCAAGATAGAAGATGGAGCAAGAACCAGAGCAAGATAGAAGATGGAGCAAGAACCAGAGCAAGATAGAAGATGGAGCAAGAACCAGAGCAAGATAGAAGATGGAGCAAGAACCAGAGCAAGATAGAAGATGGAGCAAGAACCAGAGCAAGATAGAAGATGGAGCAAGAACCAGAGCAAGATAGAAGATGGAGCAAGAACCAGAGCAAGATAGAAGATGGAGCAAGAACCAGAGCAAGAACCAGAAGATGGAGCAAGAACCAGAGCAAGATAGAAGATGGAGCAAGAACCAGAGCAAGATAGAAGATGGAGCAAGAACCAGAGCAAGATAGAAGATGGAGCAAGAACCAGAGCAAGATAGAAGATGGAGCAAGAACCAGAAGATGGAGCAAGAACCAGAAGATGGAGCAAGAACCAGAAGATGGAGCAAGAAGATAGAAGATGGAGCAAGAAGATAGAAGATAGAAGATAGAAGATAGAAGATAGAAGAAAGAAGATAGAAGATGGAAAGAAGAAGACTTTAAATAAAGGAATTGTCAAAAACTGTCTCTTGTCATTTTTATCATTTTTGACACCTTTTTTGTGAAATGGTAGGGGTACTTTTGTACCCCCTTACCATTTCACACAGAGGGGGACGGGATCTGGGGGGCCCCTTGTTAAAGCCCCCCACCCGCAGACCCCCACAAATACCGGACAAGGTTTGTGGGGATGAGGCCCTTGTCCTCATCAACATGGGGACAAGGTGCTTTGGGGGGACCCCAAAGCACCCTCCCAATGTTGAGGGCATGTGGCCTGGTACGGTTCAAGTGGGGGGTTGCTCTCTCATCCTGCCCCCTCTTTTCCTGCGGCCTGCCAGGTTGCATGCTCGGATAAGGGTCTGGCCATTTTTTTTTTATTTTGGGCGGGGTTCCCCTTAAAATCCATACCAGACCTAAAGGGTCTGGTATGGATTTTGAGGGGGACCTCCATGCCATGTTTTTAAAATTTTTGGCACGGGTTCCCCTTAAAATCCATACCAGACCTGAAGGGCCTGGTATGGAATTTAGGGGGACCCCCATGCCATTTTCTTTTATATTTTGGTTCAGGATTCCCCTGTGGGGAATACACATGCCGTTTTTATCAATGAACTTTTATGTGTATTGTCGGACCGGCAATTCATTAATAGCTGTGTGTAGTTTTACATGACTTTTTTTCATTTACAAATGTCATTTTACTGTCAGACTGTTCTAAACACGGGAAACATGCGCCCCTTTACAGGCATACTATAGACACCCCCAGGTACGAAATTTAAAGGAATATTACACTTTTATCGTTTCACTTTAAGCATTATTAAAATCACTGCTCCTGAAAAAACGGCCTTTTTTAAAACTTTTTTTTGCATTGATACATGTCCCCTGGGGCAGGACCCAGGTCCCCAAACACTTTTTATGACAATAACTTGCATATAAGCCTTTAAAATTAGCACTTTTGATTTCTCCCATAGACTTTTAAAGGGTGTTCCACGGCTTTCGAATTTGCCGCGAACACCCCAAATTGTTCGCTGTTCGGCGAACTGGCGAACAGCTGATGTTCGAGTCAAACATGAGTTCGACTCGAACTCGAAGCTCATCCCTACTCTCTAGTGAATGGATAGGCTCCAATCTCAGTGATGTCACCGGTCTCTAGTGAATGGATAGGCTGTATTCTCAGTGATGTCACCGCTCTCTAGTGAATGGATAGGCTGCATTCTCAGTGATGTCACTGCTCTCTAGTGATTGGATAGGCTGCATTCTTAGTGATGTCACCGCTCTCTAGTGAATGGATAGGCTGCAATCTCAGTGATGTCATCACTCTCTAGTGATTGAATAGGCTGCAATCTCAGTGATGTCACCGATCTCTAGTGAATTTATTATCAGTAATACAGTATATGTTGTCTATAGTGAATGGATTATCAGTGATATAATTAGTTTCTAGTGTATACTTATGCTCAGTCCGAACCGCTCGCCCAACACTAGTTATAAGCAATCATATTGTGTAACAAAAAAAAAAAAAAATACTGATCATGTCCCTAGAGTAGTACAGTGTTAACTCTTTATTTCTTCGGTGATGTAAAAAAAAAAATTGTAAAAAAAAAAAATTATAAAAAAAAAAAAAAGAAAGAAATTATATAAAAAAAAATTGAAAAAAAAATATTATTATTTTTATTATTTTATTTTACATACTTTCACCACTCAGTGGCCCTAAACACGGCTGTACTGCACTGATGACAGTATGTAAAAAATTTTGAAATTTTTTTTTTTCATTTTTTAATTTTCCCGAAAAATTGTGACCAAAAGTGACAATTTCAAAAAAGTCGCCATGCCTCTTATTACTTACCTTGGACTTTATACTTTCCAAAAAAGGGGTCATTTTGGGGGGTATTTGGACTGTCCTGGCATTTTCGGGCCTCAAGAAATGACAAAGGTCGTCAGTACATCAGGATCGATCGATTTTCATATATATATATCTCATAGTATGTGGACTCTATAACTTTCCTACAGACTAAATAATAGAAACTGATTTGGGTTATTTTCACCAAATGAATGTAGCAGAATACAGTTTATTCTAAATTTATGAAGAAAGATTATTGGCAAAATGTTATAACCGAAAGGAAGAAAAACACATATTTAGTAAAAGCAGCATACAGTTAACACACAAACACTGGCTAAGCACAGAGTTAACCCTTTGATTGCCCTAGATGTTAACCCCCTTCCCAGCCAGTGTCATTAGTACAGTGACAGTGCATATTTTTTAGCACTGATCACTGTATTAGTGTCACTGGTTCCAGGCAAAGTGTCAGTAAGTGTCAGAATGTCCGCCGCAATATCCCATTCCCGCTATAAGTCACTGATTGCCGCCATTACTAGTATATAAAAAAAATTCTATAAAAACATCTCATATTTTGTAGACGCTATAACGTTCGTGTAAACCAATCAATATACAGTGCCTTGAAAAAGTATTCATACCCATTGACATTTTCCACATTTTGTCATCTTGCAACCAAAAATGTAAATGTATTTTATTGGGATTTTATGTGATAGACCAACACAAAGTGGCACATAATTGTGAAGTGGAAGAAAAATGATAAATGATACAAATAAATATGTGAAAAGTGTGGGGGGGGGGGGGCATTTGTATTCAGCCCCCTTTACTCTGATACCCCTAACTAAAATCTAGTGGAACCAATTTCCTTCAGAAGTCACCTAATTAGTAAATAGAGTCCACCTGTGTGTCATTTCATCTCAGTATAAATACAGCTGTTCTGTGAAGCCCTCAGAGGTTTGTTAGAGAACCTTAGTGAACAAACAGCATCATGAAGGCCAAGGAACACACCAGACAGGTCAGGGATAACGTTGTGGAGAAGTATAAAGCAGGGTTAGGTTATAAAAAAATCTCCCAAGCTTTGAACATCTCACGGAGCTCTGTTCAATCCATCAACCAAAATCAGAAAGTATCACAGTTTACGAGCCACCTTGCCACCAGCAGTAAATGAGGCTTTTAACTTTAGACCCTTCCTCCCAGGCTTCTCATCAGGGGTATGTGAACTTAATATGTAGGTTATCAGCTCAGTACAGATCCCTTCCAATCATTCCAACCATATACAACAACATACCCTGGTATATAGTGCTGGTTTGATCCCTCTTATTGCTGTTTTATGTTTTGTGTTTAACCACTTCACCCCCGGAAGGATTTACCCCCTTCCTGACCAGAGCACTTTTTACAATTTGGCACTGCGTCGCTTTAACTGCTAATTGCGCAGTCATGCAATGCTGTACCCAAACTAAATTTGCGTCCTTTTCTTCCCACAAATAGAGCTTTCTTTTGATGGTATTTGATCACCTCTGCCGTTTTTATTTTTTGCGCTATACACGGAAAAAGACCGAAAATTTTGAAAAAAAATGATATTTTCTACTTTTTGTTCTAAAAAAAATCCAATAAACTCAATTTTAGTCATACATTTAGGCCAAAATGTATTCGGCCACATGTCTTTGGTAAAAAAAATGTCAATAAGCGTATATTTATTGGTTTGCGCAAAAGTTATAGCGCCTACAAACTAGGGTACATTTTCTGGAATTTACACAGCCTTTAATTTATGACTGCCTATGTCGTTTCTTGAGGTGCTAAAATGGCAGGGCAGTACAAAACCCCCACAAATGACCCCATTTTGGAAAGTAGACACCCCAAGGAAATTGCTGAGAGGCATGTTGAGCCCATTGAATATTCATTTTTTTTGTCCCAAGTGATTGAATAATGACAAAAAAAAATTACAAAAAGTTGTCACTAAATGATATATTGCTCACACAGGCCATGGGCATATGTGGAATTGCACCCCAAAATACATTTAGCTGTTTCTCCTGAGTACGGGGATACCACATGTGTGGGACTTTTTGGGAGCCTAGCCGCATACGGGGCCCCGAAAACCAATCACCGCCTTCAGGATTTCTAAGGGCGTACATTTTTGATTTTACTCCTCACTACCTATCACAGTTTTGAAGGCCATAAAATGCCAAGATGGCACAAAACCCCCCCAAATGACCCCATTTTGGAAAGTAGACACCCCAAGCTATTTGCTTTGAGGCATGTTGAGTCCATGGAATGTTTTATATTTTGACACAAGTTGCGGGAAAGTGACAAATTTTTTTTTTTTTTTTGCACAAAGTTGTCACTAAATGATATATTGCTCACACAGGCCATGGGCATATGTGGAATTGCACCCCAAAATACATTTAGCTGCTTCTCCTGAGTATGGGGATACCACATGTGTGGGACTTTTTGGGAGCCTAGCCGCGTACGGGGCCCCGAAAACCAATCACCGCCTTCAGGATTTCTAAGGGTGTAAATTTTTGATTTCACTCTTCACTGCCTATCACAGTTTTGGAGGCCATGGAATGCCCAGGTGGCACAAAACCCCCCCAAATGACCCCATTTTGGAAAGTAGACACCCCAAGCTATTTGCTGAGAGGCATGTTGAGTATTTTGCAGCTCTCATTTGTTTTTGAAAATAAAGAAAGACGAGAAAAAAAATTTTTTTTTTCTTTTTTCAATTTTCAAAACTTTGTGACAAAAAGTGAGGTCTGCAAAATACTCACTATACCTCTCAGCAAATAGCTTGGGGTGTCTACTTTCCAAAATGGGGTCATTTGGGGTTTTTTTTTGCCACCTGGGCATTTCATGGCCTCCGAAACTGTGATAGGCAGTGAAGAGTGAAATCAAAAATTTACGGCCTTAGAAAGCCTGAAGGCGGTGCTTGGTTTTCGGGGTCCCGTACGCGGCTAGGCTCCCAAAAAGTCTCACACATGTGGTATCCCCGTACTCAGGAGAAGCAACAGAATGTATTTTGGGGTGTAATTTCACATATTCCCATGGCATGTTTGAGCAATATATCATTTAGTGACAACTTTGCGCAAAAAAAAATAAAAAAAATAAAAAATTGTCTCTTTCCCGCAACTTGTGTCACAATATAAAATATTCCATGGACTCAACATGACTCTCAGCAAATAGCTTGGGGTGTCTACTTTCCAAAATGGGGTCATTTGGGGGGGTTTTGAACTGTCCTGGCATTTTATGCACAACATTTAGAAGCTTATGTCACACATCACCCACTCTTCTAACCACTTGAAGACAAAGCCCTTTCTGACACTTTTTGATTACATAAAAAAATAATTTTTTTTTGCAAGAAAATTACTTTGAACTCCCAAACATTATATATATTTTTTAAAGCAAATGCCCTACAGATTAAAATGGTGGGTGTTTCATTTTTTTTTTTCACACAGTATTTGCGCAGCGATTTTTAAAACACATTTTTTGGGGAAAAAACACACTTTTTTTAATTTTTAATGCACTAAAACACACTATATTGCCCAAATGTTTGATGAAATAAAAAAGATGATCTTAGGCCGAGTACATGGATACCAAACATGACATGCTTTAAAATTGCGCACAAACATGCAGTGGCGACGAACTAAATACATTTTTAAAAGCCTTTAAAAGCCTACTGCTAAAATTACTGCCCTCGATCTGACCTTCGCGGTGATACCTCACATGCATGGTGCAATTGCTGTTTACATTTGACGCCAGACCGACGCTTGCGTTCGCCTTAGCGCGAGAGCAGGGGGGACAGGGGTGCTTTTTTTTTTTTTTTTTTTTTTTCTTTATTATTATTATTTTTTTAATCTTATTTTTAAACTGTTCCTTTCATTTTTCTTTTTTTTAAATCATTTTTATTGTTATCTCAGGGAATGTAAATATCCCCTATCATAGCAATAGGTAGTGACAGGTACTCTTTTTTGAAAAAATTGGGATCTATTAGACCCTAGATTTCTTCTCTGCCCTCAAAGCATCTGACCACACCAAGATCGGTGTGATAAAATGCTTTCCCAATTTCCCAATGGCGCTGTTTACATCTAAGTCATAAAATGCTCGTAGCTTCCGGTTTCTTAGGCCATAGAGATGTTTGGAGCCACTCTGGTCTCTGATCAGCTCTATGGTCAGCTGGCTGAATCACCGGCTGCATTCTCAGGTTTCCTGTTGAGACAGGAGAGCCAGAGAAAAACACGGAAGACGTTGGGGGGGGGGCATTCTCTCCCACTGCTTGTAAAAGCAGTCTAGAGGCTAATTAGCCGCTAGGATTGCTTTTACATGAAAGCCGACCGCTGGCTGAAAAGAATGATACCAAGATGATACCTAAACCTGCAGGCATCATTCTGGTATAACCACTCAAAGTCGTGAATGGCGTACCTGAAGACAAAAAAATGGTTAACAATAAAGCACAGTAAACTGTAAAGTATAAAAAATTACATACCTGAAAAGCAAACATGATAAAACATAACAACAATAAAATATTGCAGAATAGAATACAGTAAAAAAGAGCAGAACAATAGAGAGAATAGAGAGAGAGAGAGAACAATAAAACGACAACTATTTTTTTTTATTTTATATTTTTGTATGTGTTTTTTTTTTTTACACTTTTTTTTGTAACTAACTTTTATAACTGTAACCGGTTCCAGGTTCGGGTCTCTCACAATGTGATGGCATCTTGGGAGACCCTGTGAAAGTGTGCCTAGTCTGTGCAATGCTGTACCCTACGCTAATACTCAACTAGTGAATGGTAGCGTTCAAAACATTCACCAATGCAAAGACCAGGATTGTCAGGACAGGAGGGACAATAATAGCGGGTGTCACGCCTATATCCGCGCTTGCTGCAGACACAACATCTTTTTTGGGGGGGTTCGCTGGGCAGGGGTACTCGGGAGGACATAAAAATGCCTCTCATGCAGCCGACTGCATTTGGTTGGGGATGTGAATGGGGGAAGTACGGGCGCTGCAGAAGCGGTGGGTTCCCAATTAGGATTGGCGAATGCAGCAGGAAGGGCATTATGGGCACGACGGGCCTGTGTTTGTCTTCTTCTTGGTGGCAGCGGGACACTACTTGTGCTTGCCACCTCACCAGCTTGAACTGCACTTATGGGACTCGCCACGTCACCAAGTGTTACTGCAGTGCTGGTTTGACTACGACCGGGGTGTACTAGGCCGCTGGCGCTTGCCAGTTCACCAAAACGCTACCAAAAAAACTGTTAGCGATCGCAGGGATCAGGCCTGACTCTGCGAACGCTGCAGTTATGCGTTTAGTGTTTTGTAAGTGACAGTGATTGATCGATACTGCACTTGGGTGGGCTGGGCTGGGCCGGGCGGAGGGGCAAAACGCAGGTGCTAGCAGGTATCTGGGCTGATCCCGCTAACACTGCATTTTTGGGAACCCTAAACTGCTGGGGACGCTAGTATAGATCTGATCGGATCAGATATTGATCCGTACAGATACTATACCTCTAAGGGAGGCGTATTCTGTGTGCGTGGGTGTTAGCGGTACTGGCGCTAATATGACGCTGCCTGGGGCGACGAATATCACCGCCGGGCGATCAGGGGGCTAAACCTTTATTCGGTAATAAACGGCGGGTGCCCTGACACTATAAAAAATAAACGAACTAACCAGCGTCACCCGTAACGGTTATACAGTGATCAGTGGTGAAAGGGTTAACTAGGGGGCAATCAAGGGGTTAAAACATTTATTAGGTAGTATATGGGGGTCCCTGTCGCTATAAAACGCTGACGGCGAACCTAAATATTTACCTCCCTAACTAGCGTCACCAGTGACACTAATACAGCGATCAGAAAAATGATCGCTTAGTGACACTGGTGACGGGTTGTGATCAAGGGGTTAAAACTTTATTAGGGGGGGTTAGGGGGGTACCCTAGACCTACAGGGGGGTAATACTCACTGCCCTAACACTGTAACTGTCACAAACTGACACCAATCAGTAATCAGAAAAAAAAAAAAATACTGCTTGGTGTCAGTTTGTGACGGGGGGAGGGGTGATTGGGGGGGGATCGGGGGGCGATCGGGGGGGGGGGGGTCAGGGGTGTAAAGTATGCCTGGCATGTTCTACTGTGTGTGTGTTTTGTGCACTCACATGTCTTCTCTCCTCGGCGCCGGAACGGAAACTGCCGAGCCGAGGAGAGATGACATCACATCCTCTGCCTGTGTGAAACTACACACAGGCAGGGGAGGATTCCAATTGGCTGGGAGCGATCGCGAGGGGGGTGCCACGATCGGATGGTCTCCCCCTCGCCTCTCAGCGCTCCCAGTCAAATGCCGACCGCCGCTGGCACCGTCGGGGGGGTCCGATCGGACCCCTCGCCCGCGGGAGGCAGATCACGTATGGGTACGTGATTCTGCCTGCCCGTGCCATTCTGCCGCAGTATATCTGCGTTAGGCGGTCGGCAAGTGGTTAATCAATGTTGTTCTTCTTTTCCTTGTTTATGTTTTTGTTTTTCCCTTTTTTTTCTTTTTTCTTTTACACATTACTTCTCATCATTTATTACTCATTTTTGTACTATTATTGTTCATTTAATTATTCATTTTTTATTTTTCATGACACACTGTGATTATTTTCTTGGTTAAACATGCTGGTTGCCTTTTTTCATCTATCCACAAGGTGGCAGGATCGGGGCGTCTGTGGTTCCCGTGGTGATGCTTGTGCGCTGACACCCGGCGGGTGGGCTCCCCCTGTTGCAGCCGAGGACGGTGACCGCCTCTCCTTCCCGTCCTGTACTGGCTGTGCGGGGCGGAGCGTCTATATGCCCTCACCGTCGTCTCCATGACGATCGGTGAAGCCTTCCCGCCGGTGGCACGCTGACGCGTGACGCCATCGCGCCAGTTGTGGGCGCGGCTGCACCGCGCGCCCTTGTGCCTGAGGCACGCCCCTTGAGGCACGTGCCCGCCCGCCGTGCGTGTCAACGCGGCGGCTGGGACGGTCTCTCGGTCTGCCTCCGATTGGCTACTCTTCACACACCCCCGATCCGATCTCTCTCAGCTGTGTCAAAACACAGCTGTATTGATTTGAGCAATCTTGCCAAAATGATCTATTGCCCCCATAATATATAGGCCACTCTTTTGCTCACATCCGGATGTCTTATGCCAATACAGTGGCAGACACCGGATTGTCAGCAGCAGATGCCCCTGATCTACCTTCCAGACCTAGGTAAGAACCATGTCTTTTATGGATTTGGCACCTTAAAGGGCCAGTCCTTACACACCTATAGATTTTTTTTTAAAAACACACTTTTTTGGCCTCTCCCTTTGTGCAATCTTTCCCCCTAATGGTGACATTGTTTGCTACAGGGTGGATTGGGCGTCCCTTGTGAAGGTGCCCTTACGATTCCGCGTGTTGTCACGGGCGCTCCCTCTGTCACCTGGGGACCCTCACAACCAGCATGTTGATTTCTTCATCTGTTTGTATTTATTTATGACATGAGCTTCATTATGTAAGTACTATGATTTTTTGTGGCCATAAAATAGACCATCTATATGGTCCCCTTTTTGCTATGTTACTTATTGATGTTCATATTTATGTTCTAGAGACAAGAAATAATTTTCTTTCACCCATCTGTATGTATTACAATTCCCCTGAAGAAGGACTATACAAGTTTGACTATGGTCTTCTCCGAAACATGTCGGGAAATATGCATTAGCCACCTACCCCCACCACACTCACCCTGCGCGGGTCGATGGTTTGGGGTCGCTGGCATTGGGTGATACTACCTATTTATGCTCTATTTATGCTCTATATGTCTCAGACGCAATTCCCTGCAAAGATATTGATTACCTTTTGTATATGTTTGTCTTGTCTTTTCAGACATTTTTATCTATTTTTTGTACATTAATAAAGTTGGCACTGCTGGTGCCTTTTATGGTTACATACTCTCTCTACTCTTTTTCTGCCTTTAAAATCCAAAGCGGCGTCCCTTATATGCACTTTGTTGCAGACAATCTCTTCTAATATTATTTAGGATGATGGCAGTCCTTGCACGCCAGTATGGTTTCTCATAATTTGATCCTTTCCAAAATCAGAAAGAGTATGGCACAACTGCAAACCTACCAAGACATGGCCGTCCACCTAAACTGACCGGCCGGGCAAGGAGAGCATTCATCAGAGAAGAGCCAAGAGGTCCATGGTAACTCTGGAGGAGCTGCAGAGATCCACAGCTCAGGAGGGAGAATCTGTCCACAGGACAACTATTAGTCGTGTTCTCCACAAATCTGCCCTTTATGGAAGAGTGACAAGAAGAAAGACATTGGTGAAAGAAAGTCATAAGAAGTCCTGTTTGTAGTTTGTGAGAAGCCATGTGGAGGACACAGCAAACATGTGGAAGAAGGTGATCTGGTCAGATGAGACCAAAATTCAACTTTATGTCCTAAAAGTAAAACGCTATGTGTGGGGGAAAACTAACACTGCACATCACCCTGAACACACCATCCCCACCGTGAAACATGGTGGTGGCAGAATCATGTGGTGGGGATGCTTTTCTTCAGCAGGGACAGGGAAGCTGGCCAGAGTTGATGGGAAGATGGATGGAGACAAATACAGGACAATCTTAGAAGAAAACCTGTTAGAGTCTGCAAAAGACTTGAGACTGGGGCGGAGGTTCACCTTCCAGCAGGACAACGACCCGAAACATCCAGCCAGGGCTACAATGGAATGGTTTAGATCAAAGCATATTCATGTGTTAGAATGGCCCAGTCACAGTCCAGACCTAAATCACATTGAGAATCTGTGGCAAGACTTGAAAATTGCTGTTCACAGACGCTCTCCATCCAATCTGACAGAGCTTGAGATATTTTACAAAGAAGAATGGGGAGAAATGTCCCTCTCTAGATGTGCAAAGCTGGTAGAGACATCCCCAAAAAGACTTGTAGAGAAAGGGGGTTCTACAAAGTATTGACTCCGGGGGGCGCCATACAAATGCCCCCCCCCCCACACTTTTCACATATTTATTTGTATCATTTATCATTTTCCTTCCACTTCACAATTATGTGCCACTTTGTGTTGGTCTATCACATAAAATCCCAATCCCAATAGTTATTATTATTTTTAGGGTTGTCCCAATACAAGTACTTGTACTCGCACAAATGCTCCCAATAGCTTATCCGATACCTGGTCGGCGGGCGAAGTCAGCGGGTGGACGGAGAGGGCGGGCAGAGTCAGCCTGTGTAATTAGACACATTACAAGGGGGCGTGTGTGAAGGGGGCGTGTCTTCCGCTGCCCTGTACCTCGCTGTGACAGAGATTGAAGCTGAGTTTACTTTCACTTTCCTATCTCCTCTGGAGATCCAGGTACAAAACTACAGAGAGAGATCAGGGAGAGAGAGACATACGAGAGAGAGATATCAGAGAGAGCAATCGGCGGCTGAACATCCCGACGCCCATCTTGGTACACCCTGCACTCGGCTGTAGTAAGCCAGCAGCGGACATCTTGTTACACCCAGCCCATATAGTTCGAGCTGGGTGTAACAAGATGTCTGCTGCTTACTGCGACAGGGTGTACCAAGATGGCCGTCACAGCACAGCATTTCAAAAATAAATCCTTTCCTAATGTCATTTACTGCTGATTTTCAGTGCCAGCCATAAGTGCCAGTCACCTGTCAGTGCTCATAAGTGCCATCTATTAGTGCCAGCCATTTGTCGGTGCCACCTATCAGTGCCATCTATCAGTGCCCATAAGTGCCGTCTATCAGTGCCACCTATCAGTGCCAGCCACCTGTCAGTGCCACTTATCAGTGCCATTTATCAGTGCCCATAAGTGCTGTCAATCAGTGCCACCTATCAGTGCCAGCCACCTGTCAGTGCCACTTATCAGTGCCATTTATCAGTGCCCATAAGTGCTGTCCATCAGTGCCACCTATTGTTGTGGAAAATTTTATTAATGTATGTTGTCAGATGCCCCCCAGTGTCAGATTTGCTGCAGTACTCTCATGTGAGGGTACTCGCACATACAGACGCGGGTGGAAGACCATTGGACGCGGAAACCTTCCCGTGGACACCGCAGATCTGTTGCTCTTTTAGGGATCTTAGCATGGGCGTCCGCAGAACTTTTTTCAGGGGGGGGGCATCATTTTAAGGTCACCAATGCTCCGCCCCTTTCCGATTATGTCATGAAGGGGAGGGGCTTAGTCATTATTACATAAAGCCTGATAACCCTCCCCCTTCCACTGCAACATTTGGCACATTTTGTTTCTGCAATAATAATCCCCAGCGTTGGTGCAGTAGCTGCAATATTAGCCCCAGCATAGAAGGTGAGTGGTGATATGCTAATTTAAAACCATGCAGCATGAAGGATCTAAATTAACACTGACATTGGCCACTAATTCAGCTCAAGGGGTTAATGAACACTGCTATTGATCACTAATGCAGTAGCGGCCAGTGGCAGTGTTAATTACCCCTTTGTATTGCAGCAGGAATAGATTAGCACTGACATTGGCCACTAATGCAGCACAAAGGGGTTGATTAACTGCTACTGGCCACTAATGCATTAGAGATCAATGGCAGTGTTCATAAATGCCTTGTGCTAAATTAGTGGCCAGTGTCAGTACATTAACCCCTTCATGCTGCATATTACTGGCTAATGGCTTAATTAACCCCCAATCACAAAACACACCACAGCTCCCAAGACATTAACCAGTCCAGTGCACTGGAAAAGCGTCACTGCAACATTACACTGTTAAGCAACATATATTCCCCTCTGTCTGCCATTGCTCACTTGCCTAATTCCAGCAACATGCACACTTCCTTGCGGTGCCCCTCTCTCTCTCTTCCTGTCCCGGGCCTCTGAATGACATCATGTCAGAGGCGGGGACTAGAAATAATCTGTGGGGTGGAGTTCACTCCTCCTGACAGAGAAGTGTAACTGATGTCTTCTCAGCTGAGTGTGGGAGCGCAGGGAGCGTTCCAGCCCTCGGCACCCTGCTGCAGCTCTGCAAGGACAGTTTAGGTCTGACTTGGGTAGTGATCTGTGACTGTGTACTGATGTGCATGTTCATCTGCCATCGAGCACAGTTTAGCCGTCACTGACCGCACTGTCACGTTGCTGATTCCGAGGGGGGGGGGGGCACTTGACCCCCCTTGCCCCCTGCTGCGGACGCCCATGGATGTTAGATTATGCATTCATCAGGAGCTTGGCCACCTCATGTCGACTGCATTAATGACTCCGAGCATACATGTCTGCGTACGTGGGAACTATAGCATAACTATATGAAAATTATGGCCCACTAAGCCATGGTTTCCTATGGTTCGCATCTCTGGTAACAGTGGGAGTGTGCACACGGTTGTGTTCAAAGCCCTGTGCTTGCCACATGGTTTTGCACACCGCCATCTGCACACGTCACTACTGTATTCCTATTTTGAATGTATACATGTCTTTGATTGGTTCTGTTTTTGACCCTGTTGGAAGGGTTTCTGTGTTCTCACATCCTGTTACATCCTTATATGGTCATTCACATCCTGTGTTCATTTCCTGTGATGTCACTTGCAATGTAAGGAGTGATTGGCTGTTGGAACCATCACTTCCTGTTTGTGAAAGCTTTTGAGGTAATAAAAGGGCATGCGAGCTGGAGAAATTCAGTCATGCTGAGCTGAGAATGTAAGAAGGAGCTGATGTCTGTTTACTTGGAATGCGTGTTTTTTTAGGTAAGATACATTTATTTCATTAGACGAAATTGGTATTATATCATAAGATGGAAATGGGTGCTTATTAGCACAGGAGATATGGCTGTGTGCATAGCTTACAGCCAAATTTCCATTTCACTATCAGCGCCAGCCACCTGTCAGTGACGCCTATCAGTGCTATCTATCAGTGCCCATAAGTGCCGTCTATCATTGCCATCTATCAGTGACACCTATCAGTGCCACCTATCAGTGCCAGCCACCTGTCAGTGACGCCTATCAGTGCTATCTATCAGTGCCCATAAGTGCCGTCTATCATTGCCATCTATCAGTGACACCTATCAGTGCCACCTATCAGTGCCAGCCACCTGTCAGTGACGCCTATCAGTGCTATCTATCAGTGCCCATAAGTGCCGTCTATCAATGCCATCTATCAGTAACACCTATCAGTGCCACCTATCAGTGCCAGCCACCTGTCAGTGACACATTTTAGTGCTATCTATCAGTGCCCATAAGTGCCGTCTATCATTGCCATCTATCAGTGCCATCTATCAGTGCCACCTATCAGTGCCAGCCACCTGTCAGTGACACCTATCAGTGCTATCTATCAGCGCCCATAAGTGCCGTCTATCATTGCCATCTATCAGTGCCATCTATCAGTGCCACCTATCAGTGCCAGCCCCCTGTCAGTGCCGCCTATCAGTGCCATCTATCAGTGCCCATGAGTGCCGTCTATTAGTGCCATCTATCAGTGCCACCTATTAGTGCCAGCCACCTGTCAGTGCCATCTATCAGTGCCCATAAGTGCCCCCTATCAGTGCCCATCAATCAAACTGTCACATGACATTAAAAGAAAAGTATCGGTATCGGTGAGTACTTGGAATAAAAAGTATCGGTACTTGTACTCGGTCTTAAAAAAGTGGTATCGGGACAACCCTAATTATTTTAATATGTTTTATTATTATTTTTATATTTTTATGATTTATTATTTATGTACCATTGTAGGCTGACAAATAGTCAAATGTATATTATCTGTATTTTATGTCGTTTAAATATTAACATAAAATCCCAATAAAATACATTTACGTTTTTTTTGGTTGTAACATAACAAAATGTGGAAAATTTCAAGGGGTATGAATACTTTTTCAAGGCGCTGTATTTCAGCGTGAAAAAAAAAATTAAAAAATGCACGACGTGTTCTCCCCGGACCGAAGCACATATATTTTACAGATGGAGGAAAAAAAAGAAAAGCGCGCACGATTCTGTAGCGGGTTCCGTGCCCATAGCAACATGATACAGCAAACCTTCAGAAGCTCTGCCTAGGAATTTCCTATTAGCAATTTGCAAAGGCAATTTTCCCCCCGAAATATATGTGCATAATATGAAGGTATGGACTCCATTGAAGATGATTAAATTAAACAGCTTTACGCTGCGCGGCTCTAACGGATGCCGGAGCGATACAGAAGCCCCGTGAATGGGCCCTTTATAAATACAGACTTCACAACATAATCCTGTAAAAATTTTATTTGCAGGGATGGCGAGAAAAAAAATGTTGCTTTTTTATTCTTTAAAAAAAAAAAAATGAGATTAAGAAGCCTGTCATTTGTGCAAATGGAGCAATTTAAACCATAACTATTAGGGAGTCATTACGGGATATATTAGGTTTTTTTTTGTTATATAATCAGTAAAGCATAGAGGAGCCTTAAATCTGCAATACAGAAATGTGATTTGGGAGGAACACATAAGGCAGAAGTGACATTTCCCAGATTATCAACATAAACACATTATTTGGCAATACTTCCCTCCATGGATTAGGCGACACTTTCTCTAGAGCGCTCTCAGAACATTTTAATTTCAATGGCAGCTAAATTGCAGGTTGGGCATCCTTTCTATATTCGGTCTTAAAGCGGAACTAAAATCTCTCCCGACCAACATAAAAGTAGAATAAATTAACAAAAGTATTGGGACGCCCGCAGTGGCAGCCAGTGTCCACAAGGGACGCAGGGGTGTCACCACCCCCCCAAAAGCTGTGACCAATAGGAAAGCGATTAAAAGAACGATTTATATTTAAATAAATGATAGTAAGACTAACTTTTTCTAACGTCTTAAAGTGAAAAAAATTTTAGTCATACTGTATGTACAGTGGGGGGAAAGTATTCAGACCCCCTTAAATTTTACACTCTTTGTTATATTGCAGCCATTTGCTAAAAATCATTTAAGTTCAATTTTTTCCTCATTAATGTACACACAGCACCCCATATTGTACACACAGCACCCCACATTGTACACACAGCACCTCATATTGTACACACAGCACCCCATATTGTACACACAGCACCCCATATTGTACACACAGCACCCCATATTGTACACACAGCCCCCCATATTGTACACACAGCACCTCATATTATACACACAGCACCTCATATTGTACACACAGCACCCCATATTGTACACCCAGCACCCCCCATATTGTACACACAGCACCCCATATTGTACACACAGCACCCCATATTGCACACACAGCACCCCATATTGTACACACAGCACCCCATATTGTACACACAGCACCTCATATTATACACACAGCACCTCATATTGTACACACAGCACCTCATATTGTACACACAGCACCCCATATTGTACACACAGCCCCCCATATTGTACACACAGCCCCCCATATTGTACACACAGCACCCCATATTGTACACACAGCTCCCCATATTGTACACACAGCACCCCACATTGTACACACAGCACCCCATATTGTACACACAGCCCCCCATATTGTACACACAGCACCTCATATTATACACACAGCCCCCCATATTGTACACACAGCACCCTATATTGTACACACAGCACCTCATATTATACACACAGCACCTCATATTATACACACAGCCCCCCATATTGTACACACAGCACCCCATATTGTACACACAGCTCCCCATATTGTACACACAGCACCCCATATTGTACACACAGCCCCCCATATTGTACACACAGCACCCCATATTGTACACACAGCTCCCCATATTGTACACACAGAACCTCATATTGTACACACAGCACCCCATATTGTACACACAGCCCCCCATATTGTACACACAGCCCCCCATATTGTACACACAGCACCCCATATTATACACACAGCCCCCCATATTGTACACACAGCACCCCATATTGTACACACATCACCCCATATTATACACACAGCACCCCATATTATACACACAGTCCCCCATATTGTACACACAGCACCCCATATTATACACACAGTCCCCCATATTGTACACACAGCACCCCATATTATACACACAGTCCCCCATATTGTACACACAGCACCCCATATTGTACACACAGCACCCCATATTGTACACACAGCACCCCATATTGTACACACAACACCCCATATTGTACACGGAGCACCCCATATTGTACACACAACACCCCATATTGTACACACAGCTCCCCATATTGTACACACAGCACCCCATATTGTACACACAGCCCCCCATATTGTACACACAGCACCCCATATTGTACACACAGCTCTCCATATTGTACACACAGCACCCCATATTGTACACACAACACCCCATATTGTACACACAGCACCCCATATTGTACACACAGCACCCCATATTGTATACACAGCACCCCATATTGTACACACAACACCCCATATTGTACACACAGCACCCCATATTGTACACACAGCACCCCATATTGTACACACAACACTCCATATTGTACACACAGCACCCCATATTGTACACACAGCACCCCATATTGTACACACAGCACCCCATATTGTACACACAGCACCCCATATTGACAGAAAAACACAGAATTGTTGACATTTTTGCAGATTTATTAAAAAAGAAAAACTGAAATATCACATGGTCCTAAGTATTCAGACCCTTTGCTCAGTATTTAGTAGAAGCCCCTTTTGATGAGTCTTTTTGGGAAGATACAACAAGTTTTTCACACCTGGATTTGGGGATCCTCTTCCATTCCTCCTTGCAGATCCTCTCCAGTTCTGTCAGGGGGGATGGTAAACGTTGGTGGACGGCCATTTTTAGGTCTCTCCAGAGATGCTCAATTGGGTTTAAGTCAGGGCTCTGGCTGGGCCATTCAAGAACAGTCACGGAGTTGTTGTGAAGCCACTTCTTCGTTATTTTAGCTGTGTGCTTAGGGTCATTGTCTTGTTGGAAGGTAAACCTTCGGCCCAATCTGAGGTCCTGAGCACTCTGGAGAAGGTTTTCGTCCAGGATATCCCTGTACTTGGCCACATTCATCTTTCCCTCAATTGCAACCAGTCGTCCTGTCCCTGCAGCTGAAAATCACCCCCAGAGCATGATGCTGCCACCACCATGCTTCACTGTTGGGACTGTATTGGACAGGTGATGAGCAGTGTCTGGTTTTCTCCACACATACCGCTTAGAATTAAGGCCAAAAACTTCTATCTTGGTCTCATCAGACCAGAGAATCTTATTTCTTACCATCTTGGAGTCCTTCAGGTGTTTTTTTAGCAAACTCCATGCGGTCTTTCATGTGTCTTGCACTGAGGAGAGGCTTCCGTCAGGCCACTCTGCCATAAAGCCCCGACTGGTGGAGGGCTGCAGTGATGGTTGACTTTCTACAACTTTCTTCCATCTCCCGACTGCATCTCTGGAGCTCAGCCACAGTGATCTTTGGGTTCTTCTTTACCTCTCTCACCAAGGCTCTTCTCCCCCGATAGCTCAGTTTGGATGGACGACCAGCTCTAGGAAGGGTTCTGGTCGTCCCAAACGTCTTCCATTTAAGGATTATGGAGGCCACTGTGCTCTTAGGAACCTTAAGTGCAGCAGAAATTTTTTTGTAACCTTGGCCAGATCTGTGCCTTGCCACAATTCTGTCTCTGAGCTCTTCAGGCAGTTCCTTTGACCTCATGATTCTCATTTGCTCTGACATGCACTGTGAGCTGTAAGGTCTTATATAGACAGGTGTGTGGCTTTCCTAATCAAGTCCAATCAGTATAATCAAACACAGCTGGACTCAAATGAAGGTGTAGAACCATCTCAAGGATGATCAGAAGAAATGGACAGCACCTGAGTTATATATATGAGTGTCACAGCAAAGGGTCTGAATACTTAGGACCATGTGATATTTCAGTTTTTCTTTTTTTAATAAATCTGCAAAAATGTCAACAATTCTGGGTTTTTCTGTCAATATGGGGTGCTGTGTGTACAATATGGGGTGCTGTGTGTACAATATGAGTTGCTGTGTGTACAATATGGGGTGCTATGTGTATAATATGGGGTGCTGTGTGTACAATATGGGGTGCTGTGTGTACAATATGGGGTGCTGTATGTACAATATGGGGGGCTGTGTGTACAATATGGGGTGCTGTGTGTACAATATGGGGGGCTGTGTGTACAATATGGGGGGCTGTGTGTACAATATGGGGGGCTGTGTGTACAATATGGGGTGCTGTATGTACAATATGGGGTGCTGTGTGTACAATATGGGGTGCTGTGTGTACAATATGGGGTGCTGTGTGTACAATATGGGGTGCTGTGTGTACAATATGGGGGGCTGTGTGTACAATATGGGGTGCTGTGTGTACAATATGGGGAGATGTGTGTACAATATGGGGGGCTGTGTGTACAATATGGGGTGCTGTGTGTACAATATGGGGTGCTGTGTGTACAATATGGGGTGCTGTGTGTACAATATGGGGGGCTGTGTGTACATTAATGAGGAAAAAAATTAACCTAAATGATTTTAGCAAATGGCTGCAATATAACAAAGAGTGAAAAATTTAAGGGGGTCTGAATACTTTCTGTCCCCACTGTATTTAAAAATAAATTGTTCTACATATCTCACAAAAGTGAGTACACCCCTCACATTTGTTGTAAGGAAACTCGCACCTCCAGGAACCGATATACGCGATAATGTCAGCATGTCGCTCCACCCTGTGCGTTTTGTCACATGATGACGTCGCCTGGGGCACAGACGCAATGCTGCGCCATCGCTTAAAATTGTCTTTACGGAACCAAGCCTCGTTCTGTTTCCCGAGTGCCAAGCCTCGTTTGGCATATCATCCCGATCTACGGAGGATCTCTACATTTGATGCAAACTTATGCCCTGTACGCACGACCGGTTTTGCCGTCAGAATAAACTCTGAAGGTTTTTCTGTCGGAATTCCGATGGAATTCCACTCAAGCTGTCTTGCATATACACGGTCACACCAAATTCTGACTGTCAGGAATGCGGTGACATACAACACGTACGACGGGATAACACGTATGACGTCTCGTACTTGCTTCAGAGCATGCGTCATTTTTGGTACGTTGGAACAGCATACAGACGAGCGATTTTCCCGATAGGAATTGGTTCCGTCGGAGAAATATAAAACATGTTCTCTATCTATCTGAATTTTCGACGTAAAAAGTCCGATGGGGCATACACACGGTCGGAATATAGGATGAAAAGCTCCCATCGGACTTTTTCTGTCGGAAAGTCCGCTTGTGTGTACGGGGCATTAGACCTCATTCGCCACAGTTGGTCTCTAAAGTATTGATCCATCACTATCAAAAAACTTTATGGAAAATACTATATTCCCCTACCCCCACCACTCCTTCCTGCCCGGAAATGGTATCATATCATTCCATCGTGGGCACCAATGTAATACATATTATGGTGTCATCTAGTGGGCAAAGAGATGTATTACAAGTAGTGCTACTTTACTAAAAAAAAATCTTTTCATGTGACAACACTGAAGAAATGACACTTGTCTACAATGTAAAGTAGTGAGTGTACAGCTTGTATAACAGTGTAAATTTGCTGTCCCCTCAAAATAACTCAACACACAGCCATTAATGTCTAAACCACTGGCAACAAAAGTCAGTACACCCCTAATTGAAAATGTCCAAATTGGGCTCAAAGAGCTAATATTTTGTGTGGCCACCATTATTTTCCAGCACTGCCTTAACCCTCTTGGGCATGGAGGTCACCAGAGCTTCACAGGTTGTCACTGGAGTTCTCTTCCCCTCCTCCATGATGACATCACGGAGCTGGTGGATGTTAGAGACCTTGCGCTCCTCCACCTTCCGTTTGAGAATGTCCCACAGATGCTCAATAGGATTTAGGTCTGTTACTTTAGCAAGGCAGTGGTGGTCTTGGAGGTGTGTTTGGGGTGGTTATCATGTTGGAATACTGCCCTGCGGTCCAGTCTCTGAAGGGAGGGGATCATGCTCTGCTTCAGTATGTCACAGTACATGTTGGCATTCATGGTTCCCTCAATGAACTGTAGACCCCCAGTGCCGGCAGCACTCATGCAGCCCCAGACCATGACACTCCCACCACCATGCTTGACTGTAGACAAGACACACTTGTCTTTGTCCTCCTCACCTGGTTGCCCCCACACACGCTTGTCGCCATCTGAACCAAATAAGTTTATCTTGGTCTCATCAGACCACAGGACATGGTTCCAGTAATCCATGTCCTTAGTCTGCTTGTCCTCAGCAAACTGTTTGTGGACTTTCTTGTGCATCATCTTTAGAAGAGGCTTCCTTCTGGGAGGACAGCCATGCAGACCAATTTGATGCAGTGTGTGGCGTATGGTCTGAGCACTGATAGGCTGACTCCCACCCCTACAACCTCTGCAGCAATGCTGGCAGCACTCATACGTCTATTTCCCAAAGACAACCTCTGGATATGACGCTGAGCACGTGACCTCAACTTCTTTGGTGGACCATGGCGAGGCCTGTTCTGAGTGGAATCTGTCCTGTTATACCGCTGTATGGTCTTGGCCACCGTGCTGCAGCTCAGTTCCAAGGTCTTGGCAATCTTCTTATAGCCTAGTCCATCTTTATGTAGAGCAACAATTCTTTTTTTCAGATCCTCAGAGAGTTCTTTGCCATGAGGTGCCATGTTGGACTTCCAGTGACCAGTATGAGAGAGTGAGAGCGATAACACCAAATTTAACACACCTGCTCCTCATTCACACCTGAGACCTTGTAACACTAACGGATCACATGACACTGGGGAGGGAAAATGGCTAATTGGGTCCAATTTGGAGATTTTCACTTAGGGGTGTACTGACTTTTGTTGCCAGCGGTTTAGACATTAATGGCTGTGTGTTGAGTTATTTTGAGGGGACAGAAAATTTACACTGTTATACAAGCTGTACACTCACTACTTTACATTGTAGCAAAGTGTCATTTCTTTAGTGTTGTCACATGAAAAGATAGAAGAAAAGATTTACAAATATGTAATGGGGTGCACTTACTTTTGTGAGATACTGTACGTGTGTGCACTGCAGGGCGCCGGACTAATAGGGTCCTTCAATGTTAAACAAGCACATGATTAGAGCCTGCGGCTCTAATTGGCTTGTTTAACATTGTGCTCGAGGGGGCGCACAGCACTGCGCCCCGAACCCTCCCATTTTTGACTATAGTGAATCAGAATTCGCTATCACGTCACTTCTGGTTATGCGACTCACTGGGTATTGGGAGCTGTGACAGCCAAGAATGGACAGGTAAGGACCTGGAGGGGTTTGCGCCCCCCCCCCCCCAAAAAAAAAAATCTCATCACCAGCCGCCACTGGATGCCTGCCTTTACACACACATGAACTTTAATGGCATCCCAGTCTTAGTCCGTAGGGTTCACTATTGAGTTGGCTCCGCCCTTTGCAGCTATAACAGCTTCAACTCTTCTGGGAAGGCCGTCCACAAGGTTTAGGAGGGTGTCTATGGGGATGTTTGACCGTTCTTTCGAAAGAGCATTTGTGAGGTCAGGCACTGATGTTGGACGAGAAGGCCCGGCTCACAGTCTCCACTGTAATTCAGCCCAAGGGTGTTCTATTGGGTTGAGGTCAGGACTCTGTTCAGGCCAGCCAAGTTCCTCCACCCCCAACGCGCTCATCCATGTCTTTACTCATGAGCCGCTGGAATGCTTTTCAGAAGTGGTGGGAGAGGACGTTCCCCGCGGCTTGCCAGTGTCTCCCAGGATTACTGTTTCTGCCGGCTCGCCAGAGAAACGATCCAGTGGTGCCTCCGGCTGGCCACAGAGGCATTCAAAGAGTAGAGAGTTGTCTTTGAGCGCCTCTATGGCCTTAGAGGACCAGAGCGACATCATGATGTCACTTCCAGTCCAGGGTGGAAGTAAACAATTTTTTCCTTTTTTGATCTTTTGCTTTTAAAATTAGAGGAGAAATTTGGGGGTCTTTCTGATCCCAGATCTCTCCATAAAGAGGACCTATCATCCTTATTTCTTGTAATAGGAATAAAAGTGATAAAAAAAATAAAAATAAAAAAGGGACAGCTTCAACTCTTCTGGGAAGGCCATCCACAAGGTTTAGGAGGGTGTCTATGGGAATGTTTGCCCGTTCTTCCAAAAGCGCATTTGTGAGGTCAGGCGCTGATGTTGGACGAGAAGGCCTGGCTCGCAGTCTCCACTCTAATCCATCCCAAAGGTGAGGTCAGGACTCTGTGCGGGACAGTCAAGTTCCTCCACCCCAAACTCGCTCATCCATGTCTTTATGGTGGAGGGGGGATTATGGTGTGTGATTTGGTTGTTTGGTACCACAAATTGCTAATCAAAACAGTTTTACAATCTTAATACTTTTTGGTGAATGTGTAGGGGTACAATGTACCCGATACCCATTCACATGGGGGGGGGGGTCTGTGGGTCCCCTTGTTAAATGGGGCTTCCAGATTTGGATAAGCCCCTCCGCCTGAAGACCCCCACAACCATCGGGCAAGGGTTGTGGGGATGAGGCCCTTGTCCCCATCAACATGGGGACATGGTGCTTTGGGGGGGGACAGCAAAGCATCCTCCCCATGTTGAGGGCATGTGGCCTGGTTTAGGAGGGGGGGGGGCGCTCTCTCACCCCCCTTTTCCTGCAGCCTGCCAGGTTGCGTGCTCAGATAGGGGTCTGGTATGGATTTTGGGGGGGACCCCTACGCCATTTAAAAAAAAAATTTTGCTGCAGGGTTCCCCTTAATATTCATACCAGATGAATCACATGGCAGCAGCTCAATGCATTTAGGCTTCTATCAAAGAGTAGATCATCTCTGATCACCTCTATGGCTTTGAAGAACCAGAGCGGCATCATGACATCACTTCTGGTCTAGGGTGGAAGAAAACAATTTTTCTTTTTTTAAAGCAATAAGATAAAAAAAATGGCCGCTGCCAACACCTATTCAGGCCTGAATTACACTGGCGGGGGGTGTTTTTGAAGCACCTGATTAGAGCCATAGGCTCTAATAGGCGTCAAAAAAGGGGACCTGCGAGCGCCATGCTGGGCACTCACAGTTCACCCAGGTGTGTTAGAACAGCGAATGAATATTTGATTTCCTAACAGTGAACCACCTCTCCGCCAATCAGGTGCTCGGGTCTGTTAACCGTCACCTGATTGGCTGAAACGACAGGCGCTGTGATCGGACGCCTATTGGGAGGAGAGGACGGGAAGAGACGCATGAGGGACACTGCTCGCCGCCGTCACCCGCTGCCCCACTGAGACAGGGTAAGTGCCGGGCAGACGGTGGGCGAGTGGGTGGGGGGGGTCACAGTGGCGGCTTTCGTTGGCACAGTGGCTGCGTTTGATGGGCACAGTGAGGCTGCAATTGATGGGTTTTTTTTGTTTGCGTCCCCCCCCCCCCAAAAAAATGTGAGCACCAGCCGCCACTGATTTTAGCGCTAGACCTTTTCTGTAACTCTAAACTGGTACCCTGTAAAAGGTGTTTAAGTAGTCACCTATGGAGATTTTTAAGTATAAGTCGCCATTCTACAAGCGTGCGCAATTTTAAAGCGTGACACTGCTCTGCATGTTTTGTGGGAGTGCCCCTTGGCACAGGGCCTGTTGAGGGCCTTGGAACCTGAACTGAAAGACTTTGTACCACAGACTTCAATCACACACTTTGGTGTGTTGAACGGACTCTTCTGTGGAACTCATTCACCGGAGGACATTGACGGCGCCTGACGGGTGCTGTGCTGCTTTAAGGACGTTTTGTGGCGTGCCAGAAAGCGCCCCATCCACCAGCGGGAGAGGATGTCCATCAAGGACTGTGGCAGACTCGTCCGCAGTCTACTCAGAGACTAGAACTTGATGGACTTTAAGGAGGAAGAGGAGGTCTGAAGAACCCCCCTCCTCCTGCCTGTATCCTTTGTCAGTTCAATAAAGCTTCGGGCCTGTGAACTATTTTTCCCCTCCCCTACCCCACCTCCTCCCCGCCCCCCCATCACACCCGTTTCCCATTGGAATGCTATTGGACAGTATACGACTTGACATTTTGTGACATGTTTTTGAAGTAATGCTTTCAGGGTAATGCGGCGTCATGCATGATGTGATGTTTCGGGGTACTATTACTCTGCGCAACACATCAGGCATCATACCGCTGGAGGAATGTCATTTATTTGTATGCTTGTAAATGTATTGTTGTGTTGTGTATTTATGCGCTGCGTCGCAGTACAGAGTGGAATGCACCCTGTTGAAGTATTTGCTTTTTGTATATATTCTTGCAAAATAAAGAATACATTTTCAATCAAAAAAGGCGGGTGTCATCGGTTTACTTCACCGCGTGGCCCCGCCCTCATCACGAAGAGGCTTCAGTCAGCAGGAGCCTCCCATGGAGACGGAGTTGTTGCGTTTATTGTTTTTTTTTTTTTCCTCGGGTCGTCAGACGCTGTGATCGAAGATGAATGGACATCGCGGGACAGTTTATTTTTTTATTTTTTAATAAAGCACCTGTCCCAAATAGTCTGTCATTTTTTACAATTTAAACATTTTTTTTTGGTGAATGTGTAGGGGAACAATGTACCCGATACCCATTCACATAGGGGGGGAGGGCCAGGATCTGGGTGTCCCCTTGTTAAATGGGGCTTCCAGATTCGGATAAGCCCCCCCTGCCTGCAGACTCCCACAACCACCGGGCAAGGGTTGTGGGGATGAGGCCCTTGTCCCCATCAACATGGGGACAAGATGCTTTGGGGGGGAACACCAAAGCATCCTCCCCATGTTGAGGGCATGTGGCCTGGTCTAGTTCAGGAGTGGGGGACGCTCTCTCACCCCCCTTTTCCTGCGGCCTGCCAGGTTGCGTGCTCGGATAAGGGTCTGGTATGGATTTGGGGGGGGACCCCTAGGTCATTTTAAAAAAAAAATTTGCCCTTAATATTCATACCAGACACAAAGGGCCTGGTAATGGAATGGGGGGGGGACCCATGCCGTTTTTTTTCAATGACTTTTATCCATACAATCCATTACAGCCGCAATCAGTTTTAAATGACTTTTTCCTTTAGAAATGTCATTTTGCTGTGTTATTGTTCTAAACATGAGAAAAATGCACCACTTTACAGGCATACTATAGACACCCCCCAGGTACGATATTTAAAGGAATATTTCATTTTTATTGTTTCAGTTTAAGCATCATTAAAATCACTGCTCCCGAAAAAACGTCCATTTTAAAAACGTATTTTTTTTTGCATTGATCCATGTCCCCTGGGGCAGGACCCGGGTCCCCAAACACTTTTTTATAACAATAACTTGCATATAAGCCTTTAAAATAAGCACTTTTGGTTTTTCATGTTCGTGTCTCATAGACTTTAAACGGTGTTCTGGTGCCTTTCGAATTTGCCGCGAACACCGCATATTGTTCGCTGGTCGGCGAACAGGCGAACACCCAATGTTCGACTCGAACATTGGGCTCATCCCTCTTGCGGAGGCTTCCATTTGTGGATGGACATTTTATGGTTACACAACCTGGTCAAATTACTATAATCTTTTTATATGGACTATAAACTGAAGGACCTATGAATAAATGGTTGTGGAACGAATCATCAGCGTTTCCATTATTTCTCATGGGGAAATTTGCTTTGAGATACAAGTGCTTTGGATTACAAGCATGTTTCCAGAAAGAATTATGCTCACAATCCAAGGTTTTACTATATATTGTATTATATATAAAATAAAAAATAATATATATATATATATATATATATATATATATATATATATATATATATATATATATATATATATATATATATATATATATATATATATATATATATATATATATATATATATATTTTTTTTTTTTTTTTTTTTTCGGGGGGGGACGGACTATGTTTAATTTTTTTTTTTAAATACTGATTTAAATCTGTAACCAAAAAGTGCCCAAAAAAACCCGGGTATTCAAGGGGTTAAAAATAAATTAATAAAAAAAAAAAAAAAAAAAGGATCAGGGACTGCTTTTTCCAGAATTTCTCGTGGTTAGGGCCGCCCAATGAAACAAATGGGCTGCCCAACCTGCAACATGTGCGAGCAAAAACGTGCGCAGATGCGAACCAAGCCTGAAATATTCTAAAACAACACTGCGCACAACGCCGTGTTTTTACATATCAATCAGAAAAGGATGTAAATAAATAATTAGCTTAATTTTATTTTTTGTTTATATTTATACTGTACTTACAAATTGAATAAAATTATTTTAGCAGAAAGTAATGTTTTTTTATTTTTTTTTCTCCGTCTTCTCAATTACATCTTCTCTCGGACCATGCAAATGCAATTTATTTCATCTCATCCAGATAATTGGTCCTTTTTGAAGACAAATCTCCCCCCTCCCCCGCCACGTGCGCTCCAAAAATAAACAAACTCCCATTCAGTTCCTTCACATTAAAGCAATTGTCTGGTTATTTGAAGTGGGATAGGAAATATATTTGAGGTAGTGATATGATCATTTATGACTAAACTATTAGAATTTCTTTGCCAAAAGCTGACCTTTTTCTTGTAAGCAAAGGGCAAATTTTACAGAGTTTTGCACATGTCTGATCTGCTTATTAGGTTTTTTTTTTTTTTTTTTTCAGCAGATGTAATGACATTTACTAATATTCTGCTTTCTTCCTTCTTATGACTTTCAGACTCGAGCATCCTCCGCTGCTACAAAACGGAGTAATTAAAAATCGTCTCGTACATTAAACGCAATTAGAGGTTCCGTAATAAACGCACACAATAGAGTTTTGATTTTCGATACGCGTGAAGTTTCTAGACAATGGGTTCAAGGATGTGAAAATAAAGTGATTTTTTTTTTTGAAGTGTTCTGGAGGGATAATTAAAATAAAAGGTTATATGTGGAGGGAGGGGGGGAGGGGGGGGGGGGGTGTATGGGTATACACTGGGGTATTGCCAAGTGACTCTCAGGATATTGAAGGGAGGTTCTCAGACAGATGTGACTATTGTGATTTATGGTTCATAAAGGATATCTAAACCGAAGAACAAAAACATAACATATTGCAGCTTACTAGTCTCAAGATGTGGTGAGTTTTTAAAGGGGTGGGGGGCTCATATATTCCAATAAGCACCCCTCGCTTACAGACCCCCACAACTATCTGCCCAGGGTTGTGTGAAAGAGGCCCTTGTCCTCATCAACATGAGGACAAGTTGTTTTTCCAGTGGGTCCCCCCTGGCAAGCTACACTCCCCATGTTGAGGGCATCTGGCTTGGTATGGTTCATGAGGGAAGGGGGTGCATTCTTGCCCCCTTTTCCTGGCCACCCAGGCTGCATGCTAGGATAAGGGTCTGGTAAGGCTCATGGGGTGGGGGGAAACCTGCACTTTTTTTCTTGATTTTTGTATGGGGTTTCCCTTTAAAGTCCATACCAGATACCAGAATCAAGGGACTGGTGGATGGGGCATGCTAGGATAAGGGTCTGGTATGGCTCATGGGGGGAATCCTGCACTTTTTTTCTTGATTTTTGTATGGGGTTTCCCTTTAAATTCCATACCAGATACCAGAATCAAGGGGCTGGTGGATGGGGCATGCTAAGATAAGGGTCTGGTATGGCTCATGGGGGGGACCCTGCACTTTTTTTCTTGATTTTTGTATGGGGTCTCCCTTTAAAGTCCATACCAGATACCAGAATCAAGGGGCTGGTGGATGGGGCATGCTAGGATAAGGGTCTGGTATGGCTCATGGGGGGGAACCCTGCACTTTTTTTCTTGATTTTTGTATGGGGTTTCCCTTTATAGTCCATACCAGAATCAAGGGTCTGGTGTGGCTCATGGGGGGGGAGTGCACTTTTTTTCTTGATTTTTGTATAGGGTTTCACTTTAAAGTCCATACCAGATACTAGAATCAAGGGGGTGGTGGATGGGGCATGCTAGGATAAGGGTCTGGTATGGCTCATGGGGGGGGAGCCTGCACTTTTTTTCTTGATTTTTGTATGGGGTTTCCCTTTAAAGTCCATACCAGAATTAAGGGGCTGGTGGATGAGGCATGCTAGGATAAGGGTCTGGTATGGCTCATGGGGGGAACATTGCACTTTTTTTCCTTACGTTTTGTATGGGGTCTCCCTTTAAAGTCCATACCGGATACCAAAATCAAGGGGCTGGTGGATGGGGCATGCTAGGATAAGGGTTTGGTATGGCTCATGGGGGGGAACCCTGCACTTTTTTTCTTGATTTTTGTATGGGGTTTCTCCTTAAAGTCCATAACAGAATCAAGGGGCTGGTGGATGGGGCATGCTAGGATAAGGGTCTGGTATGGCTCTTGTAGGGGGGGAGCACTTTTTTCTTGATTTTTGTATGGGGTTTCCCCTTAAACTCCATACCAAGGGGCTGGTATGTAATTTTGGGGGACCCCAGGCTTTGTGGGATCCCCCTTAAAATCATACAATACTTAAAGAGCCTAGCATGAATTTTAGAGTGAAGGGCAGCATCCTTTTTTCATCCTAGAATAAGGGTTTAGTTTGGGTTTTGGGGTGGACCCCAGGCTTTGTGGAGTCCTCTTAAAATCATACTAATCCCAAAGAGCCTGACATGTATTTTAGGGGGACGGGGGAGGGAAGCAGCCTTTTTTCATGCTAGGATAAGGGTCTGATATGGATTTCGGAGGGGGGATCCACACTTTTCTTTCTTGATTGTTGCATAGGGTTCCCCCTTTAAAATAATTCCATAATCAAGGGTCTGTTATTGAATTTTGGGGGAACCCCAGGCTTTGTGGTGCCCCCCCCTAAAATCATAGCAGACCTAAATAACCCAGGATGAATTTTAGGGGGGCATAATTTTTTAGGCAAGGATAAGGGTATGGAATGGAATTTGGGGAAACCGAGGCATTGTGGTGTCCCCCTTAAGATCATACAAGGCCTAAGGAGCCTAGCATGACTTTTAGGAGGGAGGAAAGCACCCTTTTTTACACCAAGATAAGGGTCTGGCATGGCTCTTGGGGGGGGGGACCTGCACTTTTTTCTCCTGATTTTTGTATGGGGTTTCCCCTTAAAGTCTATACCAGAATCAAGGGTCTGGTATGGAATTTTGGGGGACCCCAGGCTTTGTTGGGATCCCCTTAAAATCATACCATACCTAAAGAGCTTAGCATGAATTTTAAGGGGAAAGGAGGCATTCTTTTTTCCATGCTTGGATAGGGCTCTAGTGTGGATTTTGGGGTAGACCCCAGGCTTTGTGGGGTCCCCCTTAAATCATACCAAGCCTAACTAAAGAGCCTAGCATGACTTTTAGAAGGGAGGGGGAGGAAAGCCCCCTTTTTCTCATGCTAGGATAAGGGTCTGGTATGGATCTTGGTTTTTGCATAGAGTTTCCCCGTTAAATTCATTCCAGAACCAAGGATCTGCTATAGAATTTTGGGGGGACCCCAGGCTTTCTGGTGTGCCCCTTTTAAATCATTGCAGACCTAATGAGCCTAGGGTGAATTTTAAGGGGGGGCATAATTTTTTATGCAAGGATAAGGGTCCGGTATGTATTTCGGGGGGCCCTGGGCTTTGCGGCTTCCCCCCTAAGATTGTAGCAGGTCTAAAGAGCCTAGCATGACTTTTACAAGGGGGGGTGGGGAAAACACCCCTTTTCTCATGCTAGGATAAGGGTCTGGATTTTTGCATGAAGTTTCACCTTTAAATTCATACCAGAATCAAGGATATGCATTGGAATTTTGGGGGGACCCCAGGCTTTGTGGTGTTCCCCTTAAAATCATAGCTGAGCCTAGGATGAATTTTTTTTGGGGAGGGAAGTATAATTTGTTTTATAAAAGGGTGAGGAGCTGGTATAGATTTTGGGAGACCCTAGGCTTTGCGGGTCCCCCTTAAAATTATACCATACCTAAAGAGCCTAGTGTAAATTTTGGGGGTGGGGGGAAGCACCCTTTTTTTTTTACACTCTCCCCACTGTTTACATTCACCTGTCAGTCAGGAATCGCCGGCGGACAGCTGAATGTGCCGGGCAGGGATGAGCCATTGGTTGTTAGGATGCTGGCGGGTGCCAACTCCCTAACAACCAGGAGGAAGCGGTCACATTTAGCAGTGGTAGTAAATATTTCACTTCAATGCCAGACATGTGCACTGCCTAAAAAATTGTTTGTTTTTTTCTTCTGTTTTTCGGGTCGTTCGTTATGATCGAAATTCGTTATTTCGAATAAATTCATAAATTCGATAAATTTGAGAATTCGGAAATTTGGAAATTCAAAATTTAAAGAGTTTGAAAATCAGAAAATTCAGAAATTCGAAAATTCGAAAATAAGAAAATAAGAAAATCTGAAAATAGCAATGAAAATCCAGAAATCCAAAATAATAACTAATGAACTAACAATAACTAACTATTAAATTATAAGTGATGGAATTTCCTTTCAAATTTGGCTGTTAGTGAACGTAACGAATACAAATTTATCCGAAATAACGAATGCCGCATCTAAACGAATGGAACGTAACAAATGAATAATAATAATAATAATAATAAAAAGTTTTTATTATTATTTTTTATCATTATTATTTAGTTACGTTCCATTCGTTTAGATGCGGCATTCGTTATTTTGGATAATTCGTAACTTCGATGAAACCTTCACATGTGTGGTTTGAACACCGTTTTCATATGTGGGCGGGACTTATGCTTTGTGCGCAGTCATGTTGGAACAGGAAGGGCCCATCCCCAAACTGTTCCCACAAAGTTGGGAGCATGAAATTGTCCAAAATGTCTTGGTATGCTGACGCCTTAAGAGTTCCCTTCACTGGAACTAAGGGGCCAAACCCAACCGCCGAAAAACAACCCCCCACACCATAATCGCTCCCTCCACCCAAGGATTTGGACCAGTGCACAAAGCAAGGTCCATAAAGACATGGATGAGCGAGCTTGGGGTGGAGGAACTTGACTGGCCTGCACAGAGTCCTGACCTCAACCCGATAGAACACCTTTGGGATGAATTAGAGTGGAGACTACGAGCCAGGCCTTCTCGTCCAACATCAGTGCCTGACCTCACAAATGCTCTTCTGGAAGAACGGTCAAACATTCCCATAGACACCCTCCTAAACCTTGTGGACGGCCTTCTCAGAAGAGTTGAAGCTGTTATAGCTACAAAGGGCGGAACCAATTTAATATTGAACCCTACGGACTAAGACTGGAAAGCCATTAAAGTTCATGTAGGTGTAAAGGCAGGCGACCTAATACTTTTGACAATATAGTGTATCTACTAAAGCTGCTGAATTTTGTTCCAGGCATCTACACATCACGTCTGGTCAGGAAGGTCAGGAGGAACGCTACAGTTAGAACAACGTTGCCTCTCTTAACGCTCCAGGACTTGGATTGTTGCATACAAAATACACATTACTTTTCTTTTTCTTTTGCATTTGATTTTTAAACTTTTTATGACCCCCCCCTCTCACTGGAGAATATTTTAGTGAAGGATATCGATGTCTACATGAGAGGTGGACTTCCTTTTGTTACACTGAGGTGCAGGCGGGGCCAATGTTATCCATGCCGAGGCAATTAGCATCTCTTCTGCTGTACGGTTTAGTATGTGTGAGCTGCAATCCCAACCCCTCTGCAGAACCTGACAGTGCATGGAAGGTCTCAGCTGGAGCGTGGCCCGACCGTCTCCACGTTTCCTGCAGTAAAGATTTAATAGAGTTAGACATAAAATCCGAGGCGTTTCAAACCGCTCGCTCCGTACAAGAAAGAGCAGCTCGACATTATCTTGTGTCTTCCATTAAAGCCGCAACACCAGAGGAACGCCTTCCTGACTCTCGTCGGCAGCAGTAGACTCATCTCTGTAGACCTTCAGAACTCCTACCTGAAAATTCAAACCAGAGCAGCCAATAAAAAGCTGCATTAACCGGGTGCAAAATATCAGCCCCCCCCTCCAAAAATTAAAAGGCAGCAGCTACCAGTGGCAGCTGGTGCTATATTTTTTTTTGAGGGGGGGGACAAACTGTCCGCCCCCAACCCCCCCCCCGTTTGGTCGGATCAGCCGTATAGCACCCCCCACCGGTTGGATTACCCCATCTCGGTCGCAGGCATCGCTTCCCCCGGGGAGGTGAGTGGCGGCTTTCCCTACCGCCTCAGTCCTGCCTCATCAGTGCCAACCAGTGTCACCTCATCGGTGCCGCTTGATCAGTGCCCTTCAGTTCCGCCTCATCAGTGCCCACCAGTGCCACCTCATAAGTGCCCAACAGTGCCGCCTCATCAGTGCCACCTCTTCAGTAGCAGGCAACGTGGCAAGTGACATCTCCATCTGGTGGCAGGCAGCGTGGCAAGTGACATCTCCATCTGGTGGCAGGCAGCGTGGAAAGTGACATCCCCATCTGGTGGCAGGCAACGTGGCAAGTGACATCCCCATCTGGTGGAATTTAGCGTGGAAAGTGACATCTCCATCTGGTGGCAGGCAGCATGGCAAGTGACATCTCCATCTGGTGGCAGGCAGCGTGGAAAGTGACATCCCCATCTGGTGGCAGGCAACGTGGAAAGTGACATCTCCATCTGGTGGCAGGCAACGTGGCAAGTGACATCCCCATCTGGTGGAATTTAGCGTGGAAAGTGACATCTCCATCTAGTGGCAGGCAACGTGGAAAGTGACATCTCCATCTGGTGGCAGGCAACGTGGCAAGTGACATCTCCATCTGGTGGCAGGCAGCGTGGCAAGTGACATCCCTATCTGGTGGCAGACAGCGTGGCAAGTGACATCTCCATCTGGTGGCAGGCAGCATGGCAAGTGACATCTCCATCTGGTGGCAGGCAGCGTGGAAAGTGACATCCCCATCTGGTGGCAGGCAACGTGGAAAGTGACATCTCCATCTGGTGGCAGGCAACGTGGCAAGTGACATCCCCATCTGGTGGAATTTAGCGTGGAAAGTGACATCTCCATCTAGTGGCAGGCAACGTGGAAAGTGACATCTCCATCTGGTGGCAGGCAACGTGGCAAGTGACATCTCCATCTGGTCGCAGGCAGCGTGGCAAGTGACATCCCCATCTGGTGGCAGACAGCGTGGCAAGTGACATCCCCATCTGGTGGCAGGCAGCGTGGAAAGTGACATCCCCATCTGGTGGCAGACATAGTGGCAAGTGACATCTCCATCTGGTGGCAGGCAGCGTGGCAAGTGACATCCCCATCTGGTGGCAGACAGCGTGGCAAGTGACATCCCCATCTGGTGGCAGGCAGCGTGGAAAGTGACATCCCCATCTGGTGGCAGGCAGCGTGGAAAGTGACATCTCCATCTGGTGGCAGGCAACGTGGCAAGTGACATCTCCATCTGGTGGCAGGCAGCGTGGCAAGTGACATCCCCATCTGGTGGAATTTAGCGTGGAAAGTGACATCTCCATCTGGTGGCAGGCAGCGTGGAAAGTGTCATCCCCATCTGGTGGCAGGCAACGTGGAAAGTGACATCTCCATCTGGTGGCAGGCAACGTGGCAAGTGACATCCCCATCTGGTGGAATTTAGCATGGAAAGTGACATCTCCATCTGGTGGCAGGCAACGTGGAAAGTGACATCTCCATCTGGTGGCAGGCAGCGTGGCAAGTGACATCCCCATCTGGTGGCAGACAGCGTGGCAAGTGACATCTCCATCTGGTGGCAGACAGCGTGGCAAGTGACATCCCCATCTGGTGGATGTAATGATAGAAATAATGTGTTTCAATCATCCTGACACCATACCAACCATGGTGCCGGGATGATTGAAGCACTAACACCAGCCATTGCCCTGAAATATTGCACGTGAAAATCGCTTACCCCCTGCGCGCTTAACCCCCCCCCCCCCCCCCGGCCTTGGCACAATTTTCTTGCACACAGCCAGTCCCCAGGGTGCCAAAAAGGTTGGGGGGACCTCTGCTGGCTATTGGCAGGAGTTATGCAAATATTAAAACACCTTGATGGGTGGGATGCCAGTATTGGGGGGGGGGGGGGGGGGCATTCCTAGACACACTGTACATACATGCAGATCGGAGCCTCCATGATCGATATGGACAGTCACGCTGAGGAAGAAGAGGGCTAGATGATGCCGGGCATCCTGCAGTCAGGAAATGAGGCGGGTCTCCATCTGACTTGCTTCAGCTTCTAATGTACATTGTGAGAAGCTCACAGTGTGCGGTGAAATCAGAGGAAGCCGTCTCAGGAGAGGAAGGGAGCCGGTACAACTGTGCAAGACGGGAAAGGGAAGGTTGGAGTTCAGCTTTAAAGAATATAAAAGTGAAAACCCTTCGGAGACGTAACATTATGAATATGCATACGTGTTTCCTAAATATGTCATATTATGCATGCGGTACAATATAAATACACAAACGTACGAGCCTATTTATATTCCTCATGCCCCAATTTACTCGGCTGGAAAACACGACGCACATCCCTCATCGTAACACTCGCTGCAATAAACACCAGACAGAGACAGTAAATCCTCCAATCTAATTTGCAGCTGGAAGTGAAGACAATTACGGATCGCAATTACACCGCCTCTGTTTATTCTTCCTTATAAAAGTAACTAGATAACGGGAAAAAATTGGCTTTTCTTCCCGCCAAAAATAAAAGTTTGTGAAGAAGAAGAGTTTGGAAGTCCTGGGACTCGGAGTTAGTGGGTACTTTAAGTGAATTTAAATTAGGCATGCTATACTATATTACCAAAAGTATTGGGACGCCTGCCTTTACACGCACATGAACTTTAATGACACCCCAGCCTTAGTCCGTAGGGTTCAATATTGAGTTGGCTCCGCCCTTTGCAGCTATAACAGCTTCAACTCTTCTGGGAAGGCCGTCCACAAGGTTTAGGAGGGTGTCTATGGGAATGTTTGACCATTCTTCCAGAAGAGCATTTCTGAGGTCAGGCACTGATGTTGGACGAGAAGGCCTGGTTCGTAGTGCTCTAATTCATCCCAAAGGTATCAGGTTGAGGTCAGGACTCTGTGCAGGCCAGTCAAGTTCCTCCACCCCAAACTCGCTCATCCATGTCTTTATGGACCTGGCTCTGTGCACTCATCCAAATAATTTGGTGAAGGGGGGATTATGGTGTGGGGGGGGTTGTTTTTCAGAGGTTGGAATTGGCCCCTTAATTCCAGTGATGGTGTCAGCATACCAAGACATTTTGGACAATTTCATGTTCCCAACTTTGTGGGGACAGTTTGGGGACGGCCCCTTCCTGTTCATACATGACTGCGCACCAGTGCATAAAGCAAGGTCCATAAAGACATGGATGAGCGGGCCGGCAGAAACAGTAAGCCCAAGAGACACTGGCAAGCAGCGGGGAACGTCCTCTCCCACCACTTCTAAAAAGCGTTCCAGCGGCTCATGAGCAAAGACATGGATGAGCGAGTTTGGGGGGGGAGGAACTTGACTGGCCTGCACAGAGTCCTGACCTCAACCTGGTAGAATGCCTTTGGGATGAATTCTAGCGGAGACTATGAGCCAGGCCTTCTCGTCTAACATCGGTGCTGACCTCACAAATGCTCTTCTGGAAGAATGGTCAAACATTCCCATAGACACCCTCCTAAACCTTGTGGACGGCCTTCCCAGAAGAGTTGAAGCTGTTATAGCTGCAAAGGGGGTGGGCCAACTCAATATTGAACCCTACAGACTAAGACTGGAATGCCATTAAATTTCATGTGAGTGTAAAGGCAGGCGTCCCAATACTTTTGGGAAAAAATGTGTAAGTATATACATGTATTTATTTATCGGGACTGCGACAGTATGGCGGACAGATTGGACACTTTTAACACATTTTTGGGACCAGTGACATTTATACAGCAATCAGTGCTATAAAAACGCACTGATTACTGTGTAAATGTCACTGGTAGGGAAAGGGTTAACACTAGGGGGCGATCAAGGGGTTAAGTGTGTTCCCTGGATGTGTTCCAACTGTAGGGGGGATGGGAGTGACTGGAGGAAATGGCAGATCATTGTTCCTAGCTAGTAGGAACACACAATCTGTCTGTCTTCTCCTCACAGAACAGGGATTTGTGTTTACACACACGCATACACGCATCCCTGTTCTGGCTCTCATGCCCACGACTGCCGGTCACCCCCGCAGTGCAGCGCCTGCTATCCCGCTTAAAGGTACAGCTACGTCAGATCGTGCCGACCTGCCGCAGTATAATGACAGCGGCTGGTCGGCAAGCGGTTAATAGAAAATCATTGATTTACTCCTAACCCCAACCACACTTCTTAGATTGTAAGCTCCAACGAGCAGGGTCCTCCGATTCCTCTTTTCCAAATTGTTTTGGAACTCCAATGTCTGCCTTCATTTTGTAAAGCGCTAAGCAAACTGGTGGCGCTATATAAATCCTGCCAGGTTGCGTGCTCAGATAAGGGTCTGGTATGGATTTTTGGGGGGACACCACGCCATTTAAAAAAAAAAATGGCGCGGGGTTCCCCTTAAAATCCATACCAGACCCTTATGAAGTGGACCCCCACGCCATTTTTAAAAAATAATTTGGCACGGGGTTACCCTTAATATATATCTAATTTAGTGGGACCCCCACGCATTTTTTTTTAATTGGTTCGGGGTTCCCCTGTGGGGAAATTCCATCCCGTTTTTATCAATGAACTTTTCTGTGTATTGCCGGACCGACAATTCATTATAGCCGGCGCTAGCGATAGTAGTTTTACATGACTTTTTTTCCTTTAGAAATGTCATTTTGCTGTCAGACTGTTCTAAACACGGTAAATATGCGCCCCTTTACAGGCATACTATAGACATCCCCCAGGTATAAAATTTAAAGGAATATTACACTTTTATTGTTTCACTTTAAACATTGTTAAAATCACTGCTCCTGAAAAAACGGCCATTTTAAAACTTTTTTTGCATTGATCCATGTCCCCTGGGGCAGGACCCGGGTCCCCAAACACTTTTTATGACAATACCATGCATATAAGCCTTTAAAATGAGCACTTTTGATTTCTCCCATAGACTTTTAAAGAGTGTTCCGTGGCTTTCGAATTTGCCGTGAACACCCCAAATTGTTCGCTGTCCGGCGAACAGGCGAACAGCCAATGTTCGAGTCGAACTCATGTTCGACCCGAACATAAAGCTCATACCTAATCAGGAGAGACTGTCTAGGCAGCAGACAGGTGATCAGCAGAGACTGGCTGGGCAGCAGGCAGATGGTAATCAGTGGAGACTGGCTGGGCAGCAGGCAGACAATCAGCAGAGACTGGCTGGGCAGCAGGCAGATAATCAGTAGAGACTGGCTGGGCAGCAGGCAGATGATAATCAGCAGAGACTGGCTGGGCAGCAGGCAGACAATCAGCAGAGACTGGCTGGGCAGCAGGCAGATAATCAGCAGAGACTGGCTGGGGAGCAGGCAGGTGATTAGTAGAGACTGGCTGGGAAGCAGGCAGATGCTCAGCAGAGACTGGCTAGGCAGCAGGCAGGTGACCAACAAAAGTCAGGCAAGCAGGTCAGTAACTGATGATCAAATCGAGTATAATCACGTAGGCAAAAGTGTAGAATTTAGGCCAGAGTCAGTAATGAATGAGCAGGTCAGGAACATAAAGAGCAGGCAGACTGGCTGGGGAGCAGGCAGGTGATTAGTAGAGACTGGCTGGGCAGCAGGCAGATGGTCAGCAGAGATGGGCTGGGCAGCAGACAGATGATCAGCAGAGACTGGCTGGGCAGCAGGCAGATGGTAATCAGTGGAGACTGGCTGAGCAGCAGGCAGATGATCAGCAGAGACTGGCTGGGCAGCGGGCAGATGGGCAGCAGAGACTGGCTGGGCAGAAGGCAGATGGTAATCAGTGGAGACTGGCTGAGCAGCAGGCAGATGATCAGCAGAGACTGGCTGAGCAGCGGGCAGATGGGCAGAAGAGACTGGCTGGGCAGCAGGCAGACAATCAGCAGAGACTAGCTGGGCAGCAGGCAGATGATAATCAGTAGAGACTGGCTGGGCAGCAGGCAGATGGGTAGCAGAGACTGGCTGGGCAGCAGGTAGATAATCAGCAGAGACTAGCTGGGCAGCAGGCAGATGGTAATCAGCAGAGACTGGCTGGGCAGCAGGCAGATGGTAATCAGTGGAGACTGGCTGGGCAGCAGGCAGATGATCAGCAGAGACTGGCTGGGCAGCGGGCAGATGGGCAGCAGAGACTGGCTGGGCAGCAGGCAGACAATCAGCAGAGACCAGCTGGGCAGCAGGCAGATGATAATCAGTAGAGACTGGCTGGGCAGCAGGCAGATAATCAGCAGAGACTGGCTGGGCAGCATGCAGACAATCAGCAAAGACTAGCTGGGCAGCAGGAAGATAATCAGCAGAGACTGACTGGGCAGCAGGCAGATGGTAATCAGTGGAGACTGGCTGGGCAGCAGGCAGATGATCAGCAGAGACTGGCTGGGCAGCGGGCAGATGGGCATCAGAGACTGGCTGGGCAGCAGGCAGACAATCAGCAGAGACTAGCTGGGCAGCAGGCAGATGGTAATCAATAGAGAATGGCTGGGCAGCAGGCAGATAATCAGCAGAGACTGGATGGGCAGCAGGCAGATAATCAGCAGAGACTAGCTTGGCAGCAGGCAGATAATCAGCAGAGACTGGCTGGGCAGCAGGCAGATGGTAATCAGTAGAGACTGGCTGGGCAGCAGGCAGATGATCAGCAGAGACTGGCTGGGCAGCGGGCAGCAGAGACTGGCTGGGCAGCAGGCAGACAATCAGCAGAGACTAGCTGGGCAGCAGGCAGATGATAATCAGTAGAGACTGGCTGGGCAGCAGGCAGATAATCAGCGGAGACTGGCTGGGCAGCAGGCAGATAATCAGCAGAGACTAGCTGGGCAGCAGGCAGATGGTAATCAGCAGAGACTGGCTGGGCAGCAGGCAAATGGTAATCAGCAGAGACTGGCTGGGAAGCAGGCAGATGATCAGCAGAGACTAGCTGGGCAGATGGGCAGGTGATCAACAAAAGTCAAAAATCATGCAGGCAAAAGCGTAGAATTTAGGCCAGAGTCAGTAATGAATGAGCAGGTCAGGAACATAAGAAACAGAAAATACAGAGTTGCAGGTAGCGGGTTCCACAGGGACACTGTAGACAAGACAGCACTAGTCATGTGCAGCAGATCGGTATTAGATCAGTAGCAGCATTAGTGACAGATGTGCACGCACGAGAATGGGTGAATATATGCCGGCCTGTGCACCGATATTCACCCCGATGCCCTAGTTCATATACTGGCATTCCCTTCCTGATAGTAGAAAACAAAAACGTGTTATTTTTTTTTTTTCAAAGCAACTTTGGCCTTCCACGTGACCGAATTTAAAGCTAACTGACAAAACTTTGATGACGCTGAAAATGGTAATGTCACGTTATAAATCGGGACTCTTTCTCTTTAATAAATCTCAGTACAGATAAAACGGCTCCTTTTATACATGCGCTTCCTTCCTTTGTGTTATTTAGCTGTTTTGGCTGGAGCCGTCCGCTAATATCAGTCATCGGGGTGGTTAGATTGTATTTACAGCGGCATTCAGAAAAAAAAACCAGGAGCCCACGAGAACACGCCGTTCTGTTGGACAGTTGTGTTTATGCTTTATTATCCGTCCTCAAACAAATGGCACTTTGTGTTCAATGCTTTGCGTGAGAATAATAGAAGGATTCGTTGGGATGAAATATAAGTCTTGTAAAGTACGGCACTGCCCGGCATGTGGGCCGGCAGTAAAACTGAAGGATGGTTAGTCACCGGCGGCTCACAATTTCCCCGGGTTATATTTTAGCAGTCATGACGACGGCGCCTGTATTGTTGGAATCAATTTGGAGTCTGAATGGGAAGGGAGAACGGCATCAACATATGTATCGAGATATCTCCGGCATGAGCGTAGCAAAGTGCCATTACATTGTCGGTCTTCTCAGCGGGGGGAATTAGCGGGCGAACACCATACATTAGTAGGACATCAAACTTCTACCTGTCTGGTCGGCTCAGCTGCTGGGTACAAATGCCTAAAACAGAGAGAATGGTGCAGACCACGCCGGGAAAGCGGCCAATGCAAAGGGTGGCCAGTTCTTAGATGTGGTAGCTACATTCTTTTTTTTTTTTGTTTATTTTTTTGTTTTTGTTTTAATCCTTTCCCCTTTATTTTTTCTTGGTGACTCCGCCAGTAACATACTTCCTGTCCTAGGGTGATAAGACTCATTTATTCTTCAGTTATCCGCTTGCCGACCAGCGCACGAACGATGTACGTTGGCACAATGGCACGGTCCTCGCAAAATGGGCGTACCTGTACTTCCTTTTTAAAACGCGGGCTAGTGCACGCCCCCGCCATGTGCCTCGTGAGCGCACCCGCGGGTCCCGCAGACTCGATGTCCGCCGGTGGCCCGCGGTCGTGGCACGGAGAGGCAGAACGGGGAGATGCCCATGTAAACAAGGTACTTCCCTGTTCTGCCTAGCAACTTGATAGGGATCTACTGCTCCCTGTCATCGGGAGCAGCGATCTCTGTCATGTTCTAGTGAGCCCATCCCCCCCTACAGTTAGAACACAGTGAGGGAACACACTTAACCACTTGATCGCCCCCCCCCCGTGTTTAACCCCTTCCCTGCCAGTGATATTTACACAGTGCGATCTCTGTCATGTTCTAGTGAGCCCATCCCCCCCTACAGTTAGAACACAGTGGGGGAACACACACAGTTACATAGTTACATAGTAGGTGAGGTTGAAAAAAGACACAAGTCCATCAAGTCCAACCTATGTGTGTGATTATGTGTCAGTATTACATTACATATCCCTGTATATTGCGGTCATTCAGGTGATTTTCTAATAGTTTCTTGAAGCTATCAATGCTCCCCGCTGAGACCACCGCCTGTGGAAGGGAATTCCACATCCTTGCCGCTCTTACAGTAAAGAACCCTCTACGTAGTTTAAGGTTAAACCTCTTTTCTTCTAATTGTAATGAGTGGCCACGAGTCTTATTAAACTCTCTTCTGCGAAAAAGTTTTATCCCTATTGTGGGGTCACCAGTACAGTATTTGTAAATTGAAATCATATCCCCTCTCAAGCGTCTCTTCTCCAGAGAGAATAAGTTCAGAGCTCACAACCTTTCCTCATAACTAAGATCCTCCAGACCCTTTATTAGCTTTGTTGCCCTTCTTTGTACTCACTCCATTTCCAGTAGGTCCCTCCTGAGGACTGGTGCCCAGAACTGGACAGCATACTCCAGGTGCAGCCGGACCAGAGTCTTGTAGAGCAGGAGAATTATCGTTTTATCTCTTAACCTCTTGATCGCCCCCTAGTGTTTAACCCCCTTCCCTGCCAGTGATATTTACATAGTGCAATCTCTGCCATGTTCTAGTGAGCCTATCCCCCACTACAGTTAGAACACAGTGAGGGAACACACTTAACCTCTTGATTGCCCCCCCTAGTGTTTAACCCCTTCCCTGCCAGTGATATTTACACAGTGCGATCTCTGTCATGTTCTAGTGAGCCCATCCCCCCCCCTACAGTTAGAACACAGTGAGGGAACACACTTAACCTCTTGATCGCTCCCCTTATGCCCTGTACACACGGTCGGACTTTCCGACGGAATTTGTGCGATCGGAGCTAGTTGTCGGAAACTCCGACCGTGTGTGGGCTCCATCGGACTTTTTCCATCGGAATTTCCGACACACAAAGTTTGAGAGTGGGCTATAAAATTTTTCCGACAACAAAATCAGTTCGCGTAAATTCTGACCGTGTGTGGACGATTCCAACGCACAAAGTGCGTTAAGAGACGAAAGCTATTGGCTACTGCCCCGTTTATAGTCCCGACGTACGTGTTTTACGCCACCGCGTTCAGAACGATCGGATTTTCCGACAACTTTGTGCGACCGTGTGTATGCAAGACAAGTTTGAGCCAACATCCGTCGGAAAAAATCCATGGATTTTGTTGTCGGAATGTCCGATCAATGTCCGATCGTGTGTACGGGGCATAAGTGTTTAATCCCTTCCCTGCCAGTGATATTTACACAGTGCGATCTCTGTCATGTTCTAGTGAGCCCATCCCCCCTACAGTTAGAACACAGTGAGGTAACACACTTAACCTCTTGATCGCCCCCTTAGTGTTTAACCCCTTCCCTGCCAGTGATATTTACAAAGTGCGATCTCTGTCTTGTTCTAGTGAGCCCATTCCCCCCTACAGTTAGAACACAGTGAGGGAACACACTTAACCCCTTGATCGCCCCCTTAGTGTTTAACCCTTTCCCTGCCAGTGATATTTACACAGTAATCAGTGCATTTGTATAGCACTGATTGCTGTATAAATGACAATGGTCCCAAAATAGCGTCAAAAGTGTCCGATGCATCCGTCGCAATGTCGCAGTCATGATAAAAAAATCGCAGATCGCCGCCATTACTAATAAAAAAAAATAATAATAATAAAAATGCCATAAATCTATCCCCTATTTTGTAGACACTATAACTTTTGCGCAAACCAATCAATATACGCTTATTGCCATTTTTTTTTTTTTTTTTACAAAAAATATGTAGAAGAATACATATCAGCCTAAACTGAGGAAGAAATTAGTTTGTTTTATATATTTTTTGGGGGGATATTTATTATAGCAAAAAAGTAAAAAATATTGCTTTTATTGCTTCAGTATATTGATTGGTTTGCGCAAAAGTTACAGTGTCTACAAAATAGGGGATATATTTATGGCATTTTTATTATTATTATTTTTTTTTTTTTTTAACTAGTAATGGCGGCGATCAGCGATTTTTAGCGGGACTGCGGCATTGCGGCAGACACTTGCGCGCCTACTATTGCTCTTAAAGAGGCGCGAAGTACACCTATGGCGATTTGCGCAGCCCAGCAAATGACTGGTCGCCAAGTGGTTAAAGGGTCCCTGTCACTAAAGGGTCAAAAATGAAAATAAATAAATAAATAAATAAAATAAACATTTTCTCTAGGTTTTATATACTTCAATAAAAATTTTAAATAAAAACAAAACAGAATACAATAGGAGAGGAATTGCAGCAGGAGAAGGAGGTATCCCCAAAAAGGTTGAATATCTGTAGCAGTAGCGTGGAAAGCATTTCAACACACGTTCTTCGGGAAAGGTAATGATAGAACCTCTTCTTTTATTATCTGGGTTTATTAGACTTTTGACCTCTTTGTGGCAGGGTCCCTTTAAAGATAGGGTTTGCGGAGGGGGGGGGGCTGAAAAGATTTAATGAATCCCTAAGGCAAAAATTCTGCAACAAATCGCTCTTTGTTGGTAGCGTCGTCCCTTTTTACCGCCGTTCATCCATTATATCATGTCTGAGATTCTCTCCCCTGTATGTCCTGACATTTAAAAATCATATTAAAAGTTCATGTTGGAATTTAATGATCATGAACAAAAAAAAAAAAAAAATACACCGCAGAAGTTACTAGAAGTTCCCGGTGACAAAATATAAATCATGTTCCATTTTTTTTTTTTTTTTACGGTTCCCTTTTAAATCGCGCAGGTCCGCAGGGAAGTACTTTTTTTAAATTTTTTTTTTTTTTACGGTTCCCTTTTAAATCACGCAGGTCCGCAGGGAAGTACTTTGTTTGGTTATTTGTTATTCAGCGCTGGTATTTGCCGGCTTCAGATTTCCCTTCGCTTATCTCTCATACATGTCCTAATCAATGTATCGAATCAATCACTGTCTTATCTGACCGCCGCGCTGCGAAAAGGCAACAAAGAAAAATCGCTTTTTTTTCAAGGTGTCTGTGTGTGGCGGCGTCTCCACGTCAGGATAAGGCGGTGGGGGGTCTCCCAAACATTATTTTTTATTTTTTGGGTCATTTACTACTTAACCTCCTCAATACCGGGCACTCCCCCCCCCCTTCCTGCCCAGGACACATTTCAGCTTTCAGCGCTGTCGCACTTTGAATGACAATTGCGCAGTCATGCTGCACTGTACACATATGAAATGTTTATCATTTTCTTGCCATAAATAGAGATTTCTTTTGGTGGTATTTGATCACCTCTGCGGTTTTTATTTTTTTGATAAACTAAAAAAGACCTAAAATTTTTGAAAAAAAAAAAAGTTTTCCTGGATTTCTGTTATAAAATGTTGTTTTCTCCTTCACTGGCGGGCACTGATGAGGAGGCACTGATATGTAGAATTGATGGGCACTGATAGGTGGCACTTATGGGCACTGATAGCCAGCACTGATGGGAGGCACTGATATGCAGCACTGATGGGTGGCACTGACATGCAGCACTGATGGGCAGTAATAGGTGGCACTGATGGGCACTGATAGGTGGCACTGATGGGCACTGACAGACGGCACTGATGGGCACTGATAGCCAGCACTGATGGGCGGCACTGATGGGCTCTGATAGGTGGCACTGATGAGCACTGACAGGCGGCACTGATGGGCACTGATAGCCAGCACTGATGGGCGGCACTGATGGGCACTGATAACCGGCACTGATGGGCACTGACAGGCTGCACTGATGGGCACTGATAGCCAGCACTGATGGGCGGCATTGATGGACACTGATAACCGGCACTGATGGGCACTGACAGGCTGCACTGATGGGCACTGATAGGTGGCACTGATGGACACTGATAGGTGTTACTGATGGGCACTGACAGATGGCACTGATGGGCGGCACTGATGGGCGGCACTGATGGGCACTGACAGGCGGCACTGATAGGTGGCTCTGATGGGCACTGACAGGCGGCACTGATGGGCAGGCCCGTCGCGACAGGACAGGCAAAACAAGCAATTGCTTGGGGCCCCGAGCTGGCCTGGGGCTGCAGCCGCGCCGCCGGCCGCCGCTTCCTATAAGCTGCATCCTGTAGCGTGGCCAAGCTCCTCTTCCTTCCTCCTGCAGTCCGCGTGGTACAAGACTCAGAAGATTCAGTTTCCTGTTCCCGGCCGCACTGACAGGAAGTGCACACACTGAGTGCTCACTTCCTTTCAGTCCAGCCGGCCGGGAACAGGAAACTGAATCTCCTGCCACGCGATACGTGGTAGGGAGGGGGGTTAAAAAGAATACGGGGAGGAGTAGTAAGGGGGGCTTTGCGTGTGTGCGTGTGGGGGGGTTGGGAGTGCCTCCATGTCCATTTTGCTTGGGGCACCCCAAATTCCTTCAAACGGCCCTGCTGATGGGCACTGATTGCCGGCACTGATTGGTGGCACTGATTGACACTTCCCTCCCAACACTGGGCATCAGGTGGGAAGGGAGAGGAAGAGAAGCCGGAAGCTGCAGGGGAGCCACAGGGGATCCCTGCTGCTGGGGGGGGGGACTCATTGAGGCGGTGCTGCGGGACTTGGTGCGGGGGGACGGGGACTGGCAGCTGTCAAAGTTTCTGATAGGATCTACCCTGAGTGAGGGGCACAGCCAACCTCCCCCTGACCATTCTGCTTTCTCAGGCTCTGTGTGCAGTGCGGGAATCCTGCAACACGAAGGTCAGGAGGAGGAGCGCTTAGCCCCACACAGTGTACAGGGGGGAGGGGGGGGGTTGTGTCATTGAAATCTGGGGGGGGGGCAGTCCACCCAAGCACCCCCCCTAGATCAGGCCTTGTTACGCAGGCGACAACCGGTTAAAGGGATACCAGGGTTGGATGGGAAGGGATTAAAAAAAAAAATAGGTGCAGAACTGTTTAAAAACATTTAAAATGACACAACACAGGAAGCACCTCCATGGTTAACAGAGGACGGAATTAAAATTAGACTTGAGAAACTTAACATTAATAAATCACCGGGACCAGATGGCTTGCATCCAAGGGTACTTAGGGAACTCAGTCAAGTGATTGCCAGACCATTGTTCCTAATTTTTACAGATAGTCTACTGACTGGAATGGTACCAGTTGATTGGAGAAAAGCCAATGTAGCACCAATATTTAAAAAGGGCCCAAAATACATCCCTGGGAATTACAGACCAGTTAGCCTAACATCAATAGTATGTAAACTCTTGGAGGGGATGATAAGGGACTATATACAAGATTTTAGTAATAAGAACGGTATCATTAGCAGTAATCAGCATGGATTCATGAAGAATCGTTCTTGCCAAACCAATCTATTAACCTTCTATGAGGAGGTGAGTTGCCATCTAGATAAAGGAAGGCCCGTAGACGTGGTGTATCTGGATTTTGCAAAAGCATTTGACACAGTTCCCCATAAACGTTTACTATACAAGATAAGGTGCGTTGGCATGGACCATAGGGTGAGTACATGGACTGAAAACTGGCTACAAGGGCGAGTTCAGAGGGTGGTGATAAATGGGGAGTACTCGGAATGGTCAGGGGTGGGTAGTGGGGTCCCCCAGGGTTCTGTGCTGGGACCAATCCTATTTAATTTGTTCATAAACAATCTGGAGGATGGGATAAACAGTTCAATCTCTGTATTTGCAGACGATACTAAGCTAAGCAGGGCAATAACTTCTCCGCAGGATGTGGAAATCTTGCAAAAAGACCTGAACAAATTAATGGGGTGGGCGACTACATGGCAAATGAGGTTCAATGTAGAAAAATGTAAAATAATGCATTTGGGTGGCAAAAATATGAATGCAATCTATAGACTGGGGGGAGAACCTCTGTGGGAATCTAGGATGGAAAAGGACCTGGGGGTCCTAGTAGATGATAGGCTCAGCAATGGCATGCAATGCCAAGCTGCTGCTAACAAAGCATACAGAATATTGGCATTAAAAGGGGGATCAACTCCAGAGATAAAACGATAATTCTCCCGCTCTACAAGACTCTGGTCCGGCCGCACCTGGAGTATGCTGTCCAGTTCTGGGCACCAGTCCTCAGGAAGGATGTACTGGAAATGGAGCGAGTACAAAGAAGGGCAACAAAGCTAATAAAGGGTCTGGAGGATCTTAGTTATGAGGAAAGGTTGTGAGCACTGAACTTATTCTCTCTGGAGAAGAGACAGTTGAGAGGGGATATGATTTCAATTTACAAATACTGGACTGGTGACCCCACAATAGGGAGAAAACTTTTTCGCAGAAGAGAGTTTAACAAGACTCGTGGCCACTCATTAAAATTAGAAGAAAAGAGGTTTAACCTTAAACTACGTAGGGGGTTCTTTACTGTAAGAGCGGCAAGGATGTGGAATGCCCTTCCACAGGCGGTGGTCTCAGCGGGGAGCATTGATAGCTTCAAGAAACTATTAGATAAGCACCTGAATGACCGCAACATACAGGGATATACAATGTAATACTGACACATAATCACACACATAGGTTGGACTTGATGGACTTGTGTCTTTTTTCAACCTCACCTACTATGTAACTATGTAAAATAAAATTGATACAGAGAAATCAGAGCTTCATGTTTAAGTCTTTGTGTATATATGTGTCTGTATAATGGTGGTGGGAATGTAGAGTGCAAGCTCTTCTGCTACAGAGAGTCGTATATTACATCTCTGCATCAAGACTGCTAATGTAATAATCAAAAAAGAAAAAAAAAAGAAAAGAAAAAACACCTACAGATTCCAAAGACCTTTCCAAAAAGTAGTAAAAACCGAGAGAATAAATTTGTATCTTCATTCCTAAATTTGTATTTAGTTATCAGTAAATTGCAGAGAACCGGCCGACCCGGAAATCCTCCTCGCCACATAAAATGCTGCGCTGTAAATAAAAGATCTCCCTGCGCCGGGACCCCCTCATAGCGAGGACCCATAAAGGGTTAATGTTATTTTTTCTTAATGCTCTCCTGTGTGTACAGACTCCCCCGCTCCGTATTTAACGGCTACTTTTATGATGTCACAATAAACCTTTTACTTCCATCTTCATAAAGTCTTGGAGCTCTTTTTTTTTTTTTTTTTTCTTCTTAGAATCTACAAAACTCCGAGGCCAGATAGACGTCTCCCCGCGGGAATTATCACAAAGATCATTTACTTGACACCCAAATGAAATATGTTTTATAAGAAAAATGTCTTCTATATGCTAAACAGGATAATAAAAGTATATTTCTCCATCTTCACTCACAGCCAGCTATTACCGGCATTACTGGCGGAGACACAAAACGGCGACGGCCGAGATGATCTTTTAAAGGGCGCGTTTACTTTTACTGTTTCTGGGCCTGAGAAACTTCCGAACTTCTAATATACTGAACTTCCGCTATCTTTAGGCTTATTAATAAAAAATAAAAAAAAAGTCATAGACACATAGAAACATTATATATATATAATGTCCAAATCATTTAGTGGAGGGGGGATTATGGTGTGGGGGGAGGGGGGATTATGGCGGGGGGTTGTTTTTCAGGGGTTGGGTTTGGCCCCCTTAGTTCCAGTGAAGGGAACTCTTAAGGCGTCAGCATATCAAGACATTTTGGACAATTTCATGCTCCCAACTTTGTGGGAACAGTTTGGGGACGGCCCCTTCCTGTTCCAACATGACTGCCCACCAGTGCACAAAGCAAGGTCCATAAAGACATGGATGAGCGAGTTTGGGGTGGAGAAACTTGACTGGCCCGCACAGAGTCCTGACCTCAACCCGAAAGAACACCTTTGGGATGAATTAGAGTGGAGACTGCGGGCCAGGCCTTCTCGTCCAACATCAGTGCCTGACCTCACAAATGCGCTTCTGGAAGAATGGTCAAACATCCCCATAGACACCCTCCTAAACCTTGTGAAGAAGAGTTGAAGCTGTTATAGCTGCAAAGGGCGGAGCCAACTCACTATTGAACCCTACAGACCAAGACTGGGATGCCATTAAAGTTCATGTGTGTGTAAAGGCAGGCGTCCCAATACTTTTGGTAATAAAGTGTATACTTACATAAAATTCATATAACTTAATTTAAAGCGGTATTAAAACCAAAAGCAAACATTTATTATATTGCAGCTTACCAATTCTTAGATGGCTGCATTTGTTTCCTTTTTTTAGGCTTTCTTTCTTCTATTTTAACCACTTCACGAGCCAATGACTGATCAGTGTATTGGCTCGCTGGTAATCTCTGTAATCAATCACAGCAGATTGATCACATGACAATTGTACACAAGGGATGGCTTCCTTCCTTTCATGCCATTCATTATGTACAATTGTGTTGTTAGCTGTGATTGGTCACAGTGATCACTTGGTACAGACCGGGCCCAACACAGCCCACCTGTACCATGTGATTAGCTGTGGCCAATCACAGCTAATCATAACAATACACACTGAATGAATCAGTTTCATGGACATCCTCCAATGATCACGCTGCCTGTGTGTGCCCCCTACGGCGTGTGGGCGGCACGCTCAATGATTGCCAAGTCGCTGGACTCAGCTGATCACAGTGCTTGCAATCAGTACCACCAAGTGCTGCCCACCAGTGCCAGCAATCAGTGCCCACAAGTGCTGCCAATCAGTGCCCACCAGTGCTGCCCACCAGTGCCGGCAATCAGTGTCCACCAGTGCTGGCAATCAGTGTCCACCAGTGCTGCCAACCAGTGTCCACCAGTGCTGCTGGCAATCAGTGCCCACCAGTGCTGGCAATCAGTGTCCACCAGTGCTGGCAATCAGTTTCCACCAGTGCTGCCAACCAGTGTCCACCAGTGCTGCCAACCAGTGCCCACCAGTGCTAGCAATCAGTGTCCACCAGTGCCCACCAGTGCTGGCAATCAGTGCTCACCAGTGCTGGCAAACAGTGTCCACCAGTGCTGCCAACCAGTGCCCACCAGTGCTAGCAATCAGTGTCCACCAGTGCCCGCCAGTGATGGCAATCAGTGCCCACCAGTGCTGCCAACCAGTGTCCACCAGTGCTGCCAACCAGTGCCCGCCAGTGCTAGCAATCAGTGTCCACCAGTGCCCACCAGTGCTGGCAATCAGTGCTCACCAGTGCTGGCAAACAGTGTCCACCAGTGCTGCCAACCAGTGCCTACCAGTGCTAGCAATCAGTGTCCACCAGTGCCTGCCAGTGCTGGCAATCAGTGCCCACCAGTGCTGCCAACCAGTGTCCACCTGTGCTGCCAATCAGTGACCATCATTGCCTCATCATCAGTGTCACATATCAGTGCCGCCTACCAGTACCTATCAGTGTTGCCTATCAGTACCACCTCTCAGTGCCCTTCAATGCCACCTATAAGACCCCATCAGTGCCCATTATTTCCACCTATCAGTGCCCATCAGTGCTGCCTATCAGTGCAGCCTCATCAGTGCCCTTCAATGAAGGAGAAACATTACCTGTTTGCAAAATGTTATAACAAAATATAAAAAATGTTTTTTTTCCAAATTTTCGGCTTTTTTTTGTTTGTTTAGCAAAAAATAAAACTCCCAGTGGTGATTAAAGGGGTTGTAAACCCTCAGGGTTTGCATTCTATGCCTTAAGGTGAAAAACCTCCTGTAATGCAGTGATGGGGAGGAGCACAGCAGCTCCCGCCAGTGTCTCGGGTCCTGATTGGATAGATTGATAGCAGCGCAGTCATTGGCTTCCACTGCTCTCAATCAATGATGTGAGAGCCGGGGGGTCTGTGTCAATGGAGAGCGGCTCTCCAACGGGGACTTGAGAAGAGGAGGAGCGCCGCTGAGGGACCCCAAAAGAGGAGGATTGGGGGGCCACTCCGTGCAAAACCAACTGCACAGAGCAGGTAAGTATGACATGTTTGTTAAAAAAAACAAAAAAAATAAGCTAACCTTTAGATATCCTTTAAATATCACAAAAAGAAAGCTCTATTTGTGTGAGAAAAAATGATAAAAATGTCATATGGGTATAGTGTTGTATGAACGCGTAATTGTCATTCAAAGTGTAACCAATTGCCTTCAGAAGTCACCTAATTAGTAAATAGAGTCCACCTGTGTGTCGTTTAATTTCAGTATAAATACAGCTGTTCTGTGAAGCCCTCAGAGGTTTGTTATAGAACCTTAGTGAACAAACAGCATCATGAAGGCCAAGGAACACACCAGACAGGTCAGGGATAAAGTTGTGGAGAAGTATAAAGCAGGGTTAGGTTATAAAAAAAAATCTCCCGAGCTTTGAACATCTCACGGAGCTCTGTTCAATCCATCATCGGAAAATGGAAAGAGTATGGCACAACTGCAAACCTACCAAGACATGGCCGTCCACCTAAACTGACCGGCCGGGCAAGGAGAGCATTCATCAGAGAAGAGCCAAGAGGTCCATGGTAACTCTGGAGGAGCTGCAGAGATCCACAGCTCAGGTGGGAGAATCTGTCCACAGGACAACTATTAGTCGTGTTCTCCACAAATCTGCCCTTTATGGAAGAGTGACAAGAAGAAAGACATTGGTGAAAGAAAGTCATAAGAAGTCCTGTTTGTAGTTTGTGAGAAGCCATGTGGAGGACACAGCAAACATGTGGAAGAAGGTTATCTGGTCAGAGGAGACCAAAATTCAACTTTTTGGCCTAAAAGCAAAACGCTATGTGTGGTGGAAAACTAACACTGCACATCACCCTGAACACACCATCCCCACCGTGAAACGTGGTGGTGGCAGCATCATGTGGTGGGGATGCTTTTCTTCAGCAGGGACAGGGAAGCTGGTCAGAGTTGATGGGAAGATGGATGGAGACAAATACAGGACAATCTTCGAAGAAAAACCTGTTAGAGCTTGCAAAAGACCTGAGACTGGGGCGGAGGTTCACCTTCCAGCAGGACAACGACCCGAAACATACAGCCAGAGCTACAATGGAATGGTTTAGACCAAAGCATATTCATGTGTTAGAATAGCCCAGTCACAGTCCAGACCTAAATCCCATTGAGAATCTGTGGCAAGACTTGAAAATTGCTGTTCACAGACGCTCTCCATCCAATCTGACAGAACTTGAGATATTTTACAAAGAAGAATGGGCAAAAATGTCCTCTCTAGATGTGCAAAGCTGGTAGAGACATCCCCAAAAAGACTTGCCGCTGTAATTGCAGAGGAAGGGGGTTCTACAAAGTATTGACTCCGGGGGGCGCCATACAAATATCCCCCCCCCCCACACTTTTCACATATTTATTTGTATCATTTATCATTTTCCTTCCACTTCACAATTATGTGCCACTTTGTGTTGGTCTATCACATAAAATCCCAACAAAATACATTCACGTTTTTGGTTGAAACATGACAAAATGTGGGAAATTCCAAGGGGTATGAATACTTTTTCAAGGCACTGTAACCGGATAATAACATTTATAGGTAAAGTTGATCCAGGGAATATTTGATTGCCTCTCGGGGAGGATCAGGAAGGAATTTTTTTCCATGCTGTAGCAAATTGGATCATAATTTGTTGGTGTTTTTTTTTTTTTTGCTTTCCTCTGGATCAACTGTGGGTATAGGATTGTGTATATGGGATTGTACATTTTTTTTTACCCCCTTTATTGGTCGAACTACATTTTTGAACTAGACTTTTGTCTTTTTTCAACCTATGTAACTTTGTAACTTTTTAATTCTTTTTTTATGCTTTTCTCCTCCATTTTCTCTCTTTTCGCTGTGAAGTTTCAGTTCTCAAAGACACACCAAAGTGTTACAAATTAAACTTTTTTCATTTCATCTGAAAACTTAAATTTTTTTTTTTCCTTTTTGTGTCTTAAATAAACTTTTTTTTTTTTTTTTTCTTGTATTAGCGCTCTGTAAGGTAAAACTGGGTTTATTAAAAATACAGGGACAGCAAAGCCACGGGGTACTTTCCTGAGCTGCCAGATCACATCCGCTGAGCTTTTCTAATGTTTTCTTGCCCTTCGGCTGTAAAAATTTCACTTCAAATAAGTCGAGGTAATTAGGAGAGGCCTGATGAGAAGGAGCTGGCCTCCGCGTTTCTTATTGTGCCAATAACTCACAGCTTACACAGGTAAGAATTGCTGCCAGATCAGGAGTTTGAAACTATTCCCAGACCCGGCGACACCGCCGGGGTTACAGGCAGCCGCTGCCGAGAAACCGCAGAGAAATCGACTCTGTGTCAATAAAAAAAGAGCACAAAAGACGGCAGAAAAGTTCAACTCAACATGCTTGTAACGAAAAACAACCGCGACAGACGTTCTCTTCACCTTCAAAGTGCATTTTGTATTATTTTTAAAACTTCGGTATTTCTTTCTTTCATTTTTTCTTTCTATTTCTCTTTTCTTTTTCAAATCTATAAAGTATGAGCATAGTATCCCCCCCCCTTTTTTTTGTTTTTTGGTGTTTGTTTAGTATTGTTGTGTTTTGTGTGATATACCTAAGGGCCCTTGCACACTGGGGCGGTTTGCAGGCGCTATTGCGCTAATAATAGCACCTGCAAACCGACCCGAAAGTGCTGCTGCTTTGATTCCAGTGTGAAAGCCCCGAGGGCTTTCACACTGGAGCGGTGCGTTGGCAGGACGGGAAAAAAAGTCTTGCTAGCAGCATCTTCGGAGCGGTGAAGGAGCGGAGTGTATACAGCTCCTTCACTGCTCCTGCCCATTGAAATCAATGGGACAGCGCGGCTATACCGCCGGCAAAGCGCCTCTGCAGAGGCGCTTTGCGGTGGTTTTTAACCCTTTCTCGCCCGCTAGCGGGGGGTGTGCAGCAGATCGCACCGTTGCTGTTTGCAACATATGTCTGAAGCGTATCAAGCGTGGCCAAAACAGCAGTCACTTGGGCACCACATGCTTGACCAGACATATGTTGAGCTCCCATGCAGTCCATTGGCAACAGTACTTAAAAGACCCACACCAATGAACAAGGCAGACCTCTCCTTGCTCCTCATCAGCTGGGATCTCCAACCCCACTACATCTTCAGTCCTCTCAGAGACCTGCACTGAGAGGAATGAAGGTGTAGAATTAGGTGTCCCAAGCACTTGCGGGCAATCTGCTAGCGGTACACCTAAATCCGATTGTAGCAGGCAAATTTCCCTACCCCAGTTGCTAAACCGTCGAAAGAAATTTAGTCAGAGCCATCCACATGCTCAGCGGCTGAATGCTAGTTTGGCTAAATTGCTAGCACTCCAACTGCTGCCTTTTCAGCTAGTAGACTCTGCCCCCTTTTGAGAATTTGTGGAATGTACGGTACCTCAGTAGCAGGTTCCCAAATGCCATTTTTTTTCTCAGAAGGGCATTCCGGCTCTCTACCAGCATGTTGAAGGCAATGCCTTGACCTCGTTGGACAGGGCGGTCAGTGGTAAGGTGCATATTACCGCTGACTCATGGTCCAGCAGGCATGGACAGGGATGTTACCTTTCTTTCACGGTGCACTGGGTAACCCTGCTGGCAGCTGGGAAGGATGCAGGACAGGGTGCAGTATTGTTGGAGCTTGTTCCGCCACCACGCCTCCAAAATGCTGGTAGTGGTGATTCTGCCACACCTCTTTCCTCCACCCCTTCCTCTTCTTCTTCCTTTATGGCCTCTTCCTGTGCAGATTTGACCCCAGAACCAGCAGTGCTCCATAGGCATTCTAGGGGCTATGCAAGCACTCAGGCAAAAAGATGCCATGCGGTGCTTGAGTTGGTCTGCTTAGGGGACCGGAGCCACACTGGGGCAGAGATTCTGGCAGGTCTGCAGGGGCAGGTTCAGAGGTGGTTGACACCATGCCAGCTTCAGAGGTCATGTCGTCTTTAGTGACCCAGAGGACTCCGGACCGAATGCCTCAGCAAACCTACGCTGCATGGCCTCCCTGATCCTGCAAAGCCTGCAAAAGGACCCTCGGATTTGTGGTATCAAGGAGAAGGTTCAGTACTGGTTGGCAACCCTTCTTGATCCATGTTACAAGGGTAAGGTTGCGGAACTTATCCAGCCTTTGCAGAGGGAGCAGAGGATGAAACATCTTCGGGAGGCCTTACAGAAAGGTTTGTGCAATGCATTTCCAGAGCCTGGGAGGTTGCAATTTCCTGGTCCTCCTGGACAACGTGTTGCTGAGGCTTCGGTCGGTCAAAGAAGGAGCGGTGGAGAAGGTGGCCATCTGACCGTTGCGTTCAGACAATTTTTTTAGTCCGCAGCCCCAAGGTCTGATCAGTTCCAGGAACCATCGCCAGCGTCTGATTTACATGGTGCAGCGATACCTTGGGGCAAGATTAGACTTGGAGACCTTTCCAACCGAAAATCCACTGGGTTACTGGGTCTTGAGGATGGATCACTGGCCAGAGCTTGCACAGTATGCAATTGAGCTACTGGCCTGTCCTGCATCCAGCGTTCTATCTGAATACACATTCAGTGCTGCTGGAGGCTTTGTAACCAATCACAGAGTGCGCCTGTCCACAGACTCTGTTGATCAGCTCACCTTTATAAAAATGAATCAGTCTTGGATCACCAGCTACCAAACACCTGATGCTGATGTAACTGATTAATTTTTTTATGAATGTGAGATCCCTTGAAGACTGCCTATGCTGATGCTGAGTGACTATCCTGTTATGCTGAGTGACTATCCTATTCCTCCTTATTGTTTATGTTGATAGCTTCCAAGAACATTTTTGGTTCTGGGCACCACCACCAGTGCCTAAAGCCCAATTTTTCTGCCCCCTGTTTAACAGGGGCATGTAATTACAATTTTTGCTGTAATATTTTGCAGCAGGGCTCATTCCTGCACTCAACTAGAGTATCTGTGAAGGGTTGCAGTGTTGTGGCACCAGCACCAGTGCATAAAGCCCAATTTTTCTGCCCCTGTTTAACAGGCGTGCCTATTTACAATTTTTTGCTGTAATATTTTGCAGCAGGGCTCAATCCTGCACTCAACTAGAGTATCTGTGAGGGGTTGCAGTGTTGTGGCACCAGCACCACCACCGCCGCCTAAGGCCCAATTTTTCTGCGTAATTACAATTTTTTATCTAATATTTCACAGCAGGGCTCATTCCTGCATTCAACAACAGAATCTGTGAGGGGTTACAGTATTGCGGCACCACCACCACTGCCTAAAACCCAATTTTTCTGCCCCTGTTTAACAGGGGCGTGTAATTACAATTTTTGATCCAATATTTCACAGCAGGGCCCGTTCCTGGGCCCACCAAGAGTAACTGTGAGGGCTTACAGTGTTCTGGTACCACCAACACCTAAGGCCCAAATTTCTGCAGAGTATATAGGGCAGGCCGTATAGTATATACAGGCGGTCCCCTACTTTCAAACATCTGACTTACAAACGACTCCTACTAACAAACGGAGAGAGACAACAGGAAGTGAGAGGAAATCTACCCCTAGGAAGGGAAATTCTCTCCTGTAAGAGTTAATATGGAAAAAGGTGTCTCCACTGATAATTTATCACCAATCCTTGTTTCCCTAATAACCCAAAATTTTCAAAATCCAATTGTCATTGGGACATAAAGTTAGGTGAAATCTTCTGAACAGGGGCACAGACAGCAGGACAAATGTTACAGGGGTGATAACCCTTCCCATGTTATCCAAAAAGCTTAAAAATAGATATTTTGGCTGTAGCTACACTTAAAAAATTTACCTGTTCCAACTTACAAACAGATTGAACTGAAGAACAAACCTACAGTCCCTGTCTAGTTTGGACTGCCTGTATACTGCTGTTCAGAGTATATAGGGCTTGGGGGCCCCATGCCTTTTCTTTTTTTAATTTGGGTGCGGGGTTCTCCTTAAAATCCATACAAGACCCAAAGGGCCTGGTAATGGACTGGGGGGTACCCATGCCATTTTTCTCAATAATTTTCATCCATATTGCCGGGACCCGACATTACATTTTAAAGCCGCAAGCAGTTTTGAATGACTTTTATTCCTTTAGAAATGACATTTTGTGCAGGGACTGTTCTAAACACGGGAAACACGCGCCACTTTACAGGCATACTATAGACACCCCCCAGGTACGATATTTAAAGGGATATTACACTTTTATTTTTTCACTTTAAGCATCATTAAAATCACTGCTCCCGAAAAAACGTCAGTTTTTAAAACTTTCTTTTGCATTGATACATGTCCCCTGGGGCAGGACCCGGGTCCCCAAACCCCTTTTTAGGACAATAACTTGTATATTAGCCTTTAAAATTCACACTTTTGATTTCTCACGTTCGAGTCCTATAGACTTACGTCTAACTTACTTACGACTAATGGTGTTCAAATGTTCGCGCAAACTTTCGGTCCGTTCGTGTGTTCTGGATGCAAACCGAACCGGGGGTGTTCAGCTCATCCCTACCCACAACTTTGAAGATGTTTTTTTTTATTGTGAAGCAAACAACAAATAGGACAAAATAACAGAGAAAGTCAATGTGCATAACTATTCACCCCCCTAAAGTCAATGCTTGTAGAGCCACCTTTAGCGGCTATCACAGCTCCGAGTGGCTTTGGATAAGTCTCTTTGACTTGCCACATCTTACCACTGGGATTTTTGCCCATTCCTCCTTGCAAAACTGCTCCAGCTCCTTCAAGTTGCATGGTTCGCGATTGTGAACAGCAATCTTCAGGTCTGACCACAGATTTTGTATTGGATTGAGGTCTGAGCTTTGACTAGGCCATTCCAACACATTTACATGTTTCCCCTTAAACCACTCAACTGTTGCTTTAGCAGTGTGTTTGGGGTCATTGTCCTGCTGGAAGGTGAACCTCCGTCCTAGCCTCAAATCACACACAGAGTGGTACAGGTTTTGCTCAAGAATATCCCTGTATTTAGCACCATCCATCTTTCCCTCAACTCTGACCAGTTTCCCGACTGCTGAAAAACATCCCCACAGCATGATGCTGCCACCACCATGTTTCACAGTGGGGATGGTGTTCTTTGGGTGATGTGATGTGTTGGGTTTGCGGCAGACATAGCGCTTTCTTTGATGGCCATAAAAGTTCAATTTTAGTCTCATCAGACCAGAGCACCTTCCTCCATACATTTTGGGTGTCTCCCACATGCCCTTTCGCAAACTCAAAACGTGCCATTTTGTTTTTTGCTGAAAGTAATGGCTTTCTTCTGGCCACTCTGCTATAAAGCCCAACTCTATGGAGCGTACGGCTTATTGTGGTCCTATGTACAGATACTACAGTCTCTGCTGTGGAACTCTGCAGCTCCTCCAGGGTTAACTTAGGTCTCCGTGCTGCCTCTCTGATTAATGCCCTCCTTGCCCGCTCCGTGAGTTTTGGTGTGCGGCCGTCTCTGAGCAGGTTTGCTGTTGTGCCATGTTCTTTCCATTTGGTTATGATAGATTTGATGGGGCTCCTAGGGATCATCAAAGATTTGGATATTTTTTTATAACCTAACCCTGACTTGTACTTCTCAACAACATTGTCCCTTACTTGTTTGGAGAGTTCCTTGGTCTTCATGGCAGTGTTTGGTTAGTGGTGCCTCTTGCTTAGGTGTTGCAGCCTCTGGGGCCTTTCAGAAAGGTGTGTCTATGTATTGACAGATCATGTGACACTTAGATTGCACACAGGTGAACCTCCTTTCACTTATTATGTGACTTCTGAAGGTAATTGGTTGCACCAGAGCTTTTTATGGGCTTCATAACAAAGGAGGTGAATACATATGCACATGCCAATTATCATTTTTTTATATCTGAAAAATAGTTTTATGTATATATTTTTCTAATTTTATGAATGAATGAATGAATGAATGAATGATTTGTAAAGCGCAGCAAATGCGAACTGAATCGCCTCAAGGCGCTGAGATACATTCTCTGTTGTCAGCTTGTTAGAAGAGGAAGGTCTTTAGTTTTTTCCTGAAGGCCTGGTGGTTTTCTTCCTTGCGGATGTTGGTAGGAAGAGCATTCCATAGTCGGGGTCCTTGGACTGCGAATCTTCGTTCTCCCTTTGCTTTGTAGCGGTATTTGGGAATGATAAGGAGGTTTTGGTTGGCTGATCGAAGACTGCGATTCGGTGTGTAGTGTTTTATTTTCTCCCGGAGATATAGCGGAGCATTTCCTTGTATACATTTGTGTGTGAGGCAGAGGGTCTTGAATGTGATCCGATTCTTCATGGTTAGCCAGTGTAGGCTCTTTAGGGATGGGGAGATGGATTCCCAGGGTTTTTTTCCTGTTAACAGTCTTGCCGCCGTGTTTTGGATGAGTTGTAAGCGCGCAAGCTGATATTGGGGAAGTCCTACGTAGAGGGAATTTGCGTAGTCGAGTCGGGAATTGATGATTGTTCCCACAACTGCCGCTTTGTCCTCTTCTGGGATGAAGGGGATTAGTCTGCGTAGCTGGCGGAGGAGATGGTGGGATCCGCTCACCACTGATCCTATTTGTGCATCCATTGTCATTCCTGAGTCGAAAATGACTCCGAGGCTCTTGGCTTTGGTGCTTGGGGAGATGGTCTGTCCGAGGATGGTGGGAGGTGTCCACGGAGTCTTTGTTGTGGAATTTTTGTTAGCTTGAAGGAGAAGAAGTTCTGTTTTTGAACCGTTGAGTTTGAGGGAGCTACTTGTCATCCAGTCATCTATTAAAGTGAGACATTTCTGTAATTGCTGATGAAGGTAGAGTTGGGTGTCGTCAGCGTATGAGTGGGAGCAGAGAACATTTTTAATAAAATCAGAGCTGAACAAAAAAACAGGGAAATGGGATTTTTAGGTGTTACTCAGTGGCGGGTGGTGCTCAATATTTTTTGGGGGGGTCGGCAAACCAACGCCACCCCCGCACGCGGGAGATGGATGGGAAGGCGGGCGATCAGAGGCCTCCTTACCATAGGAGGCAGATGGTAGGGCTGCTGCTCCCCGCTCCAGTTTCTTCTCCTCTCGCCCGAACAGGAAGTGGGTCCTGAGACTCCCTGGCCAATCGGGTCTCAGGAGCTGGCCTCCTCGTTACTTATTGTGCCAATAACTCACAGCATACACAGGTAAGAATTGTTGCCAGATCGGGAATTTGAAACTATTCCCAGACCCTGCGACACCGCCGAGATTACAGACAGCCGCTGCCGAGAAACCGCCTCCTGATTGGCCCAGGAGGAGAATCAGGAAGACATTAGCGAATGTTACACATATGTAATTACCGGTAGTTTCATTCCGAATCTGTTTTTTTTTAAACAAATTTCGACAAATTCGTTAGACATATCCGAATTAACAAAAACCCTTTAACAAATCTTTCCGAATATTCGTAAATTTGAATATTCGAAAATCCGTAAATTCAAAAATGCAAAAATTTGTGAATTTGTAAAATTCGTAAATTCGTAAATTCGTAAAAGTCGTAAAATTCGTAAATTCGTAACGTTCGTAAATTAATAAAATTTGAAAATTCGTAAATTCAAAAATTGGTAAAGTTCGTAAATTCGAAAATTCGTAAATTCGAAAATTCGAAAATTAGTAAATTCGAAAATCCGTAAATTCGTAAATTTGAAAATCTGTAAATTCAAAAATTAAAAAATTCGAAAGTTTGAAAATCCGTAAATTCGTAACGTTTGTAAATTCGAAAATTTGAAAATTCGTAAATTCAGAATGCGATAGTCTGAAAACCTGAAAATTTGAAAATCTGAAATAATAACTAACTAATAATAACGTAACTATTACTAACTATTGAATTATAGGTATTGTGAATTCCCTTACAAATTTGGCTGTTAGTCAACGTAACGAATATGAATTATCCAAAATAACGAATGCCGCATCTAAACGAATAGAACGTAACAAATTAATAATAATAAATAACTTATTATTATTATTATTTATTATTAATTCATTCCATTCCATTTGTTTAGATGCGGCATTCATTATTTCGGATAATTCGTAACTTCAGATACATTCGTATTCGTTACGTTCACTAACAGCCAAATTTGAAAGGAAATTGCAATACCTATAATTTAATAGTTAGTTATTATTATTCTTTTGAATTTTCAGATTGTCTTTCTTACTTTCGGATTTTCGAAATTTTTCGAATTTACGAATTGCGATCATAACGAATGACCCGAAAAATGAAAAAAAACCCAAAAAACTAATGAAGTGAAAACAAACACATTTTTTTAGCAGTGCACATGTCTAGCGAATATTCATTTCGCTGTTGTCACGCAACTGGGTGGGCTCAGGGCGCAGTGCTCGAGCCCACCCCTTTTTTGAAGCCAGTTAGAGCCACAGGCTCTAATCACGTGCTTAAAAAAACCCCAAAAAAACCCATTGGAATCTATGCGTCCGGCACCCCGCATGTAGATTAGGGGTCCGGGCGCATGGATTAGGGGGGTGGCGCCCCTGCACCCCATATGGATAGGCCTCCACTGGTGCTACATCTCCTAGAATGACCCGAAAACATGTAAATACCGATAAAAACACCGATCAGCCATAATATTATGACCATTGAAAGGTAAAGTGAATAACCACTAAGGATGAGCCAAACACCCCTCGGTTCGGTTCGCATGTTCAGAACATGCGAACAGGCAAAAAATTTGGACGAACACGCGAACACCGTTAAAGTCTATGGGACACGAACATGAAAAATCAAAAGTGCTCATTTTAAAGGCTTATATGCAAGTTATTGTCATGAAAAGGGTTTGGGGACCTGGGTCCTGCCCCAGGGGACATGGATCAATGCCTGGGGGGTGTCTATAGAATGCCTGTAAAGGGGCGCATGTTTCCCGTGTTTAGAACAGTCTGACAGCAAAATGACATTTCTAAAGGAAAAAATGTCATTTAAAACTGATCATGGCTGTAATGAATTGTCAGGTCTCAGGCAATAAAAGATAAAACTCATTGAAAAAAAACGGCATGCATTCCCCCCACCAGTCCATTACCAGGCCCTTTGGGTCTGGTATGAATATTAAGGGGAACTCCAAACCAAAATTTTTTTTTAAAAATGCGTGGCGGCCCCCCCAAAATCTATACCAGGCCCTTCAGGTCTAGTATGGAAATTAAGGGGAACCCTGTGCCAAATTTAAAAAAATGGCGTAGAGGTACCCCCCAAAATTCATACCAGACATCTGGTATGGATTTTAAGGGGAACCCTGCGCCAAATTTTTTTTTTAAATGATGTAGCGTTCCCCCCCTAAATCCATACCAGACCTTGGGTCTGGTATGGGATTTTATGGGGAACCCTGCGCCAAAATTTTTAAAATAATGGCGTAGGGTCCCCCCAAAATCCATAACAGACCCTTATCCAAGCAAGCAACCTGGCAGGCTGCAGGAAAAGAGGGGGGGCGAGAGAGCGTCCTCCCCTCCTGAACCGTACCAGGCCACATGCCCTCAACATGGGGAGGGTGCTTTGGGGTAGCCCCCCACAGCACCTTGTCCCCATGTTGATGGGGACAAGGGCCTCATCCCCACAACCCTTGCCCTGTGGTTGTGGGGGTCTGCAGGCAGGATCTGGAAGCCCCTTTTAACAAGGGGACCCCCAGATCCCGGCCTCCCCCCCCATGTGAATTTGTAATGGGTACATTGTATCCCTACCATTTCACAAAAAAAGTGTAAAAAATAGTAAAAAAAACAGGAGGCACTTAGGGACAAGTCCTTTATTAAAAGATGAAAAAATAAAAATGTCTCATGATGTAGATCCATCTCACATCGCCCGACGAGTCGAAAAAAAAAAAAGCCGCAACCAGGCCCGGATTTACTCCCTTTGCCGCCCCAAGGCCGGGTCCTTCAATGCCCCCCCCCCACACACACACAGCATCATTCTCGTCCTTTATCGATGACTGCTACAATAGATCAATTAAAAACATATCTCCACTATATACTCCCCCCTCTATCATCTCTATATACTCCCCCCCTATCATCTCTATATACACCCCTCTATTGTCTCTATATACATCCCTCTATCATCTCTATATACACCCATCTATCATCTCTATATACACCCCCCTCTATATACAGGTATACAGGCAGGCTAGGACGGTATACAGGCAGGCCAGGACGGTATACAGGCAGACCAGGACAATATACAGGCAGGCCAGGACAATATACAGGACGGTATTCAGGCAGGCTAGGACAGTATACAGGCAGGCCAGGACAGTATACAGGCAGGCTAGGATGGTATACAGGCAGGCTAGGACGATATACAGGCACGCTAGGACGGTATACATGCAGGCTAGGACGGTATACATGCAGGCTAGGACGGTATACAGGCAGGCTAGGACGGTATACATGCAGGCCAGGACGGTATACAGGCAGGCTAGGACGGTATACAGGCAGGCCAGGACGGTATACAGGCAGGACAGGACAGTATACAGGCAGGACAGGACGATATACAGGCAGGCTAGGACGATATACAGGCAGGCCAGGATAATATACAGGCAGGCCAAGACGGTATACAGGCAGGCCAGGAGGGTATACAGGCAGGCCAGCACGGTATACAGGCAGGCCAGGATGGTATACAGGCAGGCCAGGACGGTATACAGGCAAGCTAGGACGGTATACAGGCAGGCTAGGATGATATACAGGCAGGCTAGGACAGTATACAGACAGGCTAGGACGATATACAGGCAGGCCAGGACGATATACAGGCAGGCTAGGACGGTATACAGGCAGGCTAGGATGGTATACAGGCAGGCTAGGACGGTATACAGGCAGGCTAGGACGGTATACAGGCAGGCTAGGACGGTATACAGGCAGGCTAGGATGATATACAGGCAGGCTAGGACGGTATACAGGCAGGCTAGGACAGTATACAGGCAGGCTAGGACAGTATACAGGCAGGCTAGGACGATATACAGGCAGGCTAGGATGATATACAGGCAGGCTAGGACGATATACAGGCAGGCTAGGACGGTATACACGCAGGCTAGGACGGTATACAGGCAGGCTAGGACGGTATACAGGCAGGCTAGGCTCTAGCCTAGGGGAGAGAGAGAGAGAGAAGGTGATGATCATGAAGAAGGGGGGGGGAGAAGGTGCATAGCACAAAGGGGTGGGAACAGAGAGGGGGGTTATTCTGGGGGTCTCACTCACCAATTATACTCTCCCATTCAGGCTGGTCTCCCCCCAGGGCTGTGGCAGCTATTGTTTGAAAACAGAACTCCTCTCACAGCACAGTACAGTGCATTGCATGCATGTGGCTGGAGTGTGGGCGGGCACAAATGGGAGGCGGAGTATTGGATTGGACAAGCAGTGCAGTGAGGGAGGGGTTAGGAAGACAGTGGAGACCGAACATAGCCGACTCCTGCACAAGCTGGCTTTCCACGCTCTCACTGTGTCACTGTGACAGGATGCCAGAGGCTGTGGAGCACCGGAGTTAGAGGGGAATAGTTATCCTTGATCTCCACTCCATACAAGTCTTGCTGCCTGGGGGAGAAGATGCTCCTCCCGCAGCTGCCTACAGACTCCGCCCCCCTGCTCTCCTTTCTAGTCAGAACAGCTTGCTTATCCTCATCCCCGCCCTGTTCATACTGAGCTCTGAATGATGTTAGTGCAGGGGGGAGGCCGCAAAAGCCGAGAAGTCGCCGCAGGAGCAGCAGCGCCCCTGCACTACTGCCACCCCGAGGCCTGGCCTCGGTGGCCTTGTGGGAAATCCGGCCCTGGCCGTAACACCTCTGCCCCCATGGGAGGCTCCCGCCGAGTGACGCTTCTTCTCGATGACAGCTGTTATAAAGCTGAGGGCGGGGCCACTCAGTGGCATAAACAGATGACCCCACCTTCCTCTGACGTCATGTGGCATCAAGCAAGGTTCACATGAGAGGCCTACCATGGGGGTGGGTTCTTCTGGGCTGCTCTAGGCACCTGTAACAGGATCACTTTTACTACACATGGGGTACCTTTTACTCTTGTGCGGTTTACATCAATGCCCTGGGACAAGGCTGAGGCTTCCATGGGGGGTGGAGGTGAGTTGCTTTTCAGAGAAGAACGTATACGATGTACACTTGCTCTGTAACTCCTCTCAAGTTGACTCTCAGGTCCCAGTGACAATGTACACCTTCTCTGTAGTTTGCATTGAGGAGGGACACACAGAGCCTTGTCCACATCTATCCATCCAGCGTATCACCACTACCTCAATCCCAGTAATGGTATGGGGTCCCGCCATGCGTACACTTCCTCTCACTTAACTCTTCTGTACCTGGGCATAGGGTGGCGACCTCTGTGGTCCGAGTCTGCTGGTTCCTTGTGCAATGAGCAAATTCTGACTCTCATTATACTGGCCACAGGAAGAGGTAAAATGGGTGTATTGGGGCACTAAACCTAAAAACTACCAGTGTAAGGGGGCACCAAAGTAATGGGGCACTTCTCTCAGTGAACACCAGTGTTATAGGGCATTTCTTCCAGTACCGATCAATGTGAGGTGACCCTTCTTACAAAGACCATCCATGCAATGGAACACTTCCCCATGCCTACCTGTCTAATGGGCATCTTCTTCTCCCAATGACCGAAAGAAAAAAATAAGTGTAGCGCTAATATAAACAACCATAGAATGTCTAGCATAAAGACAATAAAGTCCATAGACTGGTGAACCTCTAAAAGCAAAATAAACAAGAGTCCTCCATGGATGTATAACTCATAAAAAATATGAAAAATAATAGTCCATAAGTAGATGTGTGACTTCATATGTGAAACATATCAATGTGTACGTGACATCTGGAGTGAAGGGAACACCACCACCGACAATGAGAAGGCTTACCGAATCAATTGGACCCAAAAAAACATACGCTTGGTTGGGTCAAACAGGCTTAGGTGCTGAACAGCTGTGGGAGATCCGGAAGAGGTGGAAAGATGGAGGTCCTGGGATGAACCGTGGACCGGTATGTCCATCGGGGTGATGTCAAAGGCAGATGGTAGTTACAATGGGTGGAAAGTAAAAAGGAAAGGCCACATAGTGTGAATCCATAAAAAATATGTACCAAATTTATTAAAAAACTAGGATATACACTCACATGTACATCTTTAAAAACAGCTCTTTAAGGTAAAATGGCGGCAGTGGGGTCCTACCCGTCGCGTTTGGTCTCCTTGGACACCGTCTGGGGGGGCGATGTCCATTGCTCAGGCTGCTCTGTCTCCTCAGCAGGTGTCAGGCCGCGAGATCGCCCGATGCTTGTGGGGGCCTGGGATGTCTGTCTTTCAGGACTAGCATTGCGACCGCGGCGGGGAGTGGTGACGGCGGCGGTGTTGGGCGATGACGGCGGCAGGGGCGCCAGTGGGGCAGCAATGGTGGCAGGGGGGCGGTGCCGGCAGCAGCGGGGGGGGTGTTGGGTGGTGTCTGACGTATATTTGCACCATAAGACGCAGAGACATTTTCCCCCAAGAACGTCTTATGGTCCGAAAAATACGGTACATGTTTAGAGTTACAGAAGAGGTCTAGGGCTAGAATTGTTGCTCTCACTCTAACAATCGCTACAATATCTCACATGTGTGGTTTGAACACCGTTTACATTTGCTAAAATAAATCCTTATACTGGTTAAATTAGTAAACTATGAGAACAAATGAAAGTGCCACACACAGTATCTCACAAAAGAAAAGTACACCACTCACATTTGTGTAAATCTTTTCTTCTATCTTTTCATGTGACAACACTGAAGAAATGACACTTGGCTACAATGTAAAGTAGTGAGTGTACAGCTTGTATAACAGTGTAAATTTGCTGTCCCCTCAAAATAACTCAACACAGCCATTAATGTCTAAACCGCTGGCAACAAAAGTCAGTACACCCCTAAGTGAAAATGTCCAAATTGGACGCAATTAGCCATTTTCCCTCTCCGGTCTCATGTGACTCGTTAGTGTTACAAGGTCGCAGGTGTGAATGGGGAGCAGGTGTGTTAAATTTGGTGTTATCGCTCTCACTCTCTCATACTGGTCACTGGAAGTACAACATGGCACCTCATGGCAAAGAACTCTCTGTCGATCTGAAAAAAAGAATTGTTGCTCTACATAAAGATGGCCTAGGCTAGAAGAAGATTGCCAAGACCCTGAAACTGAACTGCAGCACGTGGCCAATACCATACAGCGGTATAACAGGACAGGTTCCACTCAGAAGAGGCCTCACCATGGTCCACCAAAGAAGTTGAGGTCACGTGCTCAGCGTCATATCCAGAGGTTGTCTTTGGGAAATAGACGTATGAGTGCTGCCAGCATTGCTGCTGAGGATGAAGGGGTGGGGGGGTCAGCCTGTCAGTGCTCAGACCATACGCCGCACACTGCATCAAATTGGTCTGCATGACTGTCGTCCCAGAAAGAAGCCTCTTCTAAAGATGATGCACAAGAAAGCCTGCAAACAGTTTGCTGAAGACAAGCAGACTAAGGACATGGATTACTTGAACCATGTCCTGTGGTCTGATGAGACCAAGATAAACTTATTTGGTTCAGATGGTGACAAGCGTGTGTGGGGGCAACAAGGTGAGGAGAACAAAGACAAGTGTGTCTTGTCTACAGTCAAGCATGGTGGTGAGTGTCATGGTCTGGGGCTGCATGAGTGCTGCCGGCACTGGGGGGCTACAGATCATTGAGGGAAGCATGAATGCCAACATGTACTGTGACCTACTGAAGCAGAGCATGATCCCCTCCCTTCAGAGACTGGACCGCAGGCCAGTATTCCAACATGATAACGACCCCAAACACATCTCCAAGACCACCACTGCCTTGCTAAAGAAGCTGAGGGTAAAGGTGATGGACTGGCCAAGCATGTCTCCAGACCTAAACCCTATTGATCATCTGTGGGACATCCTCAAACAGGAGGTGAAGGAGTGCAAGGTCTCTAACATCCACCAGCTCTGTGATGTCATCATGGAGGAGGGGAAGAGGACTCCATTGGTGACCTGTGAAGCTCTGGTGACCTCCATGCCCAAGAGGGTTAAGGCAGTGCTGGAAAATAATGGTGGTCACACAAAATATTGACACTTTGGGCCCAATTTGGAGATTTTCACTTAGGGGGTGTACTGACTTTTATTGCCAGCGGTTTAGACATTAATGGCTGTGTGTTGAGTTATCTTGAGGGGACAGCAAATTTACACTGTTATACAAGCTGTACACTCACTACTTTACATTGTAGACAAGTGTCATTTCTTCAGTGTTGTCACATGAAAAGATAGAAGAAAAGATTTACACAAATGTCACTGAGGGGTGTACTTACTTTTGTCAGATATTGTATATGGCACTTTCATTAGTTCTCATAGTTTACCAATTTAACCAACATAAGGACTGTTGATAGCCATATAGAGCACAGTGTAATTTTTAAAAAATTTTATTTCTGCATTCTGTAACAGCCCTGTACCTAACCAGTGAAACCTCAGCATTTACAGTTACAGAATGCAGAAATATAAATCTGCTGTCCAATAGATTCCTTTCACCAGGCGCCTATTTGTCTGCATAATTCTGATTGGCTGCCCGCAATCCTGACGTGAGGGTTTTTAGTGTAAGCCAATTGGCTGAAAATGCAGATGAGATTTTTCATCTTATCGCGCTTGGCTACGCTGTGGGGGTTTATTCACTAAATAACTCTGTATCTGGCTCTGATCTACAGTAAATATTAGCATTTTCTAGTGATCTCAAGAATAATATTATTATGTTTTTTTTTTTGGTCATTTTACCACAGCACCATTATCATGTAGCTTTTAAGATCAAAGATACAACTATGTTGGTGTCCCTTGTTAATTTTACATTGTATTTTATAAAATGTAACTGCCGACTCCCAAACTGTCATTTGAAGTAAAACACAAAGCCAAGTATTATTCTTCACTATTTCTTTTATTGTGCATTAAAAAAAGAAAACAAATAAAATTAGACATGATATCTGCCAATAGAACTTAACCAAAAAAGTGCATTCTATGCATCCAAAAAAATAGAAAATATACCAAATCAAATCATTATTATTCAACCAAAAAATAAAATAAAAGCCTCATGCATGTGTCCTGCTTCTTAATATAGGGGGTGTCACCAATGCCAGGAGTTGGTGAAAGCAGAGGGGTCCGTCATCCGGAGATAATTCCGAAAATCATCCGGATTATTCTCCTGGAGCTCCCGCAGCAAAGGCATATGACATAATTGGTCACCATTAATAAAGCAACCAATTTTTGGTTCAAGAAATCCTCCTCCTCCTGTTCCTGGACAGGACTTGGGTCAAAGCAATAATTCCAAGGCCAGTAATAAATAACACGTTATCTCCTCCGATTCCGCAACATGTCTGGTTGACAAACGGCCGCTCAGAAACGATCTGAAAAGCGCGAAATGAAAAGCGCGAATCAACACTCACCAAACTTCGACTGACACGAAATTAGCAGAAGGAGCCCAAAGGGTGGCGCTAAAGAGCTGAAAAACCACGTAGTACGTCACAACGTTCGTGTTTTTTGGCCGACAATTCCTTGCCGTTTGTATGCAAGACAAAATCCAGGCACACGCCCTTCGGGACAAAAGTCAGAGGTTTTGTCTGCGGAAAATGCGATCGTGTGTACGCGGCTTTATATACAAAACTAAAAATCTTCTATAAAATAATAAATCCACCTTGGAATTATAACATGTTCCACAAATGTCACTTTATTTATATATTGAATTACTTTTGTCCGGTAGCAAAGGTCGCATATCCATTAATTAAAAGCGAAAAATATAAACACACATTTTGAAAAAAGATAAATTGTTAACATTATTATTATTACAGATGGAATAGAAGTGAATTCAATTACAAACTAACGAGACATTTCCATCCAGGAAGAAGAAATATGAGACGCGCCCGCACACCTTGCGTACCGATGAATTATATATTTATACCAGACTTACGACGGTCCTCCCGTGCCTTATCCAGCGACGTTTATATGATATTGTGTCCACAAAGCTCCTCTAGTGGGATCTACGCTGGGAAAACAATACAGAAGCTGCACACAGAACTGAACCACTATCTTTGTTTAACCACTTCAGCCCCCCAGAAGGATTTGCCCCCCTTAATGACCAGGGCAATTTTTGCGATTCGGTACGGCGTCGCTTTAACTGACAATTGCGCGGTCGTGCGACGCTGTACCCATACAGAATTGATGTCCTTTTATTCCCACACATAGAGCTTTCTTTTGGTGGTATTTGATCACCTCTGCGTTTTTTATTTTTTTGCACTATAAACAAAAAAAGAGCGTCAGTTTTGAAAAAAACACAATTTTTTTTTTCACTTTTTGCTATAATACATATCCCCCAAAAAATATATAAAAAATGAATTTACTCATCAGTTTAGGCTGATATGTATAGTTCTACATAGTTTTGGTAAAAAAAAATCCAAATAGGCGTATATTGATTGGTTATCGCATCTACAAACGATGGGATAGATTTGGGGACATTCATTTTTTTTTTACTGTTTTTACTAGTAATGGCGGCGATCTGCAAATTTTAGCGGGACTGCGACATTGCGGCGGACAAATCTGACCCCAAATGACACTTTTTAGTGACATTATTACATTGATCAGTGCTATAAAAATACACCGATCAATGTAAAAATGACACTGGCAGGGAAAGGGGTTAACACTAGGGGGCGATCAAGGGGTTAAATGTGTTCCCTGGGTGTGTTCTAACTGTATGGGGGGATGGGCTGCCAGGGACATGACAGAGATCACTGTTCCCGATTACTGGGAACAGTAGATCTCTGTCATGCCCCCGTCAGAACGGAGATCCGCCATGTTTACAAAGACAGATCCCCATTCTGCCCCTGTACTAGGCGATCAAGGGTCACCAGCCGACATCGTGTCTGCTCGACCCGCGGGATCGCTGTCGTCTGCAACTTTGCCTGCGCGAGCCAACGTACAGCTACAGCGATTCGCACAGGAGAGCCAATCTGCCGCTATATAACGGCGGAGGCTGGTCGGCAAGCAGTTAAATTGTGCACTTTTTTTGAATGTTACAATGCACATTTTAGGCCTGAATTGTAAACTGAAAACCCACAAAAAAAATATTGAACGCAGACACCCCCAAGAATAAAATGGTGGTAATTGCAATTTTTTATGTCACACGATAAGTGTGATACTGTTTATCCAACTTATAGCAACAGTAAACACTACAGAAAACAGATGTGTTTCAATTGAACTACAGCGCAAATCCTGTACGAGCTTTTTGTTTTGCTTGTATCTTTTCTGCTACTTTGAGGTAAAGCAAGGACACAGAAAATCCTGTAGTATCTTAACCGGTTCCCGACCAGCTGCCGCAGTTATACTGCGGCAGGATGGCTCCCCTGGGTGAGCCATCGCTATAACTTTTGCGCAAACCAATTAATATACTTTTACTGCAATTTTTTTTTTTACCATAAATATGTAGAATACATATTGGCCTAAACTGATGAAAAAAAAAATATTAGGCGGCCAGTCACGTGAGTGCCGAACGGCGCTCCGAAATTCAGTATAGAACGTCATTTTTTAAAATAAAAAAATGGGCACCCCAAAGCACCCTCCCCATGTTGAGGGCAAGTGGCTTGGTATGGTTCAGGAGGAGAGGGGGGGACGCGTGCTCGTCCACCCCCTTTCCTGGCCTGCCAGGCTGCATACTCGGTATAAGGGTCTGGTATGGATTTTGGGGGGGACCCCACGCCATTTTTTTACTTAATTCTGTCATAGGGTTCCCCTTACCACTTCAATACACTGTACTATAAACTCTGCACTGCACTATATACTCTGCACTGTGTTATATATACTACACTGACTGCACTATATACGCTGCACTGTATTATATAAACTAAACTGACTGCACTATATACTCTGCACTGTATTATATACACTAAACTGACTGCACTATATACTCTGCACTGTATTATATAAACTAAACTGACTGCACTATATATTCTGCACTGTATTATATACACTAAACTGACTGCACTATATACTCTGCACTGTATTATATACACTACACTGACTGCACTATATACTCTGCACTGTATTATATTTAATACACTGACCGCACTATATATTCTGCACTGTATTATATACACTAAACTGACTGCACTATATACTCTGCACTGTATTATATACACTAAACTGACTGCACTATATACTCTGCACTGTATTATATAAACTAAACTGACTGCACTATATACTCTGCACTGTATTATATACACTAAACTGACTGCACTATATACTCTGCACTGTATTATATACACTAAACTGACTGCACTATATACTCTGCACTGTATTATATAAACTAAACTGACTGCACTATATACTCTGCACTGTATTATATACACTAAACTGACTGCACTATATACTCTGCACTGTATTATATAAACTAAACTGACTGCACTATATACTCTGCACTGTATTATATACACTAAACTGACTGCACTATATACTCTGCACTGTATTATATACACTACACTGACTGCACTATATACTCTGCACTGTATTATATTTAATACACTGACCGCACTATATATTCTGCACTGTATTATATACACTACACTGACTGCACTATATACTCTGCACTGTATTATATACACTAAACTGACTGCACTATATACTCTGCGTTGTATTATATACAATACACTGACTGCACTATATACTCTGCACTGTAATATATACACTACGCTGACTGCACTATATACTCTGCACTGTATTATTTACACTACACTGACTGCACTATATACTCTGCACTGTATTATATACACTAAACTGACTGCACTATATACTCTGCACTGTATTATATAAACTAAACTGACTGCACTATATACTCTGCACTGTATTATATACACTAAACTGACTGCACTATATACTCTGCACTGTATTATATACACTAAACTGACTGCACTATATACTCTGCACTGTATTATATAAACTAAACTGACTGCACTATATACTCTGCACTGTATTATATACACTAAACTGACTGCACTATATACTCTGCACTGTATTATATAAACTAAACTGACTGCACTATATACTCTGCACTGTATTATATACACTAAACTGACTGCACTATATACTCTGCACTGTATTATATACACTACACTGACTGCACTATATACTCTGCACTGTATTATATTTAATACACTGACCGCACTATATATTCTGCACTGTATTATATACACTAAACTGACTGCACTATATACTCTGCACTGTATTATATACACTAAACTGACTGCACTATATACTCTGCGTTGTATTATATACAATACACTGACTGCACTATATACTCTGCACTGTAATATATACACTACGCTGACTGCACTATATACTCTGCACTGTATTATTTACACTACACTGACTGCACTATATACCCTGCACTGTATTATATACACTACACTGACTGTACTATATACTCTGCACTGTAATATATATACTACACTGGCAGCACGCCTAATCCACTAACTACCCTGCCTAATCTCTCTCCTAGTTCACACTATGCACGGCCGCCGTGTAAGCAGCCTTATATAGTGTGGGGCGTGGACTAGCCCCTGAGCCATGATTGGCCAAAAGCACCCTGTCTTTGGCCAATCATGGCTCTCACAGCACATCGCACTGTGATTGGCCAAAGCATACAGGTCAGGTGCATGTCTTGGCCAATCAGCAGCCTTTAATGCACTGCGATCTTGCAGTGCATCATGGGGCGCTCTGCGGTGGGCGAACGTCTCTTGCGAGCTCCCCATATGTTCGTTTGTTCTACGTCGCTGTTAAGGTATCCAAAGGAACATTTCAAAAGAATATATTTTTCACATCATTGCTTCCTTTACCTGCATCTCAAAATATTTCGTCCCTATTAATCATAAATATCTTATCTTCACCACCAACATTTACCCCTAAGACAGATAATTTCAGCAAGAAGAAAAAAAATCTTCAATTTCGTTTGCGAATCCTTCATCACATTTGATAAATTTAAAGAAAGCAGGAAATAATCTTATGTCCGCTACAGCGAGCCGCGTGAGACATCTCCTTAATGTATTTCTTTGTACATTACAGGAAAAAAAAGGGTAAATAGAATATCTATTAAGTTTAAAAAATGATATTTTACCAATTTTCCCGAACATCCCAGACCTTATCATCAGACGTGGTTAAAGTGTGGCTGGAAAAATGTCAGCTCTGACAGCTGCCTCTGCGCTAAGCCAATCTGCGTTAGATTTACTCTGAGTAAATGTCACTGTCTCCGCGAGATTGGGGCACAAGCTGATTTTCTGTCCTTCCAAAGTGACAGCCACTTGACCGGCCTGTAGAGGAGCAGAAAGTTAATGACTGAGCCGCGCTGAGGGCGGAGAAGGAAAGGTCTGAAAGATAGGAGCAACAACATCAAGCCGAAGGTTGGCTTCTGATGATATAAAAGTGTTTTGTAGCCAAAACTTGAAAGAACGAAACCAGCTGGAGATAGTTTCTAAAGAGTATCCCCAACACACAAACGTTTCATTACGCTCTTTTTGTAGGAAACAAATAAAGATCAGGATGATTTGCCTAATTTAGTTATCATTTCTAAAAAATCCAGTGGCTCCAACCCAGATAGCAAGCAATTGCGTTGCAAGTTTTGAAAACGACTTGCTGAGCTATTGCTAGACTTGCCGGGCTTTACACGTTTGTTGAGCAATTTCGGCAAATCCGCATTGCATGACTCCAGATCAACTTTCTTTTGCAAACACTCTGCAAGTTCTGGTTTGGCTATGTTGTACAATAGTCATCCCACCACAGGGGGTCACTGTGGCTGAATTTTCATGCTGTAGACTTGCAGAACTCTCACTGAAGACTCACCACTGCGACTTTGCTCTTGCTGGAGACTTGTCACGCTAAAAATTTGCTACAGAAAAGTGTCAACTGGAACTTCAAATGCTGTCACGTACCTGGTTGGAGGCCGAAGTGCCGAGAGGGCTCCCCTTGTGACTAAGCGCAGTGCACCCCCGAAGATGGTACAGAAGGTGTATTGCCAAAAGAAGCACAGGTTGCCAGATGGGTACAGGAGGGAAGAGCCGGTGGTCTCCTGAAGTATATCGGATAATCCAGGATACACACAGCTGGGCCAAAGTCTCTAGGGATCCTCAGTAACACTTGGCAATGGTGTGTGCAGGAGATGGTAGTGGAAACCAGGCCAGGGAGTCAAAGCATTGTGGAGCCAACAGAAGGAAGAGCAAGGTAGCTGGAACAGGGTCAAGCCAAGGTCAAATACAGGAAGGCAAGCCAGGAACAGGTAATGGTAGCAAAATCCGTGATGCAAGCCGGGATCAGACGCTGGAGACAGCAGCGAAGTCAGTAAAGCAAGCCAGGGGGTCAAAACCAGGAGAGTAGATCAGACAGGTCAGGAGCAAGCCGGGTCACAACAGGAAATCCAAGTAGAACATGCACAGAGGCTCAGGAACACGGGAAGGCTGACGACAATCCAGCAATGTGATGGGCTCAGCGGCAGTCTTATATAGGCCAGTAAAGTAAGTGGCCGCATCTGTCACATTGTGCGCCTATTGCGCACGCGCATTCCCTAATTAGTTCTATCGCTAACCTGCGTCCGCCAGTTTGTTCTTCTTGCACCATGCGCCGGAAGCGTCCATTACCAGTACTGGCACTATTGCCAGTTCTCCTACGGCCATTTCCCTGCCTAATACTCTGCAAGTGTACAACTTACCAGTGAAAATGGGCAGCAAGTTAACAAGTTTACAATTCAACGATGCCACAAATTTGTGGCAAGTTATCCTTGCTATCTGGGAAATACCCCATGCTAAAATACCTGTGCCCGCCATCTTTACATCATCAATGGCCTGTTTCTTCCTAATCGATTTTGCATTTGTATCATTAAAACGGTATTACACTAGGGCAGCCATGTGCTCTCTTTTCCTTGTATATTTTTTCCTAATCGTTGCCCAGCCCACCAGTGAGGTCTGCGCCAGATCTATTGCATGTACGTTTATGAGATCTGGATCACTTGCTGACCGCCCACACTATCTATCTATCTATCTATCTATCTATCTATCTATCTATCTATCTATCTATCTATCTATCTATCTATCTATCTATCTATCTATCTATCTATCTATCATTTGCAAGGACCCTTGATGATGTCAGACGCACACTGACAAAACGCGTAGGGTGGGACCAATGTGACATGTCACTTCTGCCATCTTTCGTGCGCAAACCGGTGTTCCCAGTAGGAGAACTGAAGGCTGTGAATTCCCTACGATGATGTAAGTGTTTTTAACCTTTCCTTTACAATAAATTTAGATATACTGCACCATGAGAGGCTTCTCTCCTTTTACCTTCCCTAGTTGAGCGAGGTCTGGTATGTTAATTCAAAGGCGCAGGAGTGCTGCAGGTGGTGGGGGGCCCTAAGTTAACCCTTGTATGATCGGAACAGCGAGACAGTAAAGTGTAACCTAATTACCTAAGGCTGTTTTTGGCTACCTGTAATAGGGGTCAAAACATTCCGGGTGTGCGCTTGAATGCTGGTGAAAGCACGCATGCAACACTGACAGTTTCCACAGTCAGTGATGATTTGGGGAGCAGTGTCATCTGCTGATGTTGGTCCTGCGTGTTTTATCAAGTCCAAAGTCAGCGCAGCCCTCTAGCAGGAAATTCTAGAGCACTTCATGCTTCCCTCTGCTGACCAGCTTTCTGGAGATGCTGATTTCATTTTCCTGCAGGACTTGGCACCTCCCACCTCTGCCAAAACTACCAATACCTGGTCACATGATCATGGGATCAATGTGCTTGATTGGCCAGCAAACTCGCCTTGACCTAAACCCCATAGAGAAGAGGTATGGTCAAGAGGAAGATGAGAGACACCAGACCCAACAATGCAGAAGAGCTGAAGGCCACTATCAAAGCAACCTGGACTTTCATAACACCTCAGCAGTGCCACAGGCTGATCACCTCCATGCCACGCCACATTGATGCCGTAATTCACGCAAAAGGAGCCCTGACCAAGTATTGAGTGTATACTATACTGTACATGGACAGACTTCTCACTAAGCCAACATTTCTGTATTAAAAAAAACTTTTTTTTTTTTTTTTATTGGTCTTCTGCAATATCCTAGTTTTCTGAGATACTGAATTTTGGGGTATCATTAGCTGTGAGCCATTCATCAAAATAAAAGAAAGAAATGCTTGAAATATATCACTCTGTGTGTAACGCATCTATATAATGTATGAGTTTTACTTTTTGAACTGAATTACTGAAATAATTTAACTTTTTGATGATATTCTAATATTATGAGACGCCCTGTACATACACACACACGTGTGTTTGAGGTTTGGGGTGCAATAGTCTTTGGATTAAACATAGTTCATATTTAATGAGAGAGCTTAGTTGCACTTTAAGGTTCATTTTCTCCAGTGTTCTCTGTAAAGGCTTTCCTGTTATAGAAAAAAAGTGTTAATTTATTAAAAAAAAATCCATGATAATAGCTAATCCCTGTAATGATTTTTCTGTTATGCTGCAATGATTTTTTTTTTTTTATTGTCCTTCAAAACATTTGTTATGGAATTTAAAAAAAAAAACATTTTCCCCCCTCCTTAGATGTCTATTTTTTTATTTTATTTTATTTGCCGGGCCCCGGGAAAACATGACTCTCCAATTCTTATCGAATCGACATTTGCTTAGCGGGGAGCTCCATCTAAATCATAGCAATGCACACATATATTTCAGGAAGAGTCTGAATAGAAAGCTTTATGATGAAAATACAAGCTGTTTTATCACAGAGTGCCAATACTTGTCTTCACAATCTCGGGAACATTGAAGACGTACGACGCACTCGTGGCGCAAAACAAATCATTTTTTTTTTTTTGGAATGAATTTTGGCATCAGTCACAAAATCTTTCATCGATAATAAAAAGCACAAATACATGGGTCTTGGCAAAGCCATTAAAATAAAAATTCCGCTTTTGTTGTGCAACAAACAAAGAAAACAATCTCTCTTTTTAACACTTTCCAGCCCAGAGGTCATTGGAGCTTAGATGTCCGCGCCAAATGTATGCATGAGCTAACTTGATTGCAACTCTATGATTTACTTGACTACCCTAAATAATTGGTTACAGGATAAATAAGGCATTTATTAGGTATTTTTTGGAAATTAACATATTCTCTGGTTATTATTATTATTAATAATAAAAATTAAATATTTTTTATTATTTAAATATTTTATTATTATTATTTATGTATCATTGTAGGCTGGCAAATAATCAAATATATATTGTCTATTTGTAGGCTGACAGATATACAGCCAAATATACAGTAATTAATCTACATTTTATTTATTTTGTACACTTTTTTTTAATTCACTGCTCATGTTTTTTTTTTTTTTTTATTATTATAGGCTAAAAAAGGTTTTATCTATCTAGATACAATAATAGATACAGTATATGTAGATAAAGATACAATAATAGATACTGTATATCTAGATACAGATACAATAATAGATACTGTATATCTATCTAGATAAAGATACAATAATAGATACTGTATATCTATCTAAAGATACAATTATAGATACTGTATATCTATCTAGATAAAGATACAATAATAGATACTGCATATCTATCTAGATAAAGATACAATAATAGATACTGTATATCTATCTAGATAAAGATACAATAATAGATACTGTATATCTATCTAGATAAAGATACAATAATAGATACTGTATATCTAGATGAAGATACAATAATAGATACAATAATAGACACAATAATAGATAGATATATATCTCTATCTATCTATCCACAGGGCCGCTTAATGGTCCTCACTTTTGAACTAGTAAGATGCGTTTCTTGGAGGCAGATGATATGGGGCGATGTTTTTTCAAAACCAAGAATACCAGGGACCCCTTCTGGTGCGATTTCAACCCTCTAGTATTCCATGAAATTATCTTTAATGGTCGTGCCGTAGCAGGTCAATCAATACATTACTAGCATTATAGGAACAAATAACACAAATGGAACATTGCAGGTCATGCCACAAAGTACACATAAGAGCATAGACGTATGAGATCAAGTGTAAGACAATATTCAAATCAAAGGAAGTACATATATATATATATATATATATATATATATATATATATATATATATATATATATATGAAATATATATACCGGTATATGAAAAACCAACGTATAATAAAACCCGTCAAAGGCAAAAAAAAAGGCCATCCCAAACATAGTCTTGGATCCCTAAACCAAAAAAAAAAACACGCAAATGAGGTTAGAACTGTCCTGTGGCCACGCCACCAACTTGTATGGGGGTAGTGAGGGTCCAGTTCCAGGATAAGGGTCTATTTCATGTAAGAGGATATGCAAATAACACCAGGCCTTCCGCAAGTTAGCAGGCACAAAAACTAGGGTTATGAAGAGATCCAGTCCGAGAAGGCTGGGTACAGTAGGGTATCATCTCTGTAGGCTTCAGGGGAAAAGGCAAAATTGTAAATTGTAAATTGAAATCATATCCCCTCTCAAGCGTCTCTTCTCCAGAGAGAATAAGTTCAGAGCTCACAACCTTTCCTCATAACTAAGATCCTCCAGACCCTTTATTAGCTTTGTTGCCCTTCTTTGTACTCGCTCCATTTCCAGTACATCCTTCCTGAGGACTGATGCCCAGAACTGGACAGCATACTCCAGGTGCGGCCGGACCAGAGTCTTGTAGAGCTGGAGAATTATCGTTTTATCTCTTGCGTTGATCCCCCTTTTAATGCCAATATTCTGTTTGCTTTATTAGCAGCAGCTTGGCATTGCATGCCATTGCTGAGCCTTCATCTACTAGGACCCCCAGGTCCTTTTCCATCCTAGATTCCCCCAGAGGTTCTCCCCCCAGTGTATAGATTGCATTCATATTTTTGCCACCCAAATGCATTGTTTTACATTTTTCTACATTGAACCTCATTTGCCATGTAGTCGCCCACCCCATTAATTTGTTCAGGTCTTTTTGCAAGGTTTCCACATCCTGCGGAGAAGTTATTGCCCTGCTTAGCTTAGAATCGTCTGCAAATACAGAGATTGAACTGTTTATCCCATCCTCCAGGTCGTTTATAAACAAAATAAATAGGATTGGTCCCAGCACAGAACCCTGGGGGACCCCACTACCCACCCCTGACCATTCTGAGTACTCCCCATTTATCACCACCCTCTGAACTCGCCCTTGTAGCCAGTTTTCAATCCATGTACTCACCCTATGGTCCATGCCAACGCACCTTATTTTGTACAGTAAACGTTTATGGGGAACTGTGTCAAATGCTTTTGCAAAATCCAAATACACCACGTCTACGGGCCTACCTTTATCTAGATGGCAACTCACCTCCTCATAGAGGGTTAATAGATTGGTTTGGCAAGAACGATTCTTCATGAATCCATGCTGATTACTGCTAATGATATCTTTCTTATTACTAAAATCTTGTATATAGTCCCTTATCATCCCCTCCAAGAGTTTACATACTATTGATGTTAGGCTAACTGGTCTGTAATTCCCAGGGATGTATTTTGGGCCCTTTTTAAATATTGGTGCTACATTGGCTTTTCTCCAATCAGCTGGTACCATTCCAGTCAATAGACTGTCTGTAAAAATTAGGAACAATTAGGATGTGTCTGCTTTGGACTTCAGCTGAGAAGTCAGGATAGACTGAAATAGTATTGCCATTGTATTTAGGTGGCCCCTTCTGTCTGGCAAGATGTAGAATGGCAACTTTGTCTTTGAATTTAAGGATCCGTGCAATTAGGGAGCGTGGGGGGGGCTCCTGCAGGAGAGGGACGTGGAGGGGTACGGTGTGCATGTTCGATAACATAGGAGAAAGAAGGTACATCTGTACCAAAAAAGTCCAGTAGCCAAGAATATCAGAATTTTTCAAGGTGAGAGCCCTCTGGAAACCCCACGAAATGGAGATTGTTCCTACGCGAGCTGTTCTATAGGTCATCAAGTTTAGCGCAGATAGTCGCCATTTCACTTGTATTATCCCGCACTGTGGCAGACGAACAGTGCACAACATCTTCCAATGAAATTATATGTTCTTCAGTGGCCTCAGTTCTATCATGCAGATTTTGAACATCCTGTTTTAACAGTGAAAAATTCAGTGTGAAGTGAGGCCTTGCAATCCTGGATAGCCAGCATGATATTGGCCAGTGTAGGCTCATCGGGGGGGGGGGGGGCAATCTGTGGCCTGGCAGCTCTCACTGTCCTGGGGGGATTCCTGGGGCAGCAGGGAGTCTGGCTGGGTAGCAAATATAGCAGGGGGTTAAGTCGCTCACCAAGGCAGCAGAGTCTCTGATGGAGGAGGAGGACAGCTGCAGCATGGCAGACGGCCCTGCCTGTGTCCCAGCGTCATCTTGCCTCCTGAAACGAGCGAGTTGCTCCGCCATGGATGGACGCCAGCCTGATGTGAGCCCACGACCGTGGGGAAAGGTATAGCACCGTTCCGGAGGAGATAAGACCCAGGATCAAAGCAGGATGATGTGTGTGAGCCAGAGCAGTGTTTCTATGTGGCCGCTCGCTCCACCATCAAGCCACGCCCCCCCCAGCACGGGTGATTTGATTTACTAGTTTATATGAAGAACAGCCAAGGAACTAACACCATCCTCATTTAATCCGTCATGGTGTCCCTTGAAGAGTGATACACATTTGGATCACTCTTCAGAGAGCATTTGACAAGCAGTGAGGAGGCGTTGTATCAATCCGCTTTAACCCCTTGATCAGCGCAGTAGCGCGCCACCACCCTGTGCATTGCATGAAGTTGCAGGGCATTGGCAGAGCAGCTCTATTCACTTGAATGGGTCACGCTTGGCAGGCATGGTGTAAAAGTGACGGTAGAATTCCAGCCACAGCTGTGATGCACTGACGCATTGTACGTGGTTGCAGGTAGACATGTGCAGAACGAAATTTTTTTTGTTGCTTCATATAGATTCATTATGTTACTAATTTCGTTTTTTGTTGATTCGTTTCAGAATTCATTTTGTTTTGTTTTGTTTATTCATTTTATAACTAATTCCAAATTTTCGGAATGATTCAAATTCGGATTGTTTCGAAAAATGATCAACCGATTCAAATCCTTTGTGAAGAACAGCTGGTTGTTAAGGAGTGGGTTGGGAAGCTGGCCACCCAGATCGCGCCCCCCTTCTATGTGAATGAATAGGGGGTACCCATTCACTAAAAAAGTGTAAAAAGTGAGTAAAGACACAACAGGAGTTCTTGATAACTCCTTTATTTAAAAAAAAAAAAGTCTCCCGGTGGACATCCTTTGTCAATCACGACCCGAAAAAAGAAAAAAAAAACTTGGCGAAGGCTTCCTCCATATGCCTGGTCCAGCTTCTGACATTTCTTAAATAACTAAGGGGCAGGAGTCATCCCATGCCGTCATCAGGAGGCCGCACCCCCCCTTGTCCCGGGCGATAACGTCACAAGGAGGCAGGGCCGCCCGCTTACGTCACCGGGTGGCCCTGCCCCTTAGCTATTTAACCCCTTCACGCCGACCTACACAAATTTGCGTTCATGGCTTGAAGGGGTTATATCGGGGTGATACCTGCAGCTGCCGTTTTTTTAGAGCGGGCGTTCAGCTCTTTAGTGATAACAACCGATGCAGATAAAAGCCGCTCGGCTGTTATCCTAAAGGAGCGGAAGGTGACGTCCCCTCCCTTCCGCCGTTCTTCACGGGCCTCCCGTTCCACCGGGAGACCCGAGATACCAGCCGGCACGTCCGCCGCCTAGGCTGAGACCCGTACGAAGCCGGATTCGGCTCTGATTGGGTCTTTGATGTAAAAACACGGAAGCGACGTCACAACATCACTTCCTGTTTACTCGTCTACCAATGGCGCCGATTTTACAGTTACAGTATTCAGAATTGCCATTTTTGGCAATGTGAAGTGCAAAGGAGGGATTTTAGACCCCCGATCCCTCCATAAAGAGTACCTGTCACCACCTATTACTGTAACAAGGGGTGTTTACATTCCTTGTGACAGCAATACAAGTGATCAGATTTATTTATTTTATTATGGGACAATGTAAAAAAAATAAAAATACAATGAATAAGATTTTTTTTTTTTTAAAGCCCCCCGTCCCTGCGTGCTCGGGCAGCAAAGGAAACGCATATGTAAGTCACGTCTGCAAATGTAAACGGTGTTCAAATCACACATGTGCAGTATTGTCATGATCGTCAGAGTGAGAGCAATAATTCTAGCACTAGACCTCCTCTTAGCGTTACGCTAAGCTGGTAACCGTTAATTTTTTTTTTTAAAGCGTCGCCTATGGAGATTTTTAGGTACCGTAGTTTGTCACCATTCCACAAGGGGGCGCAATTTTAAAGCATGACATGTCGCATATCTATCTATTCTGCGTTACATCCTCTTTCCCACCATACAAAAAGATTGGGCTAACTTTACTGTTCATTTCTTTTAATTCATGAAAGTGGCTTTTTCCCCCAAAAAAATGCGCTTGAAAGACCGCTGCGCAAATACCGTGTGACATAAAATATTGCAACGACCATCATTTTATTCCCTAGGGGTCTCTGCTAAAAAAAAATATATATATATATCTATATATATATATAGATATATATATATCTATATACAATGTTTGGGGGTTCTAAGTAATTTTCTAGCAAAAAAAAAAATTTTTTTAACTTTAACTGTAAAAAATAGACCTGGTCCTTATAACTAAGGGGCAGGGGTCACCCAATGACTTCATCAGGAGACCCCAACTCCCTTGTGACGTCATCGACCCAGCACGACTTGGTTTGATGACGTCACAAGGAGGTGAGGTCGCCCGATTATGTCGCCCGATTATGTCGCCCTGCCCCTTAGTTATTTAAGAACTGTCGGACGGCGGCACATCGGTGATACATCCGAATATCTGAATAACCAAAAATTTGTCTGAATTTACGTCTAGTTTGTGGGGCACTTGCACAGCAGCCGTATTCACTTGAATGGATTGAGTTTGGCGGGTGTTAAACCTGCCGAAAGCAACAGAGGGTATGATTCCCGCAGCAGCCATGAAACTTTTCTGTACACCCCCAGCCAGTAAAGGGAGTACCAGTGGGGGGGCAGTAAAAGTATGGGGCTTACTGCCCCCAACTGCTAGTGTGAATGGGCCCTTAAAGAAAGTTGAGGTGAGGTGGACTGTTGGGGACTCATATTATTATAGCATATTGTTTTTTTGCTGACAGGTTCACTTTATTGCTAAAACATAAAGCAGGCAAGACACAAATATTTCACTTCAATTCTCTATCATCTCCTCTTATTTCATGGAGAGACCCAGGTGTCAAACCAAATAAATCCGATGCCTGCTGATTTCCCTGCTGTATCTCTCATATTAATTCATAATTGTCATGGGAGACGGCCGATGAATTTGCAAACATCTTCCTATTTGCTCTTTTCATCTCTCATTGACATTAAATCCGGCATGGAGATTGCTGTGCAATTAGTAAACTGGAGATAAGAAGGAAATGTCTGGCGATGGAGGGAGAAATTCGATAGGACATACAGCAGTTCTTATTCCTCCACTTAATGTCTGCCTGGATTATAACCAGAGCGGACAGCCCAGTAAATTCTCTGTGTCACGTACAAGTAGTAAAAAAATAAAAAATAAAGAAGCTATTGAAGCTGCAAGACGGCCACGGGTGACCATTTCTAGGGAGTTGACCTTGGTGTCCACCCCTGGGTGCTGCCATGTTTTTACACAATTTATTTCCAGCGCAGACCATCATTGTTCATGCGCAAGAATGCGCGATCTTGGGTGTGCATGTGAAGGTTTTGTTGTTCTGTTATATGTACACAGAACCCAGAGAAGATGAGAAGTCGGGTCCATCGTTGTGACCATGGTGATGTCAGGCTATGCGGATAACAGGTAACAGTTCAGGTGTGCCGATTATGCAAAGAGTTCAAAGAACAAGAGCATATACCATGAGCAGGTCCAAGTGGAGCAGGTCAGCTGGGACTTGTAGCTCACCACTGCAGATGAAGGTAGATGTTTGCTGGACCCTGTAGGTCACCGCTGCAGATGAGGATAGATATTAGCTGGTGCTTGTAGTTCATGCAGATGAAGGTACTACAGTAGAATCAGGCAAAGCGTAGTCTAGGCAAGCTGGGTCATACACAGGTAGACCAGAGTCCAAACAATACCGGATCAGAAGCGAGCAAGCAGGGTCAAACAAGCCGGGTCATACACGAAATACACAGAGCAGATATCAGCTGGATCAAATAGTGGCACACAAAGGTAAACTCTATCACGAGCACTGATTGAATGCTGATACAGGTGATTTAAAGGTGAGCTGGCCAATCACTGTTGTTTCCCAGGCAAAGTCTGTGTCAGGTGAGTTGTGCTGGGTCCTAAAGGGATCCTAGTACTGACAGGTGACCATTTCTAGGGAGTTGAGACCATTGTTTATGCACAGGAATGCAGTCTTGGGTGTACATGTGAATGTTATTTTGTTTTGTAATATGTATACAGAACTCAGAGAAGATGGGATGTTGGGTCCATTGTGCCCATGGTGACCATTCCTAGGGAGTTGACCTTGTTTTCCACCCGGTTGCTGCCATGTTTTATACACAATTTATTGCCCGCATAGACCATTGTTCATGCACAAGAACACATGGTTCTGGGTGTACATGTGAATGTTATTTTGTTCTGTTATATGTACACAGAACCTGGAGAAGATGGGATTTTGGGTGCACAATCTTGGGTGTGCATTTGAATTTTTTTGGGTTGTTACATGTACACTGGACCTAGTGAAGATGAGATTTTGCCTTTGTTTACATAGACCATTGTACATACAGTCTGTATGTACAATGGACTATGCAGACAGCAAACTGCATGGCAACGAGTCAGCACCTGGAGGGTGGACACCAAGGTCAGCTCCCTAGGAATGGTCACCATGGGCACAATGGACCCAACATTTCAACTTCTCTGGATTCTGTGTACCTATTACAGAACAAAATAACATTCACATGTTCACCCAAGACCATGCATTCTTGCGCATAAACAATGGTTTGCACAGCCAATAAATTGACAACATGGCAGCACAAAGGTCAACTCCCTAGAAATGGTTACCATAGGAAAAATGGACTCAAAATCTCATCATCTCTGGGTTCTGTGTACATGTAACAGAACAACAAAACATTCACAGGCACACACCCAGAACCTGATGTTTTTGTGCATGAACAATTATCTACATGGGCAATTATTTGTGAAAACATGGCAGTACTCAGGGTGGACACCAAAGTCAACTTCCTAGAAATGGTCACCATGAGCACAATGGACCTGAAATCTCATCTTCACTGGGTCCAGAGTACATGTAATAACCCAAATAAATTCACATGCACACCTAAGATTGTACATTCTTGTGCAGGAGCAATGCACTGCGCAGACAGCAAACTGCATGGCAACGAGGTAGCATCTCGGAGGGGGTGGACACCAAGGTCAGCTCCCTAGGAATTGTTACCATGGACACCACAGACCCGGCATCTCGTCTTCTCTGGGTTCTGTGTACATATAACAGAACAAAATAACATTCACATGTGCACCCAAGACCATGCATTCTTGTGAAAAAACAATGGTTTGCACAGGCAATAAATTGCAAGACAACATGGCAGCACTAAGGTCAACTCCCTAGTCACCATGGGCACAACGGACCCCAAATCTCATCTTCACTAGGTCCAGTGTACATGTAACAACCCAAAAGAATTCAAATGCGCACCCAAGATTGTGCACCCAACATTCCATCTTCTCTGAGTTCTGTGTACATACAACAGAATAACATAACGTTCACATGTACACCCAAGACCATGTGTTCTTGTTCATGAACAATGGTCTATGTGGGCCATAATTTGTGCAAGAAAACATGTCAGCAACCGGGTGGAATGGTCACCATGGGCACAATGGACCAAACATTTCATCTTCTCTGGGTTCTGTGTACATATAACAAAACATCAAAACCTTCACATGCACACCCAAGACTGCACATTCTTGTGCATAAGCAATGGTCTACGTGGCCAATAAATTGTGTAAAACCATGGCAGCAACCAGGGTGGAAACTGAGGTCAACTCCCTAGAAATGGTCACCATGGGCACAATGGACCCAACATCTCATTTTCTCTGGGTTCTGTGTACATATAACAAAACAAAATAACATTCGCAGGCAAAAAATTGAATGACAACCTGACAGCACCAAGGCCAACTCCCAAGAAATGGTCACCATTGAGACAATGGACGCGGCATCTCATCTTCTCTGGGTTCAGTGTACATGTAATGCCGCGTACACATGAGCAGACTTTCCGTCAGAGTAGACTCTGACGGTCTTTCTGACGGAGTTCCACTGAAACGGACTTGCCTACACATGATCACACCAAAGTCCGATCATTTAGAACGTGATGACGTACAACGGGACTAGAAAAAGAAAGTTCAATAGCCAGTAGCCAATAGCTGCCCTTGAGTCATTTTTGGTCCGTCGGACTAGCATACAGACGAATGGTTTTCTCGATAGGAATTGAGCCTGTCGGAAAGATTTGAAACATGTTCTATTTCTAGGTCCGTCAGAATTTTCGAAAGAAGAGGTCCGATGAAGCCCACACGCGATCGGAATGCCCGACGGAATGATTCCATCTGACCTTTTCTGCCAGAAAGTCCGGTCGTGTGTACGCGGCGTAACAGAGCAACAAAACCTTCTCAAACGCACCCAAAATTGTGCGTTGTTGCGCACGAACAATGATCTGTGCAAGCAAAAAAATTGCATGACAAATTGGCTGCACTAAGGTCAACTCTCTTGAAATAGTCATCCATTAAATGCATGTGCCTCCACTGTGGGGACACTCATAGTTAGGACCACAGATACAAGGGTGCCGTGACGTGGCTCTGTGGCTCACGCATGCGTTTGAAAATGCGTGCGGACTAAACCCCTTTTTTAACGCTTACTGTTAGATAGGTCAATTTGGTTGTCTGCAAGCTGGTGGTAAGTAGACTTTGGCTTTTTCCTGGGTATCCCCCAGACACTTGTTGGTCTCTTGAAATAGTCACCATGGGCACAATGGACCCGACATCTAATCTTCAATGAGTTCTGGGTACATGTAGCAGCACAAAAATAATTCAAGACTGTGCGTTCTTATGCATGAACAATGGTCTGCACAAGCAATAAACTGTGTGACAACATGGCAGCACCTGTGGGTGGACACCAAGATAAAGTCCCTAGAAATGGTCACCATGGGCACAATGGGCCTGGCATCTCATCTTCTCTGAGTTTTATGTACATTTTACAGCACAAAAAAAAAAATCACATGAGCACCCAAGACCATGCATACTTCTGCTTTAAGAATGGTCTACACAAGCAATAATTTTGATGTCAACATAGCAGCATCTAAGAGTGGACAGCAAGATAAACTCCCTAGAGCTTCTGTGTAGAAAAATGCAGTCTTGGATGCACATGTGCATTTTTTTGTGGTACATGTACATGGAACCTAGTGAAGATGAGATGTTGGGTCCACTGTGCTCAATGTGATCATTTCTAGGGAGTTTATCTTGCTGTCCACTTTTAGATGCTGCTATGTTGACATCCAATTTATATGTAGACCATTATTAAAGCAGAAGTATGCATGGTCTTGGGTGCTCGTGTGATTTTTTTTGTGCTGTAAAATGTACATAAAACTCAGAGAAGATGAGATGCCAGGCCCATTATGCCCATGGTGACCATTTCTAGGGAGTTTATCTTGGTGTCCACCCACAGGTGCTGCCATGTTGTCACACAGTTTATTGCCTGTGCAGACCATTGTTCATGCATAAGAACGCACAGTCTTGGGTGCGCATCTGAACTTTTCTTTGTGCTGCTACATGTACCCAGAACTCAGTAAAGATTAGATATCGGGTCCATTGTCCCCATGGTGACTATTTCAAGAGAGATGACCCTAGTGCAGCCATTTTGTCATGCAATTTTTTTGCTTGCACAGGTCATTGTTCATGTGCAACAACGCACAATTGTGGGTGCGCTTATGAAGGTTTTATTGCTCTGTTATATGTACACTGAACCCAGAGAAGATGAGATGTCAGGTCCATTGTCTCCATGGTGACCATTTCTTGGGAGTTGGCCTTGGTGCCGTCAGGTTGTCATACAATTTATTGCCTGCAAATGTTATTTTGTTCTGTCATATGTACACAGAACCCAGAGAAGATTACATTTTGGGTCCATTGTGCCCATGGTGACCACTTCTAGGGAGCTGATCTTGGTGTCCACCCCCAGGTGCTGCCTCATTGCCATGCAGTTTGCATAGACCATTATTCACACACAAGAATGTAGCCTTGGATGTGCATGTGCATTTTTTTTGTGTTACATGTACACAGAACCTAGAGAAGATGAAATATTGGGTCCATTGTGCCCATGGTGAACATTCCTAGGGAGCTGACCTTGGTGTCCAACCCCCAGGTGCTGCCTCATTGCCATACAGTTTGCTGTCTGCGCAGACCATTATTCATGCACAAGAATGCACGTTCTTGGATGAATTTTTTGGGTTGTTATTGTTACAGTACACTGGACCCAGTGAAGATGAGGTGTCGGACCATTGTGTTCATGGTGACCATTTCTAGGGAGTTTAACTTGGTGTCCACTCTTAGGTGCTGCCATGTTGACATGCAATTTAATGCCTGTGCAGACCATCCTTGAAGCACAAGTACGCATGGTCTTGGGTGAGCATGTGCATTTTTTGTGCTGTTAAATGTATACAAAACACAGGGAAGATAAAATGTTGGGTCCATCGTGACCGTGGTGACCATTTCTAGGAAGTTTATCTTGGTGTTCATCCACAGGTGCTGCCATGTTTACACGCATTATATTGCAAGCCAACATTCCCATAGACACACTCCTAAACCTTGTGGACAGCCTTCCCAGAAGAGTTGAAGCTGTTATAGCTGCAAAGAGTGGGCCAACTCAATATTGAACCCTACGGACTAAGACTGGGATGTCATTAAAGTTCATGTACGTGTAAAGGCAGGCGTCCCAATACTTTTGGTGATATGGTGTATATGGATTGGCAGCAGGAAAGAAAAATTATGGAAAGTATTTGATACAACTCTCCATGAAACAGGATCAGGTCCAGGATAGTTGAACCCCCTCATTTAAAGCCCCCATAACCCTCAGGAGCCAGAACACCACAGTGCCCTTCAAAACCAATCCATGCGCACAAGTATCGGTATTCGTACTAGCCGATAAAACAACTGAATGGGTGCAACCTTAGTATTTACAGTATGCTGATTTTTTTTAAAGCACAATTTGTATTAAAGGTAATAAAATGAAGTGCTTTACAGTCTATGTCCTAGACATGTGCAATTTGTTTTGTTCCGAATTAGTTTTTTAACGAATTTCGACAAAGTCGTTAATTCAGAAATATCCAAATTATAGAATTTTTCCAAATATTCGTAAATTCTAATATTTAGAAAATTCATAAATTTGTAAATTCGAATATTCGTAAATTCATACATACAGAATTTCGTAAATTCATAAATTCGAATATTGGGAAATTCGTAAATTCGAAAATTCATAAATTCGTAAATTCAAAAATTCGTAAATTCATAAATTCAGGAAATTTAAATTCGAACATTCGAAAATCCGAAAACCTGAAAATTTGAAAATCTGAAATAATAACTGACTAATAACAACTTAACTATTACTAACTATTAAATTATACTGTAGGCATTGGAATTTCCTTTCAAATTTGTCTGTTAGTGAAGGTAATGAATACGAATTTATCCGAAGTTACAAATTATCCGAAATAATGAATGGCACATCTAAACAAATGGAATGTAACAAATTAATAATAATAAATAACAATAATAATAATAATGACATTTATTATTATTATTATTTAGTATTAATTCATTATGTTCCATTTGTTTAGATGCGGCATTCGTTATTTCGGGTAATTCGTAACTTCGGATAAATTTGTATTTGTTACTTTCACTAACAGCCAAACTTGAAAGGAAATTCCAATACCTATAATTTAATAGTTAGTCAATCTTTTGAATTTTTGGTTTTTTTTTCTTATTTTTGGATTTTCGAATATTTGGATTTCCGAATTTACAAATTGCGATCATCATGAATGACCCGAAAAATGAAAAAAAAAAATGGAAAAAAACGAAAATGAACAACTTTTTGGGCAGTGCACATATCTATTATGTCCCATTGTGGGGATTTGCCTTTACTTAATTTCCTGGAGACTCGATAGAAATAAGGCAAAAATCTTCAAAAAGCGAGAGAAATCCTGCATCTGGCAATTGTCATTTGTTCCCATTTCGGCTTCATACACACTAGAAAGCTGATTTAGAAACGCCAGACTAAACAATGCTAATGTTTTATTGTTTTTTTGGTGCCGTTTAGCAGTGTCTAGCCCTAGTGTAAGCTATGCTTAGTAGGTTCAGCGTTAAGGAGAGGGGCCCCCTGCGTCTTTAACAACCGGGGAAGCCGCTGACAGCTGAATGTAAAAAAAAAACATTGCGCTATAGAAAAAATGTATATAAAAAAAATACGGCTAAATTAAAAAAAACAAACAAAAAAACATTGCCGTAGGGTCCCCCCACAAATCCATACCAGACCCTTATCCGAGCATTCAGCTTGGTAGACCAGGGGTGCCACCACCCCCCAGAAGAACTAGGTCTTTCTTGGGCAGTGGCCGCCCCCCCTAATCCATGCACGCCGGCCCCTAATCTACATGCAGGGTGCCGGACGCATGGATATCAATGTTTTCTTTTTGAAGCACCCGATTAAAGCCGAAGGCTCTAATTGGCTTAAAAAAAGGGTGGGCTCGGTGGGCGCAGAGCCTGGCTCTTCCTTCCCCCTGATTCCAAAGGTAACTTCCATCTCCCCCGGGTGGGGGGGCTTGGTTCAATCGCCGCATTCCCATCCGTCTCCCGGATGGAGGTTAAATCACTGCATTCACGTCTATCTACGGGGGTGGGTATAGTGTTAGTTTGCCCCCCAAATATATTAGGCACCAGCCGCCATTGTTCTTGGGTAAAGCATTTTGTTGGTTTAGAATGGTGGGTGTGTTGAGGAGAGGGGAATGCCAGAGTTGGCTGCTTAAAGTGGTATTGAAAGAGAAGGATAGCCAAGGCTTCTTTGGCCATACTTCTCTTATTTGGTCACTTTAGGTCCGAATTCGTTTTTTAACAAATTTTGACAAATTTGTAAATTCCGAAATTTCAGGAATTTCCAAATTTTTAAATTTCCGAAATTTCGAAAATCGCGAAAGTTCGGAATTCGGAAATTCGAAATTTCGAAAATTGGAAAATTTTAAATTTCAGAAATTCGAAATTTCAGGAAATTCAAAATTTTGAAAATTCGGAATTTGGGAAATTCAGAAATAGGAAATTGCGGAAATTGGAAGATTTCGAAAATTGGAAAATTCGAATCCGGAAATTCGAAATTTCGGAAATTCGGAAGTTCAGAAATTTGAAGTTTCGTAAATTCGTAGATTCAAAAATAGGAAATGTAAAAATTCGTAAATGCAAAATTTCAAAAATGTGTAAATTCAAAATTTCGAACATTCGGAAGATCATAATTTCGAAAAATTTGGAAATTCAGAAATTAGAAAATTTGATAATTCGGAAATTTGAAAATTCGAACATTCATAAATTCGAAAAATCATAACTTCGTCAATTCAAAAATTCGAACATTCAGAAATTCGGAAATTCGAAAATCCAAAAATTTGAAAATCCAAAAACCCAATAATGTGAAAATCTGAAATAATAACTAACTAATAATAACTTAACTATTACTAACTATTAAATTATAGGCATTGGACTTTCCTTTCAAATTTGGCTGTTAGTGAACGTAATGAATACGAAATTATACAAAGTTACAAATTATCCAAAATAACAAATGCCGCATCTAAAGGAATGGAATGTAACAAATTGTTAATGATAAAAAACAATACTAATAATGATTTTTTTATTATTATTATTATTATTATTTATTAATAATTCGTTACATTCCATTTATTTAGAGGCATTCATTATTTCGGATAATTCGTAACTTTGGGTAAATTCGTTACTTTCACTAATAGCCAAATTTGAAAGGTGGGCGATCGGCAAGTGGTTAATGCATAGAATAAAGTAACATTAAACCTTGTTTTTTTTTAAAGCTAAAATAACAAACAGGTTATACGTACCTGCTCTGTGTAATGGTTTTGCATAGTGCAGTCCTGACAGCCACAAAAAAGAAACAAATGTAGCCAACGCACCTAAGAATTGGTAAGCTGCTATAAAATTTAATTTTTTGTTTTAGGGTTTAATACTGTACAGGTTTATTCAACTGCTTCCCGCCCGCATCATTGGAAAATAACAGATGGGTGGGAACCTTATTATTCTGGGAAGAAGTCATATGACGTCCCCCCAAATAACACTCCTCGCTCAGCCGATTCGGGCCATGCTTTGGCGCGATCTGTCCACTGGACGCAGCATATAACTGATCCCTATACCGGCCCACTGCCAGTGTTATGTAATCGATGTGACCAATCACAGCGGATCACATGACAGTTATAAACAATGGAATGGTCCTTTGATGCCATCCATTGTATACAACTGTGTTGCCAGCTGTGATTGGTTACAGTGATCACATGGTACAGACTAAGCCAATCACAGCGGCATCTGTACCATGTGATTAGCTGCAACCAATCACAGCTAATCACAACAATAGACTGTGTCTACACGTTGTCATTCAACTCCCCAGAGCTGCCTGGCATCTAGCAACCAGTGATGTCACAGCCACAACTCCTTCCCTGCCCAGCATTCAAAGCGGAGGTGGGGCCTAAAGAGTTGAGCCCAGCCCCCTTGTCATGGTCCTGGACTGGAGCGTCCCGCCGCTGGTCCAGTGGCGGTGGAGTGCAGGGCAGCAGCATCTTCAAACATTGAGGTGGAGACCTGGGCAGGCGGGAAGAGCCCAGGAGAGAGAAGACGAGACCTCACCACCACCCTGGGCAGCATCCCCAGCACCTCCCAGAGCCTACACTCCTTCCCCAAGCTCCTCTCCCAGCTGTCACTGGAACAGGAAGAAAACAGGCTGACCGAAGACGGGTGGAAGGTAGATGCATCACACACGTCTACCCACACAGACAGGGGCTCGGACAGTAGGCACTGCACTCAGGGCTAGGGGGTCTCTCTTTCCCACCCCTCTCTCTCACCCTCCCCCACCCCCTCTCACCCACCCTCTTCCCCTCTCTCTCTCTCCCACCCTCACCCACACCTCTCTCACCTACCCTCACCCTCCTCTCTCACCCCCCACTCTTTCACCCACCCTCACTCCCCTCTCTCTCTCTCACCCACCCTCACCCACCTCTCTCAGCCACCCTCACCCCCCACTCTCTCTCACCCATCCTCACCTACCTCTCTCTCACCCACCCTCACCCCCTCTCTCTTACCCACCCTCACCTTCCTCTCTCTTACCCACCCTCACCCTCCTCTCTCTCTCACCCACCCTCACCATCCTCTCTCTCCCACCCTCACCCTCCTCTCTCTCACCTAGCCTCACCCACCTCCCCCCCCACACTTTCACCCACCCACCCACACTCACCTCTCTCACCCACCCTCACCCCCCACTCTCTCTCACCCACCCTCACCATCCTCTCTCTCTCCCACCCTCACCCACCTATCTCTCACCCATCCTAACTCCCCCTCTCTCTCCCACCCTCACCTACCTCTCTCTCACCCACAATCACTCTCCTCTCTCTCTCACCCATCCTCACCCACCTCTCTCTATCACCCACCCTCAACCCCTCTCTCTTACTTACCCTCACCCCCTCTCTCTCACCCACTCCCACCCCCTCTCTCTCTCCCAACCTCTTTGGGAACCTTGATGTAAGGGGGGCTTTCTAGGGACCCTGATATAAGGGGGGTTCTCTGGGGACCCTGATGTAAGGGGGGAGCTTTCTGGGGACCCTGATGTAAGGGGGGGCTCTCTGTGGACCCCGATGTAAAGAAAGCGCTCTATGGGGCAGGGCCGGTCTAGCCTACCGGGATACCCGGAAGTTTCCCAGTAGACCGCCTGCCCTGGGGCCGCTTTGAGCTGTGGCTGACTGCAGCGCTTGCCTCCCTCGCATGCTCTCTCTCTGTGTTCGGCTGTGCTGTAGCAATGTCCCGCCCCCCTAGACCGGCTTGTGTGATTGTTGATGGAACAATGATTGAATTAGTGTTTTGCCTAACACATGAGCCGGTCTAGGGGGGTGGGACCTTGCTACAGCACAGCTGAACACAGACCCAGCCAGCTCTGTGACACACACACCGCGGGAGATGCCCGCTGTGTGTGATCAAGGCAATGCCATGGTGAGTATGTGATGGGCTCAGTAAGGCTGCATTCAGGCTCAGTAAGGTTGCATTTGTATGGACAGTAAGGCTGCATTTGTATAGACAGTGAGGCTGCAATGATGGGCACAGTGAGGTTGCATTTGATGGACAGTGAGACTGCATTTGATGGACAGTGAGGCTGCATTCATGGGCACAGTGAGGCTGCATTCATGGGCACAGTGAGGCTGCATTCACGGGCACAGTGAGGCTGCATTCACGGGCACAGTGAGGCTGCATTCATGGGCACAGTGAGGCTGCATTCACAGGCATAGTAAAGCTGCATTTGATGGACAGTGAGGCTGCATTGATGGGCACAGCGAGACTGCACTGATGGGCACAGTTAGGCTGCATTCATGGGCACTCATGGGCACAGTGAGGCTGCATTGATGAGCACAGTGAGGTTGTATTCATGGGCACAGTGAGGCTGCATTCATGGGCACAGGGAGGCTGCATTCACGGCATAGTAAAGCTACATTTGATGGACAGTGAGGCTGCATTCATGGGCACAGTGAGGCTCCATTGATGGGCACAATGAGGCTGCATTCATGGGCACAGTGAGGCTGCATTGATGGGCACAATGAGACTGCACTCATGGGCACAGAGAGGCTGCATTGATGGGCACAGTGAGGCTGCATTGATGGGCACAATGAGGCTACATTCATGGGCACAGTGATGCTGCATTCATGGGCACAGTGAGGCTGCATTCATGGGCATAGTAAAGCTGCATTTGATGGACAGTGAGGCTGCATTGATGGGCACAGCGAGACTGCACTGATGGGCACAGTTAGGCTGCATTCATGGGCACTCATGGGCACAGTGAGGCTGCATTGATGAGCACAGTGAGGTTGTATTCATGGGCACAGTGAGGCTACATTCATGGGCACAGGGAAGCTGCATTCACGGCATAGTAAAGCTACATTTGATGGACAGTGAGGCTGCATTCATGGGCACAGTGAGGCTGCATTGATGGGCACAATGAGGCTGCATTCATGGGCACAGTGAGGCTGCATTGATGGGCACAATGAGACTGCACTCATGGGCACAGCGAGGCTGCATTGATGGGCACAGTGAGGCTGCATTGATGGGCACAATGAGGCTACATTCATGGGCACAGTGATGCTGCATTCATGGGCACAGTGATGTTGCATTCATGGGCACAGTGAGGTTGCATTGACGGCACAGTGAGGCTGCATTCATGGGCACAGTGAGGCTGCGTTTGATGGGCACAGTGAGGCTGCATTGATGGGCACAGTGAGGCTGCATTGATGGGCACTGATGAGGCTGCATTGATCTCTTGTATCATGTCTCCAGTCTTTGACCATCTCTTGTACCATGCCTGCAGACTCTGAGCATCTCTTGTATCATGTCTGTAGTCTCTTACCATCTCTTGTATCATGTCTGCATTCTCTGACCATCTCTTGTACCATGTCTGCATTCTCTGACCATCTCTTGTACCATGTCTGCAGTCTCTGACCATCTCTTGTACCATGTCTGCAGTCTCTGAGCATCTCTTGTACTATGTCTGCATTCTCTGACCATCTCGTGTACCATGTCTCCAGTCTCTGACCATCTCCTGTACCATGTCTCCAGTCTCTGACCATCTCTTGTACCATGTCTGCAGTCTCTGACCATCTCTTGTATCATGTCAGCAACCTCTAACCATCTCTTGTCTTATATCATGTCTGCAGTCTCCGAGGGAGTCTGGAGAGGAGTCAAGAGAGGGCGTGCTGCCGGGATGGGGGTCATAGGAGAAGTCAGACGTGTGGACTGTGGAGAGGAGACTATGGGATAAAACCAGAGCCACCAAGCTGGAGCCGACTAACTGATCCCTGCACATTGCACCTGAGAGGAGGCCAGTGACAGCGCTGCCAGGCTAGTCTGAGGTGGAGGGGTCACTGATGTAAGGGGGGAGTGAATACAACAATGTAAGGGGGTACTGATATAAAGGTTTCCCCCTATATTAGTAAACCCCCCCACCTTAGTGTATTCTTTCTGCGGAAGTTGGTCTCTGGTCAACAGAGTCATCCTCCCCCCCACACACGTTCCCAGAGTTCCTGGGGTCCCCCTTGATGATTGACCACCTTTAGCACTTTTGACTTGAATTTGCTGTTATATATATATATATATATATATATATATATATATATATATGGCCCTATGTGCTTTTATATCTGTCTTCTCTATTTATAATACACTCTTCAAATGTGCTTTAAAATGCATGGTTTTCCCTTTCACAAACAAGGAAATAATGATGTTTTCTATGGGGCTGGTATGAATTTTTTTCCAGGGCTGGTTTTTATTCCCAGTTCGGCCCTGCTCTGAGGACCCGGATGTAAGGAAGGGGCTCTCTGGGACCCTGATGTAAGGAAGGGGCTCTCTGGGGGCCCTGATGTAAGGAAGGGGATCTCTGGGACCCTGATGTAAGGAAGGGGCTCTCTGGGGACGCTGATGTAAGAAAGGGGCTCTCTGGGGACCTTGGTGTAAGGGGGAGGCTCTCTGGGGACCATGATGTAAGGGGGGCTCTATGGAGACCTTGATGTAAGGAAGGGGCTCTCTGGGGACCCTGATGTAAGGGGGGCTCTCTGGGGATTCTGTTGTAAGGGGGGCTCTCTGGGGACCCTGGTGTAAGAGGTAGGCTCTCTGGGGACCATGATGTAAGGGGGTTCTCTGGGGACCCTGATGTAAGGGGAAGGCTCTCTGGAGACCCTGATGTAAGGGGGGCTCTCTGGGGATGCTGATGTAAGGAAGGGGCTCTCTGGGGACGCTGATGTAAGGAAGGGGCTCTCTGGGGACCCTGATGTAAGGGGAAGGATCTCTGGATACCCTGATGTAAGGGGGGCTCTCTGGGGACCCTGATGTAAGGGGGGCTCTCTGGGGACCCTAATGTAAGGGGGGCTCTCTGGGGACCCTGATGTAAGGGAGGATCTCTGGGGACTCTGTTGTAAGGGGGGCTCTCTGGGGACCCTGATGTAAGGAATGGGCTCCCTGGGGACCCTGATGTAAGGGGGCTCTCTGGGGACAAAAAACAAAAAAAGCTCTATTTGTGCAAACAAAACGATAAAAATGTTATATATGTACAGTGTTGCATGACCACGCAATTGTCATTCAAAGTGTGACATCGCTGAAAGCTGAAAATAGGCCTGGGCAGGAAGGGGGTGAAAGTGTCCTGTAGGTAAGTGGTTAAGAAAAGTTTTCCAAATCGGATCCTGAAACTTTTTCATATTCATAATTATGACTCATATTTTTTTTTTTTTTTTTTACAGAAACTTTCAATTATTTTAATAGATCTTTAAAAAATAATTAAAACAATGAAAACATGACAGGACTGAAAAAAAATCAGGAAAATATAAGGATTTTTTTTTTTTTTACCTCTGGTCACTAGTCCTTTGTGACTTTCACTGTCCCCAATGTTCATGAAGACAGATAATGTAATTGTAATTAATGATCTGAAATATTGATAAGAGAAGTTTATGACAAGAAAATACTTCAAACAAGACGGAGCCACAGAGAGTTCTGAACACGTTCGTGTTTAATGAGGTGATCAGAATACTGGAAGAGCTCCTTAATAGGCGCCAAAGTTTAACTGTGGGCAGAATTAATTGATATAATCACATCGGCTTATTCAGCAGGGCAGTTTGAAGAGTAACAAGGATGTTCAAACTTTACTGGTTCCAGCAGCCAATCAGAATTTTTTTTTTCTGGTCGTAGACAGTAGACATGTGCATTCGTTTTCGTCCAAATGCATTTTCGTCCGAATTTCAGGTATTTTCGTTATCGTTTTAACAAGCGATAACGAAAGTGCAGAGTCCGAAAAACGAAAGATCCGACATAAACAAATGCTTTATTTTCGTTTTCGTTGCTACAACAGTTCGATATAGATAGGAGATTCGACATGATGATGACAATAACAATCTGTGTCTATCGAACCTGTGGTCGAATGTGCCTAACCTTAACTCTATTAGTCCAAGATTATTCTACATAGAGAGAAAAGATTCGACATAGAGAGAAAAGATTCGACGTAGGAGAGAAAAGATTCGACGTAGGGGAGAAAAGATAAATAAAAATAATGATGATGATGAATGTTATTGGCTGATTGTAACCAAAGAGGAGGAGCAGTAAAATATCTAGAACTAAGTACACACGTACTTTGGCTTATGGTGTCTGTTGAAAGTTCTAAGAAGATTCGACGGAGCAGGTAAACTATACGGCGTCGTACAGTTTAGCTGCTCCGTCAAATCTTCTTTGAACATTCGACAGGCACCATAAGCCTTCAGTGACAGATTCGACCTTAATTTGGATTTTCGGACGAATGCAATTTTTAACGAAAAATGAAATAAATAAAAACGAATTTCGGGAGTAACTAAATAAATTTATTTTTCAGACGAAAACGAAATTCCGAAACGAAATATTTCAGTGTGCACATGTCTAGTAGACAGTAGACATGTGCACACTGAAATATTTCGTTTCGGAATTTCGTTTTCGTCTGAAAAATAAATTTATTTAGTTACTCCCGAAATTCGTTTTTATTTATTTCATTTTTCGTTAAAAATTGCATTCGTCCGAAAATCCAAATTAAGGTCGAATCTGTCACTGAAGGCTTATGGTGCCTGTCGAATGTTCAAAGAAGATTTGACGGAGCAGCTAAACTGTACGACGCCGTATAGTTTACCTGCTCCGTCGAATCTTCTTAGAACTTTCAACAGACACCATAAGCCAAAGTACGTGTGTACTTAGTTCTAGATATTTTACTGCTCCTCCTCTTTGGTTACAATCAGCCAATAACATTCATCATCATCATTATTTTTATTTATCTTTTCTCCCCTACGTCGAATCTTTTCTCTCCTACGTCGAATCTTTTCTCTCTATGTCGAATCTTTTCTCTCTATGTAGAATAATCTTGGACTAATAGAGTTAAGGTTAGGCACATTCGACCACAGGTTCGATAGACACAGATTGTTATTGTCATCATCATGTCGAATCTCCTATCTATATCGAACTGTTGTAGCAACGAAAACGAAAATAAAGCATTTGTTTATGTCGGATCTTTCGTTTTTCGGACTCTGCACTTTCGTTATCGCTTGTTAAAACGATAACGAAAATACCTGAAATTCGGACGAAAATGCATTTGGACGAAAACGAATGCACATGTCTAGTAGACAGTAGAGTGTGGTGAGATGTGCAGCAAGGTCTAACTGACTGCTTGGGTTGTCCCAAAGCCAGAGGGTCCCCAAACATGCTTGACCAACTTGCTGGCAGCACGGAAGAACCACATGCTCTCAGTTTTTTTTTTTTTATGATTACTTACACCAAGAAAATATTAGCCACGTGCAATTCGTTTTGGTCCAAATCTAAATTCGGACAAATTTTTGATTATTCTGAGATTTGGATGTATCCGAATCTTCCGAATTGCAATATGAATGAATTTAGTTGAAATTCGCTAAGTTTTGTTTCGTTTATTCGTTTTCTAATGGATTGTAAATTTTCTGAACAATTCGAATTCAGACCGGTCGAAAAATGATCAACCGATTTGAATTCTGCTGTGAAGAATAGCTGGTTGTTAAGCAGCGGGCCAGCCGCCGCTTCCTTAACAATCGATAAAAGATATACCTGGGCTCGAATCCCAATAGCTTGTACATGTGTTTAAACTATCAGGTGCTAAAGGTGTGTGACCACATATTAACACTACAAATTCTGGATGGACCCCAGTGGACTCCATAGAGGGCACACGGGCGCCGCCTCCCCTATCCATGCGTCCGGCCCCCTGATCTACATATCAGTGGTGCCAGACCAGGGATATCAATGTGGAGTGAGTGTTTTTTGTAGGGTCAGAGGCTCTAATAAATGTGTGAATGGGGAATGTAGAAATGGCGCTGTTCTGGTCTGCACTATCACATGCCCCTATATGGCTTTCAAGAGATCTCAATGTAATAAATCTCAAAATTAAAACCAAAAACAGAAACAAAAACAAAAACAAAAGCAACATTTCTTAGTGTGAACCAAATATATGCAGATGTTGCCAATGAAACCGGAAGTGATGCAAAGACACTGGTATCTCCGCCCTACGTGTTTCTTCACTAAGACGTCATCTGGAGTGAGCCACACTGAGGCTACATTTAACAGAATGACTGTCACTTTAAATATAAGCATACTATATTACTGCACAAGTGCATTGGCAACATCTGCATATATTTGGTTCACACTAAGCACAAGAAATTTTGCTTTTGATTTGTTTATGTTTTTGGTTTTAATTTTGAGATTTATTACATTGGGATCTCTTGAAAGTCATACAGGGGCATGTGATAGTGCACCCCAGAAGAGCACCATTTCTACCTTCACCATTCACACATTTACCTTTTACATTCCACTTAGGTGGCTGTACTGGTAGAGGCAGCAGTTCTCCTTTTTGTCCATTTCGCTATAAGCGTGGGACCACTAACACTTTTTAGAGGCTCTAATAGGCTTCAAAAAAGGTTGGCCTTGGAGTGCAGAGCATTGTGCTCCGAGCCCACTTAGTTTTGTGACCATACCGAATGAATTTTCGCTATTATCACACTAAAGTTTCTCCCCTCCAATCAGGAGGCAGGTCTGGGAGACCTGTTTCCCGATTGGCCAAAGCGTCAGGCGATCCTATTTGGCAGAAGTAGAGACACACGGAGGAAGCCGGAGGAGCGGACACCGGAGCTGCCATGGCCGCTGCCCACATTCCAGGAGAGGACACAGAAGCTCCGCCAAAGTATAAGGTAAGTGCCGGACTGGGGGGGTGGTGGTTTTTGCTGTTTCAGTGCCATGCCGCACCGACGGGGTGGTGGTGTTTGTTTACCGCCCCCCCAAAAGAAGAACCCACCAACCGCCACTGATGGACCCACTACACACTGCTACACCCTTCCCAGCTAAACTATGCAATGAAAAACAGGGACGCAGTTGGTCAGATTAAACATGTATTGCAATATATGTGAACTCAATATCCCTGTTTTTCATTGCATAGTTTGCTTTAGTTATAAAAGTTATAATAGTTACAGTGCCCCTCCTTGGTGGGGATTTGCGGTTTGGGGAAGTGGCTTCTTATCAGAAGAAGGAGGGGCTTATACTCAGGTTTAGTTGAGAATTAACAGGTTTTCTTGAAGGAAATATAGATTCTGGGGTATCCACTGTTCAGTGGAAGGACTTATAAAAGGTATAAAAGTTATAGTGTCCCCCTTGGGTGGTGATGTGGGGAATGGGGGAGGTGGACTCTACTCAAAAGAAGGAGGGTCTTCTATTCATGTTTAGTTGAGAATTGACATGTTTTCTCAAAGGCAGTCCAGGTCCTGGGGTACCCACTGTCCAATATAAGGAGCCATAAAAGGTATAATAGTTACAGCAGCCCTCCTGGGTGGCGATGTGGAGATTGGAGGAGGTGGCTTCTACTCAGAAGGATGAGGGGCTTGTACTCAGGTTTGGTTGAGAATTGACAGGTTCTCTTGAAGTTAGTCTAGGTTCTGGGGTATCCACTGTCCAGTGTAGGGACTTAAAATAGGTATAATATTTACAGCGGCCATCCTGGGTGGGGATGTGGGGGTTGGGGGGAGGTGGCTTCTACTCAGAAGAAGGAGAGGCTTCTACTCAGGTTTAGTTGAGAATTGTCAGGTTCTCTTGAGGACAGTCCAGGCTCTGGGGTATCCACTGTCCAGTACAAGGACTTATAAATGGCATTATGGTTATAACGTCCCTCTTGGGTGGGGATGGGGGGGTTGGGGGATGTGGCTTCTGCTCAAAAGAAGGAGGGTCTTCTATTCATGTTTAGTTGAGAATTGATATGTTTTCTAAAAGGCAGTCCAGGTCCTGGGGTACCCACTGTCCAAAATAAGGAGCCATAAAAGGTATAATAGTTACAGCGCCCCTCCTGGGTGGGGATGTGGAGATTGGAGGAGGTGGCTTCTACTCCGAAGGAAGAGGGGCTTGTACTCAGGTTTGGTTGAGAATTGACAGGTTCTCTTGAAGGTAGTCTAGGTTCTGGGGTATCCACTGTCCAGTGTAGGGACTTATAATAGGTATAATATTTACAGCGGTCATCCTGGATGGGGATGTGGCCTTGGGGGGAGGTGGCGTCTACTCAGAAGAAGGAGAGGCTTCTGCTCAGGTTTAGTTGAGAATTGTCAGGTTCTCTTGAGGGCAGTCCAGGCTCTGGGGTATCCACTGTCCAGTTCAAGGACTTATAAATGGCATTATAGTTATAGCATCCCTCTTGGGTGGGGATGTGGGGGTTGGGGGAGGTGGCTTCTAATCAGAAGAAGGTAAGGCTTTTACTCAGGTTTAGTTGAGAATTGTCAGGTTCTCTTGAAGGCAGTTTAGATTCTGGGTACCCACTGTCCAGTATAAGGAGTTATAAAAGGTATAATAGTTACAGCATCTCTCCTGGAGATTGGAGGAGGTGGCTTCTACTCAGGTTTAGTTGTAAATCGACAGGTTCTCTTGAGGGCAGTCCAGGTTTTGGGGTGTCCTCTGTCCAGTGGAAGGACTTCTAAAAGGTATAATAGTTATAGTGTCCCTCTTGGGTGGAGATGTGGCGGTTGAGGAGGTGGCTTCTACTCAGGTTTAGTTGAGAATTGACATGTCCTCTAGAAGGCAATCAGGGTTCTGGGGTATCCACTGACCAGTGGAAGGACTTATAAAAGGTATAATCGTTACAGAGCCTCTCCTGGGTGGGGATGTGGAGATTGGAGGAGGTGGCTTTCCACTAAGAAGGAGGAGGGACTTCTACTCATGTTTAGTTGAGAATTGACAGGTTCTCTTGAGGGCAGTCCAGGTTATGGGGTATCCACTGTCCAGTGAAAGGACTTATAAAAGGTATAATAGTTATAGCGTCCCTCTTAGGGTGGAGATGTGGGGGTTGCTTCCACTGTGGAGACACTTATAAGTTAGTGTTAGGTACCACAGATAGCAGGGTGCCGTGGCGAAGGCTCTGTGGGTTACGCATGCATTTACAAATGCGTGTGGACTAAACCCCTGCTTTTAACGCATACTGTTGGACAGGTTTAATTGGTTTGTCTGTGAGCTGGTCGGTAAGTAAGCTTGTTTTTTTTCCCTTGGATTTATCCTTGGCCCTGTTTATCTCTTGAGGGCAGTCTGGGTTATGAGGTATCTACTGTCTAGTATAAGGACTTATAAAAGGTATAATAGTTACAGTGCCCCTCCTGGGTGGGGGTTAGGGGAGGTGGCTTCCACTCAGAAGAAGGAGGGTCTTCTATTCATGTTTAGTTGAGAATCGACATGTTCTCTCAAAGGCATTCCCGGTTTGGGGGTACCCACTGTCCAATATAAGGTGTTATGAAAGGTATAATAGTTACAGCGCCTTTCCTGGGTGGAGATGTGAAGATTGGAGGGGGTGGCTTCTACTCAGAAGAAGGAGAGACTTCTAATCAGGTTTAGTTGCAAATTGACAGGTTCTCTTGAGGGCAGTTCAGGTTTTGGGGTATCCGCTGTCCAGTGGAAGGACTTATAAAAGGTATAATAGTTAAAGCGTCCCTCTTAGGGTGGAGATGTGGGGGTTGGGGGAGGTGGCTTCTACTCAGAAGAAGGTGAGGCTTATACTCAGGTTTAGTTGAGGATTGACATGTTCTCTCAAGGCAGTCCAGGTTCTGGGGTATCCACTGTCCTGTGGAAGGACTGATAAAAGGTATAATCGTTACAGCGCCTCTCCTGGGTGGGGATGTGGAGATTGGAGGAGGTGGCTTCTACTCAGAAGAAGGAGGGGCTTCTACCTAGGTTCTCTAAAGGGCAGTCTGGGCTATGAGGTATCCACTGTCTAGTATAAGGACTTATAAAAGGTTTAATAGTTACAGTAGCCCTCCTGGGTGGGGGTTGCTTCTACTCAGAAGAAGGAGGGTCTTCTATTCATGTTTACTTGAGAATTTACATGTTCTGTCATAGGCAGTCCCGGTTCTGAGGTACCCACTGTCCAGTATAAGGCATTATAAAAGGTATAATAGTTGCACAGCCTCTTCTCCTGGGTGGGGATGTGGAGATTGGAGGAGGTGCCTTCTACTCAGAAGAAGGAGGGGCTTCTATTCAGGTTTAGTTGAGAATTGACAGGTTCTCTTGAAGGCAATCCAGGTTCTGGGGTATCCACTGTCCAGTGGAAGGACTTATAAAAGGTATAATCGTTACAGCGCCTCTCCTGGGTGGGGATGTGTTGATTGGAAGAGGTGGCTTCTACTCAGAAGAAGGAGGGGCTTCTACCTAGGTTCTCTTAAGGACAGTCTGGGTTATGAGGTATCCACTGTCTAGTATAAGGACTTATAAAAGGTATAATAGTTACAGTACTGGGTGGGGGTTGCTTCTACCCAGAAGAAGGAGGGTCTTCTATTCATGTTTAGTTGAGAATTGACATGATCTCTCATAGGCAGTCCCAGTTCTGGGCTATCCACTGTCCAGTATAAGGAGTTATGAAAGGTATAATAGGGTTCTGGGGTATCCACTGTAATATAAAAGGTATAATAGATACAGCCCCTCCTGGGTGGGGGTGGCTTCTACTCAGAAGAAGGAGGGTCTTCTATTCAATGTTTAGTTGAGAATTGACATGTTCTCTCAAAGGCAGTCCCAGAACTTTCCAGTATAAGGAGTTATGAAAGGTATAATAGGGTTCTGGGGTATCCACTGTAATATAAAAGGTATAATAGTTACAGTGCTCCTCCTGGGTGGAGGTGGCTTTTACTCCTTGGCCCTGTTTATCTCTTGAGGGCAGTCTGGGTTATGAGGTATCTACTGTCTAGTATAAGGACTTATAAAAGGTATAATAGTTACAGTGCCCCTCCTGGGTGGGGGTTAGGGGAGGTGGCTTCCACTCAGAAGAAGGAGGGTCTTCTATTCAATGTTTAGTTGAGAATTGACATGTTCTCTCAAAGGCAGTCCCGGTTCTGGGGTATCCACTGTCCAGTGGAAGGACTGATAAAAGGTATAATCTTTACAGCGCCTCTCCTGGGTGGGGATGTGGAGATTGGAGGAGGTGGCTTCTACTCAGAAGAAGGAGGGGCTTCTACCTAGGTTCTCTAAAGGGCAGTCTGGGCTATGAGGTATCCACTGTCTAGTATAAGGACTTATAAAAGGTTTAATAGTTACAGTAGCCCTCCTGGGTGGGGGTTGCTTCTACTCAGAAGAAGGAGGGTCTTCTATTCATGTTTACTTGAGAATTTACATGTTCTGTCATAGGCAGTCCCGGTTCTGAGGTACCCACTGTCCAGTATAAGGAGTTATAAAAGATATTATAGTTGCACCGCCTCTTCTCCTGGGTGGGGATGTGGAGATTGGAGGAGGTGCCTTCTACTCAGAAGAAGGAGGGGCTTCTATTCAGGTTTAGTTGAGAATTGACAGGTTCTCTTGAAGGCAATCCAGGTTCTGGGGTATCCACTGTCCTGTGGAAGGACTTATAAAAGGTATAATCGTTACAGCGCCTCTCCTGGGTGGGGATGTGTTGATTGGAAGAGGTGGCTTCTACACAGAAGAAGGAGGGGCTTCTACCTAGGTTCTCTTAAGGACAGTCTGGGTTATGAGGTATCCACTGTCTAGTATAAGGACTTATAAAAGGTATAATAGTTACAGTACTGGGTGGGGGTTGCTTCTACTCAGAAGAAGGAGGGTCTTCTATTCATGTTTAGTTGAGAATTGACATGTTCTCTCATAGGCAGTCCCAGTTCTGGGCTATCCACTGTCCAGTATAAGGAGTTATGAAAGGTATAAAAGGGTTCTGGGGTATCCACTGTAATATAAAAGGTATAATAGATACAGCCCCTCCTGGGTGGGGGTGGCTTCTACTCAGAAGAAGGAGGGTCTTCTATTCAATGTTTAGTTGAGAATTGACATGTTCTCTCAAAGGCAGTCCCAGAACTTTCCGGTATAAGGAGTTATGAAAGGTATAATAGGGTTCTGGGGTATCCACTGTAATATAAAAAGTATAATAGTTACAGTGCTCCTCCTGGGTGGAGGTGGCTTTTACTCCTTGGCCCTGTTTATCTCTTGAGGGCAGTCTGGGTTATGAGGTATCTACTGTCTAGTATAAGGACTTATAAAAGGTATAATAGTTACAGTGCCCCTCCTGGGTGGGGGTTAGGGGAGGTGGCTTCCACTCAGAAGAAGGAGGGTCTTCTATTCAATGTTTAGTTGAGAATTGACATGTTCTCTCAAAGGCAGTCCCGGTTCTGGGGTACCCACTGTCCAGTATAAGGAGATATAAAAGGTGTAATAGTTGCAATGCCTCTAGTGGGTGGGGATGTGGAGATTGGAGGAGGTGCCTTCTACTCAGAAGGAGGAGGGGCTTCTACTCGGGTTTAGTTGAGAATTGACAGGTTCTCTCAAAGGCAATCCAGGTTCCGGGGTATCCACTGTCCAGTGGAAGGACTTATAAAAGGTATAATCATTACAGCGCCTCTCCTGTGTGGGGATGTGGAGATTGGGGGAGTTGGCTTCTACTCAGAAGAAGGAGGGGCTTCTACTCAATTTATGTTGATAATTGACAGGTTCTCTTGAAGGCTGTCTAGGGTCCGGGGTTTTCCACTGTCCAGTCAAAGGAGAAGTTGAGAATTAACAGGTTCTTTTAAAAAGAAATACAGGAATGCAAGGAAGATACACTGAAACGTGCCCTTTAAACTCTTATTGAGATATTATGAGATGTCTCCAAATGGAGCTGTTTCCCAGTATTTGTACATTGTTTTCCGAGTCGAGTAATTTATATAGCTAAGTGCAGTGTGTATTAGTGCCGCATAATTCACTTCATTTATGAATTATACATTACTTTACATGCCGTAATATTTGTAGCAAACACTACGTATTAAAGACAGGTAATAACTTTCCCATTACAATGCAAACTGAACAAATAAAAAGCAGGAACAATCTACACCCAGCATTGTAAATTGGTTTGTTACCGTTTCCTTAACTGCCGTAAAGTAAAATGCATAAATGAAAAGTGTTTTATGGGAAGTTGGAATCAATGCACCGTGTGATACTTCTGGATTGTATAATGCGCTTTGCAAAAGTAAGTTAACATTTCATAAATAACATTAAAATAGCTGCCTTCTAAGTGGTACAGTTGACGGGGGCTTAGCGGAAACAGTCAGCCTTATGCTGAATAAATTGTAATGTTTATGCAAGATGCTCACGGGCTAAAAATTCAGATCCAATCTGGATACAAAGGACTGTAAGGACGCCAAATTCCCCGTGATTCTGGATTTAGATCGGTATTAATAATCTGGAAAAAAAGGAGAAAAATAACTGCTGTATACTTCAGCTGTTTACAATAACAGGATGATAATACTTCCAATGTTATAAAGGGGGCTGTGCAAAAAAAAATTTAAAAAAGAGTGTTTTCAGTAGGTTGCTGGGGTTGAATGCTTTTGCTGTGTATTATTTTTTACATGGTGACGGGATGTTCATAGCTAGCTCTACAATCATGCTACTATGGGTTTTCCTGCCAGCTTTGCTTTGCAATGATACAATAGGATATATTTATTAAAAAAAAAAAATGCATATTAATTTACTCATTGAAAGTGCATGTACATTTGTTCTGGGCAAATGGGACGGAAAAAAAAAAGAAAATTGAATGTTAAAAGGTTATTTCTAGTGATGGCTTAAAGTTTTTCATTGATTTAAAACTAAAACTACCACATTTCGCCAGTTGATGGTGCCAAGTATGATAGAAATCATACTTGGCACCATCTGCTGGCCAAATATGGTATTTTTCATAAATGAATGAAAAACATTAGTCTAGCACAGAATTAGCCTAATAACTTTAATATATATATATATTTTTGCCCCATTAGCACAAAATAAATGTACATGCACTTTTACTGGGTGAATTGCAGTGCTATTTTTTTTTTTTTAAATATACACCCAAAAGGTTTTAAAAGTACAAGGGAAATATCAGAAACCATGAAATCAGACAGAGACAGAAGTACAGTTAAATCACACTTGTTTAATAATAAAAGTAAAAAGAACAAACGTAGTCAAAACATAGCCAAAGTTAAGTAACCGGAACGGATAGTCAGCCAAGCCAGAAGTCAGGGATCAATGAAGTGGAACTGCAAGCAGGATCTGGAGCCAGAAGGGATGTCAGCAAAGCAGGTCTTGACCAGGATCGCAGGAGAGTTTCTGTGATGTTGACCAAGACGAAGGCAGAGCTCCTCTGGACTGTACGGCTCAAGTAGGCAGGACTGGGACAGGATATCATCAACAGCTGAGTAACTGTGGAAAGAGATGGGAGCTGGCAATTAGCCGACAGCTGAACGGCCAGCTCAGAGAAGGAAGGGCTGAAGCCAGCCTTGACAGGAACAAAGGGGACAGGCTACAACTCAGTAGGGACCGATACATAGTGGGGGTTGAGAATTGTGAAGGACACGAGGGACTTCTTAACTCCTGGCGATGTGTTGAACTGTGGGTTTAGTAGTGTTGGGATAGCAGTAGGGCTAGGCTCACAGTGTGGCTGACCATGCTGACCACTGAGGTGGCTCAGTTTTCAGAGGGGGTGGTAAAACAGCATCTACCAGGCACTCAGGAGGTAATATTGCCACCTCCCAAATGCCGAATCGCAATTTTGTATGGAATAATTGCAGTGTGAACCCATTGACTTCATTGGGCGAGTTTTGATGGGCAGTGCAGCCTGTCGATTCGACATGCCAAGCTTACATCTTCTGTAGCCCCAAACCGAGGCATCGTGACATCTGTAGGCAGGTGTAGTTAGCTAATATGCAGAAGAAAGTGTCATCAGTAGGGTTGGGCTATCTGTTCGACTCGAACATTGGCTGTTCACCCGTTCGCCGAACAGTGAACAATTTGGGGTGTTCGCGGCAAATTCGAAAAGCCGCGGAACACCCTTTCAAATTCTTTGGGAGAAATCTAAAGTGCTAATTTTAAAGCTTAATATGAAAGTTATTGTCATAACAAGTGTTTAGGGACCTGGGTTCTGCCCCAGGGGACATGTATCAATAGAAAAAGGTTTTAAAAACGTCTGTTTTTGGGGAGCAGTACATTTTAATGATACTTAAAGTGAAACAATAAAAGTGAAATATTCCTTTAAATTTTGTACCTGGGGGGTGTTTATAGTATGGATTTTAAGGGGAACTCTGCGCCAATTTTTTTTAAAAAAATGGCGTGGGGTTCCCCCAAAAATCCACACCAGACCCTTATCCAAGCACACAACCTGGCGGGCCGCAGGAAAAGAGGGGGGATGAGAGAGCGCCCCCCCTCCTTAACCGTACCAGGCCACATGCCCTCAACATGGGGAGGATGTCCACATGTTGATGGGGACAAGGGCCTCATCCCCCCAACCCTTGCGCGGTGGTTGTGGGGATCTGCGGGCGGGGGGCTTATTGGAATCTGGAAGCCCCCTTTAACAAAGGGGACACCCAGATCCCGCCCCCCTATGTGAATTGGTAAGGGGTACACTGTACCCCTACCATTTCACAAAAAGAAAGTGTTAAAATGTTAAAAAACCACAGGAGATGGCTTGGGACAAGTCCTTTATTAAAAGTAAAAAAATAAAAAAGAGATTTCAGCGATGTAATCCAATAAATCCATGCTCCTACTCCAGCGATATAATCCAATTCTCGATCTCCAGTGATGGATGATCTCCAGCGACTCCAGTGGGGAACACGCACAGGATCCTGCCTCCACCAGAGGCACCCAGCCAATTATGCGGTGCTAGCTTGACAGCTCTTATGTAGCTGAGGGCGGGGCCACCCGTCACGTGACCCCGTCCCCCTCTGATAAGGGGAAACGCTGGGGTTTCCCAGTGACGTGTACAGGTGACCCCTCTCCCCTCTGATGCAATGCAGGATTAAAAAAAGTCCTGCTAGCAGCATCTTTGAAGCGGTGAAGGAGCGGTGTATACACCGCTCCTTCACCGCTCCTTCACCGCTCCTGCCCATTGAAATCAATGGGGCAGCGCAGCTATACCGCCGGCATAGCGCTGCTGCAGCAGTGCTTTGCAGTGATTTTAACCCTTTCTCGCCTTCTAGCAGGGGGGTAAAAGTCATAAAAAGTGTTTGGGGACCTGGGTCCTGCCCCAGAGGACATAAATCAATGCAAAAAAAAAGTCTTAAAAAACGTCTGTTTTTCCGGGAGCAGTGATTTTAATAATGCTTAAAGTGACACAATAAAAGTGAAATATTCCTTTAAATTTTGTACCTGGGGGGTGTCTATAGTATGCCTGTAAAGTGGCGCATTTTTCCCGTGTTTAGAACAGTCCCTGCACAAAATGACATTTCTAAAGGAAAAAAAAGTCATTTAAAAGTACTCACGGCTATAATGAATTGTTGGGTCCCAGCAATACAGATAAAAGTCATTGGGACCCCCAGATCCCGCCCCCCCTGTTTGAAATGGTAACGGGTACACTGTACCCGTACCATTTCACAAAAAAAGTATCAAAATGTAAAAAAAAACCAAAACACACCTTTTGACAAGTCCTTTATTAAAAAATGAAAAAATAAAAATGTTCATCTTCTTCTATGGCTCCGCCGACGGACCGAAAAATAAAATAAAAAAGATCCGCCTCCATGGGAGGCACCCGCCTTATGATGCTTCAGGGCGGATGACAGTCCTTTTATAAATGAGGGCGGGGCCACACGGTGACGTACCCAGGTGACCCCGCCTCCTCTGACACACGGGGACTTCCCAAGGGCTTCCCCATGGCGTCAGATGGGGCAGGGCCACCCGGGTACGTAAACGGGTGGCCCGCCTCATTGTTGCGAAGCCCAAAGCAGCTGCCTCCTTCTTGCCAACTATCCTGGTTTAAATTCCCTTGTCCCTTGAAGTTTTAGTCCCGTGCTGTGTCCTGATATCCCAGTTTGAAGTTCTGTTACTAATGCTACCCATCTCTGCCCTATTGCTTGAAAATCCTGCCTACAACTATGGTTATTAAGCCTAACATCAGCCTGTTCTGCAAAGGTTAGCAAATTAGTGGGGGGGGAGGGTAGTGTGGGGTGTGCCGAGGTAGGCAGAGAAGGGATTACAGTTTGGGGTGCACAGGTGAGCAAGAAGGGGATGTATAGAGGAAAGGAAGGTGGGTGCAAAGATGAGCAGAGGAGGCAGGTAGAGTTAAAGGGGAAGGGGATTGGAGTGGAGAGGATGGGAGAGGTTTGGGGTGCAGAGGTTAGCAGGGGTTTTAAGATGCAAAGGTGTGCTGACAGGGTGGATAAAGATGTAGGTCACATGTAGGGCAGCCCATTCATTTCGATGGGCTGCTCTATGCACTACAAATGTGGAAGAAAGTCCCAAACCCTTTTCAAAATCACATGGTGCCAAGGTACATGTCAGCAGATGTGTGAGGGTGTCATTAACAAATAATGGCACTGCTGTGTATCTGCTAAAGGGCAGCCCGTTTCTGTGGTGTCAGGAAAGCGATTTTGCATGCGTTCCCGACACACACAAATGTGAACACAGGCTAAATGTCTCAGTTGCATTGGTGGTCAGTTGTTAGAGAAATTATACTTTAAATGTCAGTTATGAAAGACGCCATTTTGTTTATCATGGCCTAGAAATAGACTATAGATAATATGGTGTCAGCAATATATAGACTCAGCAATATAAAATGCTTAGATCTGCAGTTTTGCATATATCCTGTATTTTTGTGTTGACTTGGGGAGTTTTCAAGTCAGTATCCTGTAACCATTGTTAGATGAAGATAACAGTCTGTAACAGACACTTCCACCTTTCCTGTTGTGTCCAGAATAAAGTTGAAATTACATGAGACTGGGCATGTTTTAAGACAGGAAAGGGGGGTGTCCAGGGCTTATAAAAAAGACATGTACCACAGTATTCTCTTCAGAAATGACGATGACAGCATGAACATGTAATGCAATTCATTTCTCTTGCATATGCAATAAATATTACCTTGATGCCCGAGGACGGTCTGAGACGGTGAATTATTTCCCTAACAATTTGGTCCTTCGAAGAGCCGGGAGTCCGATTTCCCCCGAGACGCACTGGCCAACTCAGTGACCGATGACCGTACGGCAAAACTGTAAGTCCTCCGTCTTAAATTAGACGTTAAAAAGAGGTCGGTCCGCTGAACTAGTGCCTCCCGGGCAGCGACTTACCGGATCAGCACAAGAGACCGCTCTCGGGACAAGGTAAGATTTTTATTTTTATTTTATTATTAACCTTTTGTGTTAGACTTGATTAGGAATTTGATGAATAAGGGATTTGAATATATACATACAATATAGAGATTGATCGAATGTTTATCTGTTTCTCTCCTATCTGCTTTACTCTTGTTGAGGGGAAATAAGTGGTCACGTATTCCCCGTATAGATCCATCTGTGGCCATCCTGGATGGGCAGACCTAGTGACTAGCCCGCGTTTTGGGAAGACGCGCTCAGGGCGACCTGGCGGCAGTCGAGCACTGCGGGTGTTCTCTCTTGTGTGTTCTTGTTTGTTTCTTCTGGTTAATTGTCATTTGATATAGGGGTATGGTCACATACTAATATCCGGGTGCAGATAAAGGAAATTTGTTGATTGGATCTTAGATCCAGACAGCCATGTAAACTGCAGAAAATCCCTTGGGGACACATAAATACTCCTAGATCAAAACCTAAAGAACCCCCTGTTGATACAAGGGTGTGGCCTGATAGATTTCTAGGCATATAAATACCCTTGGATCAAAAATACTTCCAGATAAAGAACCCCCCGTTGATACAAGGGTGTGGCCTGATACCTTTCCAGGCATATAAATACCCTTGTATCAAAAATACTTCCAGATAAAGAACCCCCCCCCCCCTGATACAAGGGTGTGGCCTGATAGATTTCACACTGGAGTGGTGTCTTCAGACAGGTGGCACCTATGAGAAGCAGCAGATCTTTGATAGCACAGAGAACAGGAGAGAAGCTGGGTTCAAAGCCAAGGTCAGGTGCCAGGTGGGGATCAGAGCAAGGTGGATCAGAGTCAGGTGGATAGTCGGGGTCATGCACAGGAGAGCAGAGAAAGAGAAAATCCCTAAAAAAAAACGGGGTCAGGTCAGGAGGCAGGCAGAAGACCAGGGCAAGTCGGTAACAGGAATTCACAGAAGCAATAAAATCAGAGGAACAAATGTACTGGTGGAGCTGAGGATCAACCAGCAATTGCAGAGTGTCACTGGCTTGCTTATGGCCATTTGGTGCCAAACTGTGCTCAGAGTGTGTGTAATTGTGTGCATGCGCATTCTGGGGCACATCTGTGAACCCTGTTGTGCGTCACTGCGCCTTCCTGTGGCCATGCAAAAGTACTTGCAGGAATGCCAGGTCTTTAGACACCTCTGCCATGGACAGTGTCCTGACCAGGTATGTGATACTGGCACAGTAACCTGAAGAGCTTTGCACTCTAAGCATCGTATGTCCTTTCCCCCCTGGTGTCCCCCTGGTCCTCAGGTGTAGGGGCGCTGGCGTTGCAACTGTCACATCCAGTGGTATTAATGAACAAGCATCCAGAACAAGAACTCTCCAGCCCGAGAGTATTGTATTGTACAGCCCGAGAGTATTGTAATTGCATTGCATTGTACAGCCTCAGCCAGTGCTACTTCACCCTCCTGATGAGTTTCGTCCCACCCTAGTTATAGAGGTCCCCAGTGGGCAGGACGAAACACGTCAGGGATCATGGTCAATGGAGTAGCACTTGCGGTGGCCGTACAATACATTTTGCATGTGTAACGGATTGGCTGTCACAGTAGTCACATGATTGGAAGTCTGCTCAGTCGGGTCACTTTGGGACCGCAGTTGTTCGTGACAGTGTGGTCACAGTGCTGGGAGTGTGTAATTGTGCGCGCTCCCATTACAAGACAGCAACACATAATTGTGGCGGCACAGATTGAGGCCCCCCGCCGTGACGCCACATATACGCGTGTGCCCGGTTGAGAAGGGTTTACAATGAACCTAAATAAAAAAAAAATTGGCATCGACTCCAAAAAATGTGTCCCTTATCCGTTTGACTTTGTCCTCTTAAATAAAGCATCTGATCCCCCTTTATGAATTTTCCGTTCCCATTGTGAGTATATTAGCCGTCTATTGCATTCTCTGCGACACTTCACTCCATGATGTAGTCATGTTCCCCTCACAAGCCACTAAGTTGACAATTTGTCAGTCGGCGCCATCATCCATCTTCATAAAAGCAATCTCCAATATAGCAGACCGGGAGCCAGCGTTACGCCTCTCCCTGGCACACAAACTGTGTGTCTTCATTTAACACCGGCCTCGGAGCGCGGGGAGAGACGCGCCAGCGACTGATGTGTCTTCAGCCGGAATTTTAATTTTTTTTTTGCCTTACAGAAATAATCTGATTAAAAAAAAAAAAAGAATCCTTTTGTAAGGTAATTAAAGGGAAGCACGAAGACAAGAATGGAGTTTACGACAGATGGAAGCATCCAGACAGTTGTAACCTGAAAAAGAAAAATTTGGAAATCTTTGATGGGTAAATTGGCAGCAACACAAAAGATTAGTTCCAATTAATGCGGCAGCCAAGAGGATGCTGAGGATCGCCTCACTAGATGTACAGAGCCGGAGCATCTTGATGTCCTGGAATGGTCTTGGTTTAGCTTAAAGCTGGTTGTAAAGCTTAATTTTATTTGTAAAATAACAAACATGTTATACTTACCTACTCTGTTCAATGGTATTGCACAGAACGGCCCCCAAAACATCCTCTTCTGGGGTCCACCGTTTGGCGCTCTAGGCTCCTCCTCTTCTTGGTGCGCTACTTCCTATGGGGGCTCACCTGCGGTCTATAGACACACATAGCATGGGTCGGCCCCGCCCTCCCGCTCCCTCTTCACAGGCGGCCAATGGTTGCAAGTGTTGATCTGTGAATTCTGGCGAGGGAGGGGTCAGAAGAGCCTCCCCACTGTCAGAATTCAATAGAACAGCAGGGTAGGTCACCGCACCAATATCACTTTTCTTGGTACGGCGATCTGTCAGTTTCTTTCATTCAACCCGTCAAGGTGTACCCAGCTTAACCCTTATCTTTTATTAAAGTGGAAGTAAACTGCAGCATTTAAAAAAAAGAAAAATCCCCTGCAAGGCAATGGCATCATGTGCTAATATGCATCCGGTACTAGCACATTATGACATACTTACCTAAGAACGAGGCCCTCCAGTGGCAAGCTGTCACAGCTCGCAGGGCTTCCATCTTCCCCCGTCTTACATTGTTACATAGTAGGTGAGGTTGAAAAAAGACACAAGTCCATCAAGTCCAACCTATGTGTGTGATTATATGTCAGTATTACATTGTATATCCCTGTATGTTGCGGTCGTTCAGGTGCTTATCTAATAGTTTCTTGAAACTATCGATGCCCCCCGCTGTGACCACCGCCTGTGGAAGGTAATTCCACATCCTTGCCGCTTTTACATTAAAGAATCCTCTACGTAGTTTAAGGTTAAACCTCTTTTCTTCTAATTTTAATGAGTGGCCACATGTCTTGTTGAACTCCCTTCCACGAAAAAGTTTTATCTCTATTGTGGGGTCACCAGTACGGTATTTGTAAATTGAAATCATATCCCCTCTTAAGCGTCTCTTCTCCAGAGAGAATAAGTTCAGAGCTCACAACCTTTCCTCATAACTAAGATCCTCCAGACCCTTTATTAGCTTTGTTGCCCTTCTTTGTACTCGCTCCATTTCCAGTACATCCTTCCTGAGGACTGGTGCCCAGAACTGGACAGCATACTCCAGGTGCGGCCGGACCAGAGTCTTGTAGAGCAGGAGAATTATCGTTTTATCTCTGGAGTTGATCCCCTTTTTAATGCCAATATTCTGTTTGATTTGTTAGCAGCAGCTTGCCATTGCATGCCATTGCTGAGCCTATCATCTACTACACATGTGTCAAACACAAGACCCGGGGGCCGAATCCGGCCCTTCAGGCCATTTTATGTGGCCCTCATATCTCTCCTGCAGCTGCAGAAGAGCTCCAGCCCTCCTTTGGTCTTCCTCCAGACCCTGCACTTTATGTTTGCCAGCAACGCCACAGCTCCTTCCCAGCAGCAGCACAATGTATGAGGGCTGTACTGTGATTTAAGAGAGGGTAGGGTTCTTGACATCTGATGTAAAGGGGGGGGGGGTGGAGTGCTCTGTAGGGATGGGCTAAACAGACCCCAGTTCGGCTCGCACCAGAACTCCAGCATATTGAATCGCTTTCGCCTTTACCGATCTCACCGATAAGGGCGAAAAACGACTGGAAAGTGGCAGAAAGAGGGGGCACCATTTTTGCCACCTCTAAAAGTGATCTTGCAGTGGATGCGCCAGTGAGTTCACTTTTAATTTGTAGATAATCGCTCATAGCACAAGAGGGTACTGGGGTTATGGCAGCGAGCTGCTGCCATATCAGTGGTATTTTAGCGTCAATGTACTGTGGGCGGTCGTCAAGTTTAAACTTACTGGAGCTGAAGAAGTGGCTTGGAAAACCTACGAAACATCTTCAACATTACAGTCCAGTTGAATATGACCAACTACTACTAGATATACCATGACCTGGATAAATGAGAACCTTCGCAGGCACACTGTACTTCTTAGATATTCTATCCTACATATCCTGTTCCCAAATGGATGGATATTATGCAGTGGTCAGAAGGGTCATATATTCGTACAAAACAAAGGGTGGTCACAAAAAAATTAATTGCAAAAATCCTCAGTCTTCCCATGAATGGACCAGTGTATAGTCAGGAGCTAATCAGAATGGTTCGGTTGGTTTACAGGAAAAGGGGTCTAAATGCACGCATAGATGAGCACAGAATTTGGAGGCACTAGGTCTACGAAGGCATCTACATCTCCATCCCAACAAACTTCCGAAAAGTTTACAAGAAATGGCCCTTGGGACTTTTGTAGGAGACAGTTAAATACCAAAATGTAAAATATAAAAAAAAGTATTCACCTTTATTAGGACATACAGTATAGGAGCATATCATAGATTAAAAAAGTGCACCAGGAATAATTGTTGGTGCACTTGATTTTAAACTATGATTTTATATGTCCTAGTGTAGCACCCTGGTGTTCAGGCGGGGTTGTTAAGAAATTTAGTTTGTCAGGTGGTAATTGTCCTGGTTAATTTTTAGAAGATCCACTGGTTCCTCTCTAATTCTGGAATTGCTGCACCTTTTCTCTTCTGTCACTAGGTGGCACTGTGGCTGGTGACATTAGAATGACAGGGGCTTAGCAAGGTCAGATCATGAATGGATGGGGTGTCTCAGCCAAGTGGCAGGGGTTTCTTTAGTCCCTTGGCCTACTGGGAGAGCCTATTTATTTGGGTGGAGTCAGGTGATCAGGGTTCTGCGCCACCTGGATGGCTGTCTGGGTGGACGTGTGTTACGTCGCCCTGGGTTGCTAGGCCGGAAGCCTGAGGCTTATCCTGGGGACACCTGGCTGCTAGGCTGCCTGAGGCCTATCCAGGAGCAGGAGAAGCAGTGTAAGGTTGGGACTGCAGGATTGGAGTCCAACCGAGTTGAGAAGGTTCAGCCGGACGGAGAACCAGTTGTGGCCGGAGGTAGAAAGGAAGCTGTCGCCACTAAGGGACTATCCATCTTACTACCGGGGACTACTGTGAGTAAGCTTGAGCAAGTACCAGAGCAGTCTTCTCACCAGCCAGGGAGGGTGAAGAAGTGGGAAAGCTTCAGCGAGTGCCAAGCCAGGGACCCAACAGAATAGCAGGGTGACGCTTGAGGAGTATACAGTGGGATAGCTGTGGAGGAGCTCAGGGGATCCAGTGACAACTGGGATCTGGAAGTCTAGTGAGAAACCGGGAGCTCAGTGAGTGAAGATCTACAGTGGATACTGTGCGATAAGTAAAAGGACTATTTCGTGTTACCAAGAGTCATGTACTACTACCTTGAGTGAATGTTGCAAGATTAGTTGCCATAGGAGACAGCGGTCCTACCTATACAGAAGTATTATTCGGCTGGAGGCCTTCCACTGTATAGCTGTCTACCTATAGAGGCCTCGGAGTCTGCCAATTATCATTGCATCTACCTAAGGGCGACCTGGCCCTAATCCTCTCTCACACAGTTCTGTTAAGAGACAATAAATCTCTTGTTCGCATTCAAAAGCGACTGACGCCCATCATTTCTTCTTGCATCACGCCCACCATACCTGGTATCCCACTCTACAAGGAAGGATGTCAGCTTTCCCTGACTCTGGAAGTCATCATTAGTCCTCTGGGGCCCCCGGGACTTTGCTAAACTAGTAAAGGTTATTAATTTTTTACATTTTGGTATTTACCTATCTCCTAAAAAGTCCCAAAGGCAATTTCTTGTAAACTCTTTGATAGATGAATACAAATTCTTGCACATTTCGGGTGGTTCTGACACCACCATAGGACACCTTGACTTGGGTAACATCCCATAACCCTCCCATTAGATTGGAGTCTAACTCCCAGGGTGTCAATCTACCAGTAGGGAAAATTGTGATGCAATTCTCTTTGTCTTCTTCTCTCAGGACTCAAATGTAAACATAAAAATATGTCAAGTATAATGAAACCCTAGGCAAACAATTACTGGCTAGGGAATGGGATTAATACTAATGAATTAGAAACTTTTTTTTCATTTAAATTCCTTGAAGTCCACACAGAATATCTTCAGGTGGTTTGTCTGACTTCGGCAGATCTGAACACCTGAGGGTCTCAGCTAAACTTGGTATGTTGCTGAGGATATATAGTAGATTAATATGAGAACATATACAGTACTCTTATGCCACGTAAACACGAGCGGAATGTCCGTCAGAAAAAGTCCGATGGGAGCTTTTCATCGTATATTCCGACTGTGAGTATGCCCCATCGGACTTTTTCCGTTGAAACTTCAGACAGACTTAGATAGAGAACATGTTCTAAATTTTTCCAACGAAACTATTTACTATTGGGAAACTCGCTTGTCTGTATGCTGTTCCGACATACCAAAAACAAAGCATGCTCTGAACCAAGTATGAGGCGGAAGCTATTGGCTACTGGCTATTGAACTTCCTTTTTCTAGTCCCATCGTACGTGTTGTACGTCACCTCGTTCTGGACGGTCGGACTCTGGTGTGACCGTGTGTATGCAAGACAGCTTGAGGGAATTTCGTTGGAACTCCGTCGGAAAAACCTTCAGAGTTTCTTCCAACTGCAAAACTGGTCATGTGTACAGGGCATTAGATATTCCACCTGACCACCTCTTATATTCTGTTCTCGAATAGATGGCTATTTACTGTGCAAATATTCATACAAAATACAGGGCAATCACAACGAAATTGGCTGTAAAAATGCCCAATCTTCCCATAGGCAGGAAGTGATCAGAATGGTTCAATGGTTTTACGGTAAATGGGTTTAAATGTGCACGTGGATTTACACAAATTATCACCAGATTTCAATCTACTGGTTGGAAAAACCATAGGACACCTGTATTTGGACTCAAATGTAAACATAAAGCTACATACAATACTTCTTGGTGGAGATTAATTAGAAACAATTTATTCTAACCTTATGTTTATGTGTCTTGAAGTCTGTTTTACTTGTATCTTTTTGGCTATTTTGCGGTAAAGCAAGGAAACACAAAATAACACCTGTAGTATATTAAAGGAGAAGTACGGAGGAAAGCTGGTTTGGCTTTATTTCTCCGGTGGATCAGAGGAGTGCAGTTCATTCTGCACCCCTGTGACCCAATTTCAGCAGATAGCAGGCTAAAGCCCGTTGTCGGCTGACGTCACAGAGCCTGTCTAGCCTCGGGCAAGATCGCAACAATGAAGTCAGGATTCGTCCCACATGCCTGGACCGGCAGCCAGCTCAGCCTCTCAGCTAGCCTCCAAAAGCCTGAGCCAGCCGCTCCTCCACAGCCCAGCGCTCCAGTGAGTGGGGGGGCAGAGCAGAGAACAGTGACACCAGTTCTCTGCTCATGGAGCTCTGAGAATCAAGCGATTGGCGGTGTTTGATCACTCGGTTCTCAGTGTTAGAGTCGGCAGGGAACAGATGCAGCATCGAACCGATGCTGCATCCACATCACTAAGTATGATTCTAAAAAAAAAAAAAGTCCATACTCCTCTTCTTATGTGTTTCTACTAAACTAGAATGTTGGCATACAAACTACTTACAGTAATACGAAAAAAATACAGGACATTCAGAGTGTCATGAACATGCATACCCACATGATTTTCCTAGCTAATGAATATTGACAATAGTCCAACAGTATGTATGCAGGAAGGTTACACTAAAAGTCTGTTAACTTCTGTTATAGCTCGTCCACAATTTCCTTCTTGAACAGAACTTTAGGTATTAAACATTCAAAGGAAAGCACCATGTTGATTGCACAGTGATTGAACCAGTCCAGACCTCGGGACTGACTCCAAACAAAGCTCTGGAAGCCACTAAACCTCCTGCTCAAAACGTAGTAGATCAGAAGGAACCAGTTCCCATCAGTGAGCGCCAGGAGGCAGTGATCAAAACATTCCAACATGCCTGGAAGGGTTACAAGCAGGTTGCGTGTGATCATGACGAGCTGAAGCCGATCTCCAAGGCGTACAGTGAATGGTTTGGACTTAGGCTCACTCTCATAGACGCTCTTGACACCATGTGGATATTATCCATGTGGATATTAGGCCTAAAAGAATGTTGACATACAAACTACTTAAAGTAATACAAAAAAAAATACAGGACATTCAGAGTGTCACAAACATGCATACACACATGATTTTCCTAGCTAATGAATATTGACAATAGTCCAACAGTATGTATGCAGGAAGGTTACACTAAAAGTCTGTTAACTTCTGTTATAGCTGGTCCACAGTTTCCTTCTTGAACAGAACTTTAGGTATTAAACATTAAAAGGAAAACACCATGTTGATTTCACAGTGGTTGAACCAGTCCAGACCTCGGGGCCGACTCCAAACAAAGCTCCGGAAGCCACTAAACCTCCTGCTCAAGACGTAGTATATCAGAAGGAACCAGTTCCCATCAGTGAGTGCCAGGAGGCAGTGATCAAAACATTCCAACATGCCTGGAAGGGATACAAGCAGTTTGCGTGGGGCCATGACGACCTGAAGCCGATCTCCAAGGCGTACAGTGAATAGTTTGGACTTAGGCTCACTCTCATAGATGCTCTTGACACCATGTGGATATTATCCATGTGGATATTAGACCTAAAAGAATGTTGACATACAAACTACTTACAGTAATACGAAAAAAATGCAGAACATTCAGAGTGTCACAAACATGAATACACACATGATTTTCCTATCTAATGAATATTGACAATAGTCCAACAGTATGTGTGCAGGAAGGTTACATTAAAAAGTCTGTTAACTTCTGTTATAGCTGGTCCACAATTTCCTTCTTGAACAGAACTTTAGGTATTGAACATTCAAAGGAAAGCACCATGTTGACCCTGTTTTCTTGTAGTGTAGATTTATTGTTGTCCCATAGTAAAGTTTCTAATTTCAGCTCTTGTCAGAGACCTTATAGCCAAAAAAACACAGCCCAACCCACACGAGAAGAAGACAAAAAGCAACGCCCACTAAGTGCAGCGGTATAGCAATTTGATATATAACAAAAAGTATGAATAACACTCACAAAAGAGCGATAAAAACCAGCAATGTGTAATAAAGCGTCAGATACTGATGTAAAAGACAATCACATAGTATTATTATTGCAGTGTTGTATGAATGCTGAGATAGAAGATTCTGGGCCATCCCAAATGATAACCTCGTCATCTATGTAACATCCGTAGACTACTAAGCGGGAGGCGTAGGAATTGTTTTGCCAAATGTGAAAGTGTTCCCAGTGACCCATTGTGAGATTGGCATTGTTGGGGGCAAAAATTTCCCCCCATAGCTGTGCCCTGTGTCTGAATGTAAAAATCACTATTGGACTCAAAGTAATTATGTGGTAGATAATATTCCAAAGCTTCCAATAGAACATTTACCTGGTGGGGGGGTTGAGAACTGGGTCATCATTTAAGAACTACTGTACAGCCTGTAACCCGATGTTGTGAGGTATGGAGGTGTTCAAGGAGACTGCATCCAGCGAGAGCCAATGATAAGAGGGCTCCCAAGAGTATTCTTGTAACATATTTAGCAGATGAATGCTATCCTTAATATATGAGGGAAGGTTTTGTACTATAGGTTACAAAAATGATCAATGTAGAAAGAAAAATAGCTCGTAACACTTTCCATTGCCGCTAAAATCAGTCTACCGGGCGGATGGGTTTGGTCCTTATGGATCTTTGGAAGGTGATAAAAGTAGGGCCTTTTGTAAAATTCATGTGTAAAGAGGAAGTAAACTCTGATGGGTTTTACTTCCTTTTTTTTTTCCTTCAAAGGTAAAACATAATGGGCTACTATGCATTGCATAGTAGCCCATTATGTGTCACTTACCTGAAACCGAAGCCTGCGATGTCACCGATGTCCCCACTAGCAGCAAGCGTCCATCTTCACCCCTCTTCCAGGGCCGCAAACTCTGGCTCTGTGACTGGCCGGAGTCGCGTGACGTCACTCCCGCGCATGCCCGTGGGAGCCACCAGTCACGGCATGACCCCTTTAGAAACGGCACAATCTGCCCATAGACATCGACCGTGGAGGTTTAGGAGATATTTCCAGCACCTTAATATAGGCTTACCTGTAGGTAAAAGTGGTTGTACAGGGTGTACAACCACTTTAAGCAATGCTACTTTGACTGGAGTGATAACTCCCTCTGCTGCGGCCCTATCAATCAGGCTATGTGCTTCTATTGAAAACTGGGGTAGAGGATCACTGGTAAGTTTTTGATATGTGCAGCTGTCGGAGAGGAGCCTGGTGGACTCTAGCAAGTAGTCTGATTGATTCTGAACTACAATTCCTCTCCCTTTATCTGCTGATATGATGCCAGATGCCAGTTATTGGTGACCTGTTTGAGAGCTATGGATTCAGAGGCTTTTAGGTTGGATGAGAGTTGTGAATGTTGGGTAGTCTGTTGGCACATGCGACTTACAATCCTGTATCTAAGCCTTTTCAATTGCTTATTAGATAGTATAACCTTTGTTTATGAGTTTTCCATGGTTTCCACTTACGGAAGTCAGTTAGTGCCAGTACATATATACCTACTCAAAGATGGCCTCCAGCAGAGCCTAAGGAAGAAGCATGCATGCTCCGAACACGTGCACCCTGTACCTGGTAGGGACATCATCTCCGTGTGTCCCGGAGCATCGTTGAGCATTACCGAGTCCTCTGGAAGGGTTGGGAGCCACCAACGAGGCCGGATTGAACGCAGCTCGAGCAAGCCACAGACACCAAACCTGGGACAGAGGGGATGCTTTATTACACACTGCTGGTTTTTATTTTGTGAGTGTTATTCATATTTTATATGAAATATGTCTATATCTCATCCATACATGGACTTATTATAGTGGACTTGATAAAACTGCCCTATTGTGTGACATAGTCACAACCATTTTTATATCATTACCTCATAGCTTAATCCTGAGTGCGCCATATAACTCCAATTGTTCTTTGGTCATCCCACATGAGAGTAGACTTAGTTCCTGCATCAAGTTTTATGAAGAGAATGTTTCTGTTTGAAAACCTTAGATGGCAGTATGGTACCATGAATGCCATAAGACAGCTATGTCAAATGTCACATTATTCCGTGGTCCTTGCTTAGTTTACAAGGCTTGGGTAACAAATGAATACCTCCTTAGCAAATGGTACATGCAACCATTTTCAAAGAATACAAATCAATTGCTACTGTGCTCAATTTTACAGATGTTTCTCACAGCATATTGTCCTTGAAACAAACAAGCCCAGATCTGGAAAATCACATGTGCACATCTTATGCACATACATAATACACACATCACTATAAAGTCTGCAGAGTTCTTCTCAAGGTGACTTCCTTTACATGCATCCACAACCTAATTGAAGGCGCATGTCCAATAATTATGATGTGGGCCCATCTCCTGCATAACCAAAATACTTTTTTTTTCTTTTGCAGAAAATACTACTATAGGCATTCTCCAGTCCTGGCCATATGTGTGAAAGTGCCATCAGTTATGTGATCTCGGTTGACTAATCTTCTCCTTCAGCAGAGATCCTGAGGCTGTTTTGGCTTTCACACATGGGCAACACCACCATAAGTGTCAGGACTCAGATCTGAACCCGCAACCTCTGCTGTGTCTAGTAGTATCCCTTCTTGCTGAGACACATGACATGATGGACAGCTCCCTGCCTGATTTCTTAGACAACCTTGCTTTATGTCTTGTTTCGCTTGAACCTTGAACCCTTTGCTCCTCCCATGAACTTCCTATTTAGGCCATGCTTTTGCACTTCCTGTTTGCCAAACTATGATGCTCTCTCCAGTCAATATCTTTCACTTGTCACTCTTGCTGCCGTCCCGGTCTACATTGTTGCTACCGTTATTTACTGACCTTTAGCTTGTTCCTTGACTACACTTGTCTTGATCCCAACCTGCAACCACTTGTTATTGACCTTTGGATTGTTCCTCGACTACACTTCTCTTGATCCCAACCTGCAACCACTTGGTACGAATCTTTGGCTTGTGTCATGTTTACCACCAATGTAGGTGGTCACACATTATAGCTGGCTTCTGTGTTCTTCACCTATAACAATACTTCATATTTCCATCGCACACGTTCCTGGTATAAGCTCTAAAGGTTTGGTGCTGCAGGAACAATCAGCTGGATACTGGTTCAAGTCATGACCGTAGATATTTGCAGCACACCAAGGATCAGCACAAAGTGGCGTCCAAACGGTATAGTTTATTGCATGATCACAACACAAAAAGGTGCAACGTTTCAGAGTCACTCAGGACACCTTCGTCAGGCATGTGATGATCCTTGGTGTGCTGGCAAATATCTACAGTCTTCACCTATAGCAGCCCCCTTTCCCATAAGGCAAGCAGGCCTACTGGTACTCGGTTGCCCCCGGGACATAAACACAATGCTATAGTGTCTGGCTACCATGCCAGGGCATGCACAAACTGAGCAAAGCAAACAGGTACTTGTGATTGGCAGACAGGAAAGGTTCAGAATAGTCAGGGGTCAAAATCCAAAGTCAAAACACAGGCAGAGTTGAAAGAATAGTCGATATCCGATCTGTCGTCAATGAGGTACTCCAGTCTAGCAAGGTAGGGCAGACAAACAGGTAGCTTGATCAGGTATTACACAGTCATGGGACCGCAGGCTTGGCTAGCTTGAATCCGATTTGGTTTCCACCCAGCGACTGGCCACATTAATCACCTTGCAGGTGGACAGAGAGACAAAGGAGACTAGAATAAGGAGCAGGAGCAGTAGACCCTCCTGAAAGCTTGTTTCTCAACTACTCTTCTGCTTGATCCCAACCTGGCTGCAACCACTTGCTACAGACCTTCGCCAAGCCTGCTATATCTGCTACTGGACTCCGGCCTGCTCACTTCCTAGTGGGGCGATCCTGAGGACCAAAACCTTATATTCACAGCAGCAAAACCCATCTCCACCATCAGGGCTCTGGTGAATGCCAGTTAGTGCTTAGACCCCGCAGAAAATATGGAAAGTCTTATTAGTGCTAGCTGTCCTTCTGGTGGACAACTGCTCCCAGTCAGTCCTCTTCAGGCCCTGCCAGTCCTCCTGGCTGCAGCTGCCCGACTTCACTGCCCATGGACATTGCAATTCTCACTACTGGCTCCACACCCATCTCTGACTGTCTCCTCTCAGTCCTCTCTGGCATGCCTCTCCAGTCCTCCTGATTACACGTCACTCACCAGCCCTCCTGTTGCTTTAACCGGTGGTTCATTCCATAAGACCTGCCCGGCCGTACTAGCTCCTGCTGTCCTCTCTGGCTCCTCCTGTGCCTCCTATTCAGGTCCTCCATGAGTTCTTGAAGGACTCCGTCCTGCACCCGAGTCTCAGGCCCAAGGTCACCCCCCCCACCCCCAGACTGGGGGACTCCCTCAAAGGCCCCAACAGCCTAGCACTGCATCCACTATTCTTCCACCCGACAATTCCTCTCCCGCTGGGCTGACCCTGGGTATTTCAAGGAGGCTTTCCCTCTGCCAATCCTAATAGGGGATTAGTCAGGGCTCCCCTGACACCCCAGTCAGCTCCACCCCTCTTCCCCTCCACTTCTTCTAGAATTCTCTGGAAGAAAAAGGGAGGTGACAGTGGAGTGATGCTGTCTGTGAGTCACAGCTGCTTCCCCGAGCCACTCCCAGCCCACACAGCTTCCAGCTAGGCCTCCCTAAAATTTGCCTGTACTACAAAAATCCTAACCTTTAGCACCTACCTACCCTGTTTCCCTGAAAATAATAAGACCTAGCGTGATTGTCGGTGATGGCTGCAATATAAGCTCTACCCCCCAAATAAGCCCTATTTAAAGTCCTTGTAGGTCTTATTTTCAGGGTAGGGCTTATTTTCGGGGAAACAGGGTAGAGCTTATTTGGGGGGTAGGGCTTATATTGCAGCCATCACTGACAATCACGCTAGGTCTTATTTTGGGGGAAACAGGGTAAGTAGAGGATGCTACACACATATAACTTGGCGGCATCCATATTCCTCTACAAAAAGCCCTTACGTTATTTTACCTGGTGTAAATATTGGATGGAAAAACAAGTATTTGAGAATCTGATATAACAAGGGAAGCTTTCATGCCATAGAAAAAAACATCATTATCTTCTAATTTACAGTTTTATCATGATATTAACTGCCGTTCAGGAAGGGCTCCGTCGCTTTCAAAAGAAAAAGAAAATCATCAAACAGATCTTGTTTTTATTATTTTTTGCTTGGCTGCCTTTAAGAAACAATCCTGACACGCATTACAAAGCCTCTTCTTTAAACGGCGAGAGATAACGGTACCATCTGAGAACGTCAATCAGGGCGTTTTTTTTATCTTAGCGTTGCAGAACTGCCGAATCTCTTGACAAATCTCTCCGTAAACTTTTAAGTTTGTTGGCAGACGGAGGGCTCGTCTGAATGGTCAGCAGAAGGAATGTCGCTTAGTTGTGCAAATAGAGTCTCACTGATAGAAATGTTCTTTTGGTCTCCATCCAGCTTATTTCAAATAACTTATCACCCAACATGTTCCGACTGCTGGCGTCCAATTAATGAGCGGTGTTCGGTGACTCCTTTAACTCTTCGGAAGAAAGTGTCTTCTAAATTAATTAGAACCCGAGAATAAAGTGAAAGCCAAGCTGTATTAGCTGAACTGATAATCATCCAGAGCAGATGGCCCAAACAGCTCTTGTGAGCTCCCGGATTCCTTAATTTATAGGAAAAGTCGCGATCAAATAGTTTTAGGAGTTTCCATCATGCTGGGAAATGAAGCAGCGGGAATGACTAACCACACCGTTTCTCGTACCTGTGTAGTCCTTATGGAGCAGAGCAATTCTTATATTTCCACTATGGGCCTGTCTATTCTGCTATAGCTTTGTTACTAAAGATAATACTGAAATAAAGTAATACTAAAGTAATGATACTATAATATATAATAATAATAATAATAAAAAAAACAACCACAATAATAATGATAATTAATAATAATAATAAAACATAAATATATATATATATATATATATATATATATATATATATATATATATATATTTTATTTATGTTTTATTATCTATCTATCTATCTATCTATCTATCTATCTATCTATCTATCTATCTATCTATCTATCTATCTATCTATCTATATATAGATATATATCTAACTATATATATCTATATATCTATATCTATATCTATATATATATATATATATATATATATATATATATATATATATATATAAAATAGTATTTTAGTATTTATTTATTTTTTATTATATAATCTTATTTAAGTATAGTTAAATATATTATTATCATTGATACTGTATATTTTACAGTTCTATTCTATTAATTATGATGACAATAATAATAATAATAATAATAATAATAATAATAATAATAATAATAAATGTAATTATAATTATTTTATAATTATAATAAAAAACAAATAATTTAAACAAAGATCTATCTATCTATCTATCTATCTATCTATCTATCTATCTATCTATCTATCTATCTATCTATCTATCTATCTATCTATCTATCTATCTATCTATCTATCTATCTATCTATGTATATATATATATATATATATATATATATATATATATATATATATATATATATATATATATAATCTAGATATATATATAGATATATATATTTCCTAGGCCTCCCCATGGCCGCCCCCTCTGTCTGACCCCTCCAGGACCACCTTTTTTCTAGCCCATAAAGGGCGGCTGCCGGACCAGCTCGACGTTCTTTTTTCCTCCTCGCTCCGGACGCCTTTTTTTTTTTTTAAAAGAAAAAAAAAACAAGTTTTAGGAGTGAAGACTGGATCGAATAATGTCCTGTCCGGGTTAAGCCTCTCCCGGCACAGAAGACCCCCCCAAACGGGCTGTAAATCTCCCAAGGTGGTGGGTTCCCGCGGTCTCCCACTCTCTGGGCTTCCTGCAGTTCCTCTTAGCGCTCCAGCTTGGCAAGTCTGCTCTGCATTAAGGTAGGAACTCTGCTATTTGTTGCATATATGTTCCTACTGCCTTATACTACTGTGCACTGTGCATTGAGCCTCCCTTCCTTTCCAGGTCTATCTGCCTGCTTGCCCGTGTTCCCTTATTTTTTTATATATATTTTTATTTTTAAAAGAGAGCATCTCTTCTGTCTTTTTACAGAGAGAAAAGCCCAGTGGGAGCTAAATGCCCGCAGAGAGGCTCTAAATCTGCTGCACTGCCTCAGTCACGACATACCAAATCGCAGAGTCGCATGCAGTTACAGGCTCCCCCACGGTCTCGGTATTCCAGATCTTCATTGCAGTCACAAGCATAGAAGGCAGTCCTCCTCCTCATCCAGGTCCTCCTCTCCAGGTCAGCTGGAAGAAACAGGCTGTTGTACCTGCCCGGCGGCAGCCCTTCCAGGAAAATTGGTGTGCGCTTCCTGTCTTAGAGAAGCTGCGCGAGATAACGCTTTTGAAGCCCGGCAGGTGAAATCTTGTATTAAAGCCGCAGTCAGGGAAGGGCTCAGAGGAGCATCCAAGAAGACGGTCCATCCAGCATCTTCTTCTGCAGATTCAGATCTGGAAACAAGTGCAGGGTCCGACTCCAATTCCTCAGAGGACGAGGTGACCCCTGAATCACACACCTTCGATTTTGCGTTGGTTCCCATCTTGGTGGAGGCAGTGAAAGACACACTGCAGTGGCTGGAGGAGACTCCTCCCCCAACAAAACAACGGAAGTACTATCCAGAGTTGAAAAAATCTTTGCCTTCTTTTCCCCTCATTTTTGAGATCTGAGAAATACTGGAGGATGAATGGGCTAGGCCAGATAGAAGGATGAACGTCAATAACAGATTTTCAAAGTTATATCCATTCAGTGTGAAGGATGCAGAGTTATGGGACACTACCCCCAGGGTGGATGCCTCATTGCAGCGTCTGGCCCGCCATATCACTCTAGAGGATTCAGTCTCTTTAAGAGATCCCATGGATCGGAGAGTGGATATGGATTTAAAGCAATTATATTCAATGGTGGGGGCAGCATGCAGGCCGGCGTTGGCCCTTACCTCTGTAGCAGCAGCTCTCAAGTCTTGGGTGTCAGAGTTGGATGGTTGTTCTGCGGAGGAGATTGGAGCTGGTGGTTCCTCACCCTGGCAATTCGTGAAGACTGCTGTAGAATTTCTGGCAGAGGCAGCCGTTGACCAGGTCAGAGTGATGGCAAAAAATCATGGCCCACTCTGTGACAGCCCGAAGAGCATTGTGGTTAAGGCACTGGGCTGCAGACAGTTCTTCGAAACAGAGCCTATGTTTGGTGCCGTTCGATGGTAAACTGCTTTTCGGTAAACCCTTGGAGTCAGCGATCCAGCGTGTATCCATAGGTAAATCGGGTTTCATTCCACAAGAAGAGAGGCGACAGAGGCAGCCCTTTCAGGTCCAGCGAGAATTTCAAGGAAGCAAGTTCCTACAGGCCTGGCAGGCCATTCTCCGGGCAATGGAGACTGGTTGGTTCATCCTTCCCTAAGGCTTCTAAGCCCAAGCTGGCCAAGCCCCGAAGTCCTCCGATAGGACCTTCTGAAGGTTTCTCCACCCAGGACCCTCACGTGGGAGCGAGGCTCGCTCAGTTCGAGGGGGTTTGGGCGAACGAGATTCAGGACGCATGGGTGTTGCCCATAATTCGAGACGGCTATCATCTCAAGTTTGGGTCAAGACCTCCGCAGTCCCTGTTTTTGGAAACCAGAGTTCCAACTTCTTCGGAGAAGAGGCAATGTTTGCAAGATTATATAAACAGCTTGCTCACAGCAAGAGCCATCATCCCGGTGCCAAGGCAGGAACGGGGTCTGGGAGTCTTTCCCCATTGTTCCTGGTAACGAAAGCTTCGGGAGGTTTCAGGCCAGTGTTAGATCTGAGGGCTCTAAATTCGTTTATGAGGGTCCCGCGTTTCAAGATGGAGTCATTGGAGATGACCACATCCGTGGTAAAAGAAGGGGACTGGATGGCTTCCATCGACTTGGCGGACGCCTATTTACATGTCCCCATCCATCCAACTCATCATCGTTTCTTCAGGTTTGCGGTGGAGGGCTCTCACTACCAGTTTCGGTGCCTCCCGTTTGGCCTTTGCACAGCACCCAAAACCTTTTCAAAAGTGCTCTCAGCCGTCATCGCGACCCTCAGAGTCAGAGGCATTCAAATTTTTCATTATTTGGATGATCTGTTACTACTAGCCTCTTCAGAACTTCTTCTCCTTCAGCATGTGGCCCTCACCCGCGAGACGCTGGCTCAATTCGTCTGGCTAGTCAACCATCGGAAAAGTCAAATGCAGCCAACCCAGGTTTTAGAATATCTGGGGGTAAAGTTCGACACGAAGCGGGGTCAAGTCTCTCTCCCTCAGAAGAAGATTCAGTACATCCAGATCCAAACCAGGAGAGTAATGACGAGTTAATTCCTTGCAGCGAGGGAATTCATGCACTATTTCGGAGTATTGTCAGCCACGATCCCAGTAGTCCCATGGGCCAGGTGGAGAAGAAGGACTTTTCAGTGCAATTTCCTTCTCCAATGGGATCGGCACTCCCTAATACAGAAAATTCGCATTCCATTGTCGATAAGTCAGTCTCTACTTTGGTGGACAGTCGCACGCGACCTTGCCCTGAGTGTTTCCCTTCGGCCTCCGGAGCCGATAGTACTTACTACCGATGCCAGTCTCCTGGGTTGGGGAGCCCACTGCCTGGGTCAGCAGGCTCAGGGTCAGTGGCCTCCCAACGTCCCGCAAACATCACATTTTCTGGAATTGGAGGCCGTGCGATGAGCTCTTCTAGCCTTCCGGCCGTTCTTGAATGATTAAGCCGTCAAAATATTGTCCGACAACAAGACCACTGTCGCGTACGTGTCCCGTCAGGGGGGTACCAGGAGCTGAGTCCTACTTCAGATCGCATGCCAGATATTCCAGTGGGCAGAGAAGAACCTTGCTTCCCTGACTGCAGTCTATCTCCCAGGGCCGGAGAATACCTTAGCAGACCGTTTGAGTCGGAGCTTTTTAAGTTCCCTTCGAGTGGGCTTTGAAACCGAAATTCCTGCGAAGGATTTTCAGAGTCTGGGGGTTGCCTGTAACATACCTGATGGCATCAGGGAGGAATGCCCAGCTTCCTTGCTTCTTCTCCAGAACATACCATCCACAAGCTTACGGCCAAGATGCTCTGTCCAAACCATGTGTTCCCTCTGCTTCCTTTAATCCTCAAGACTTTATTGAAGATTCGCAGGGAGAGGGTTACAGCCATAGCAATTCTACCATTTTGGCCCAGGAGGCTATGGTTCCTGCTGGTGTGGAGAATGAAGATTTGTCAACCAATCCCACTGCCGGTTTGTCAGGATCTCCTGCTCCAGAATGGAACATGTCATCCGAATCCCAGGAGGTTGAAACTAATAGCATGGAAATTGAGAGGAGATCTCTGAAGGATTTAGGCCTCTCAGAGCGAGTGTTGGGCACCTTGTTGCAGTCCCGTAAAAGATCTACAAACTCGACCTATCTCCGAGTATGGAAGGCGTTCCGACGCCTGGCTGTGGAAAAGGGCTGGGAGCCCGAATCGCCTTCAGTCTCGAACATCCTGGAGTTTCTCCAGCAAGGACTGGAGGATGGCCTGGCTTATAATTCCCTGAAGGTCCAGATTTCTGCCCTTTCAGCAATGACGAACTCCAGGTGGGCATTGGATCCATTTGTGGTCCGTTTTTTGAAAGCAGCCATTAAAATCAGGCCTCCCCTAAAGTCTTACTTTCCCAAATGGGACCTAAATCTGGTCTTGAAAGCATTGTTGGCTCCTCCTTTTGACCCAACATCATCCTGTTCTTTATTTCATTTAACATTGAGGACAGTATTCCTGACGGCCATAGCCTCCGCTAGGAGAGTTTCCGAATTATGCGCCTTTTCATCTAAAGAGCCCTTTTGTGTGATTTTTCCCGACAAGATTATTCTCAGACCAGTTCCGAGCTTTCTACCGAAGGTTTCTACTGCCTTTCACATGAATTGGGAGACTGTCCTGCCAGCCTTCACCGTAGATCAGTTCCAGGATGATTGGAAGAGGCTTGACTTGGTCTCCTCTATTTCGGTTTACTTGGAGCGGACTGAGGAGTTTCGCAAGCAAGATCAATTGTTCATCTTTCCTATAGGACCTAAAAAGGGCATGGCGGCTCCACCTAGGATTGTCTCATCCTGGATTGTGAAGACCATCCAGATCGCTTACGAGTCCCTGGGTTTTCCCGCTCCTGCGGAGATCAGAGCACATTCAACTAGAGGTATGGCAGCATCATGGGCAGCCTATGCAAAGGTGTCACTCGAGATTGTATGCAGAGCAGCAAGTTGGATCGCGCCCAACACTTTCATCCAACATTATAGACTAAATGTAGCCCTCTCTCCTGCGGAAATGTTTGGTTCTTCTGTTATTTCTGCGGCTGTCGGCCATTAAATTTGTTAGCAGCAGTACTCTCTCTGAGTTGTTTTATTATTTTCCCTCCCTTGTTTTAGGTGGCTTGGTACATCCCATAGTAGGCTGACATGGGGAGGTCCAGGAATAAGGAAAACTGTTGCCCATACCTACCGTAATTTTCCTTTCCTGGATCCTCCCCATGTCAGCCAGGGATTCCCACCCTATCTTCCGTCGCGAGGAAGGGTGTTTGAACGTCGAGCTGGTCCGACAGCCGCCCTTTATGGGCTAGAAAAAACGTGGTCCTGGAGGGGTCAGAGGGGGTGGAGCTGACCCATAGTAGGCTGACATGGGGAGGATCCAGGAAAGGAAAATTACGGTAAGTATGGGCAACAATTTTTCTTAATATATATATATATACACAGTATCTCACAAAAGTAAGTAGAACCATCAGTCACATTTGTGTAAATCTTTTCTTCTATCTTTTAATGTGACAACACTGAAGAAATGACACTTTGCTACAATGTAAAGTAGTGAGTGTACAGCTTGTATAACAGTGTAAATTTGCTGTCCCCTCAAAATAATAAATTGCACCCCCCCCCTTCATTGTGTGCAAACCTTTGAGGAGGAGATGGAGAGAGAGCACAGCCAGCACCTCCTCCCGGCTCTCTCCTCGCTGCTTCCAGCGATGGGCTGACAGAAGTAGTGATGCCATTGTCACTACTCCTGTCAGCCTTATAGTAGAAGGAACTTATGTTGTCCCTATTCCTACAATAGACTCTGCGCCCAGGGCAGCCTTCACTTCTGCCCACCCCTTGTCCCGGCCCTCTGTAACATCCATTGCATCAGTTCTTTACTGGCTACATGGCAGGGTACAGCGTAACATGCTAACATTTCAGCTGAAGCTTTACTCATTACTTGCTTTTTGGTGAGACATGGTAACCGTATAGATCACCCTTTCTTAACCAGCTCCAGAAGATTTGCCCCCCCCCCCCTTCGTGACCAGGCCACTTTTTGCGATACGGCACTGCATTAAATTAAAGCGATTAATTGTGCGTTCGTGCAACGCTGTACCCAAATAAAATTGATGTCCTTTTTTTCCCACAAATAGAGCTTTCTTTTGCTGGTATTTGATCACCTCTGCGGTTTTTATTTTTTTGCGCTATAAACAAAAAAGAGCAACAATTTTGAAAAAAAAAGCAATATTACTTATTGGGATTTTTAAATCAAAAATATGTAGCTGAATACATATGGGGCTAAATTGAAGAAATTCAATTTTTTATTTTTTTTTATTGGGTTTTATAGCAGAAAGTAAAAAAAAAACGCCTACTAGTAAAAAAAAATAAAATAAATAAAATCACAAAAATATATCCCCTATTTTGTAGACAATATAACTTTGGCGCAAACCAATCAATATTCGTTTTTTGCGACTTCTTTTTTTTTTTTACCAAAAATATGTAGAAGAATACAAATCGACCTAAAATGATGAAGAAATTTTGTTTCATTTTTATTTTCTTTGGGATATTTATTATAGCAAAAAATAAAAAATATTGTGTTTTTTTTTTTTTCAAAGTTGTCGGTCTTTTTTTGTTTATAGCGCAAAAAAGTAAAAACCGCAGAGGTGATCAAATACCACCAAAAGAAATCTCTATTTGTGCAGAAAAAAAGAATGTCAATTTTGTTTGGGTGCAACAGCGCACGACCGCGCAATTGTCAGTTAAAACGACGCAGTGCCAAATCGCAAAAAATAGCCTGGTCATGAAGGGGGCAAATCCTTCCGGAGCTGAAGTGGTTAAATCACCTTTTCGGCTTAACAAAAAAACAGAATTATTTAGAAGTTGTACTCTAATAACACACACAGTCTTTGATGTCAGCAATATGTGCAAAGTTAGAATTCGACTGGAGTTCAATGTAAAAAATTTGATTCGAATTTTCAAAATTCAAACAAATTTGGTTTACTTATTCCGAGCATTCGGTAAAATTCATTTATATTGTAATTCAGGTATTTGGATATATCCGAATAACAAAAAATTTGTCCGAATATTAATTTGGAACAAAACAAACTGCACATGTCTATTATAGCGTGGACTGTGATATTTTGGCAGACAAATCGGACACTATTTGACACTTTTGACACTTTTTGGGGACCTGTGACTCTAATACAGTGAGCAGCGCTAAAAAAATATGCACTGTCACTGTACTAATGACACTGGCTGGGAAGGGGGTTAACATCAGGCGCTATTAACTGTGTGCCTAGGGAGTTCAATTCGTTTCATTCCGAATTAGTTTTTTAATGAATTTCGACAAATTCGTTAATTCGGAAATATTCAAATTAACGAAAACCCGCTTGACGAATTTTTCCGAATATTCGTAAATTCGAATATTTGAAAATTTTAAATCCTAAAAATTCTAAAATTCCTAAATTCAAATATTTGGAAATTTTAAATTCGAAAGTTCGGAAATTTTAAATGAGAAAATCCGAAAATTCGAAAATAATAACTAACTAATAATAACTAACTATTAAATTATAGGTATTGGAATCTCCTTTCAAATTTGGCTGTTAGTGAACGTAACAAATACGAATTTATCCGAAGTTACGAATTATCCAAAATAACGAATGCCGCGTCTAAACGAATGGAACGTAACAAATTAAGAATAATAAATAACAATAATAATAATAAAAACTTTTTATTATTATTATTTATTCATTCCGTTCCATTTGTTTCGATGTGGAATTCGTTATTTCGGACCATTCGGAACTTCGGATAGATTCGTATTCGTTAAGTTCACTAACAGACAAATTTGAAAGGAAATTCCAATACAGCCCAAGACCATTCCTCTTCTTCCAATGTGGCCCAAGAAGGTCAAAAGTTTGGACACCCCTTGTTCCAGACTAAGGTATCGGTGTTCCAAACTGCACACAACTTTACGATAACCATCTTTTTGGGATCAATGGCTTCTTATGTAAGGGAAACGCCATTTTCAATATATGAATTTTTCCAGCCATTTTTGTTGTTTGTTTCATTTTAATATTCTACCGAAAATAATTTTGTCGTACAGAAAAGCCCCAGAATTTTAAATTCGCTAAGCACACCCAATTTCTTATTATTTGTTTTGTTCTTTTATCCCAAGTTACTATTTATTAGACATGTACACCACCGAAAAATTTGATTGTTTTCGTTTTCATTTAATTTTTTGTTTTGTTTTGTTTTGGGGGTCATGCGTTATGATCGCAATTCGTAAATCCGAAAATAAGAAAGAAAATCCAAAAATTCGAAATAATAACTATTAAATTATATCTATTGGAATTTCCTTTCAAATTTGGCTGTTAGTAAATGTAACGAATATGAATTTATCCAACGTTACAAATTATCCGAAATAATGAATGCCGTATCTAAACAAATAGAATGGAACGAATGAATAATAAATAATAAAACGTTTTCATTATTAATATTATTATTATTAATTTATTGGGGTCCATTCATTCAGATGCAGCATTCGTTATTTCGGACATTTCGTAACTTTGGATGAATTTGTATTCGTTATGTTCACTAAGAGCCAAGTTTGAAAGGAAATTCCAATACTTGTAATTTAATAGTTATTATTTCAGATATTCAAATTTTCGGTATTTCGTATTTCCGAATTTCCAAACTCCCAAATTTCCGAATTTACAAATTTCTGAATTTACAAATTTACAAATTTCTGAATTTACAAATTTACAAATTTCTGAATTTACAAATTTCCGAATTTACAAATTTACAAATTTCAGAATTTTCTAATTTTGTAAATTTGTAGATTAGGAAATTTGTAAATCTGTAAATTCCGAATTTACAAATTTACAAATTTCAGGATTTTCGAATTTTCGAATTTCATAAATTTGGAAATTTGGAGATTTGGAAATTCGAAATTTCGTAATTTACAAATTTCCAAATTTACAAATTATCGAATTTAAGAACGTTTGAATTTAAAATTTCCGAATTTTTGAATCAACTAATTAACGAATTTTCGAATATTCAAATTTACGAATATGCGGAAAAGTTAGTTAAACGGCTTTTCGTTAATTCGGATGTTTCCGAATTCATGATTTTGGCAAAATTTGCTAAAAGACGAATTCGGAATAAAACGAATTGCACGTGTCTAGTTGATTTACTAAAAATGGAGAGTGAAAAATCTGGTGCAGCTGTGCATGGTAGCCAATCAGCTTCCAACTTCAGCTTCTTCAATTAAACCTTGACAAAAAAAAAAGCTGGAATCTGGTTTCTATGCACAGCTTTACCAGAATTTACCACTCCAGTTTCATTAAATCTCCCCAAATGTGTTTCCACCTTGCCAAAAAATCCACAAAAATGTACAATAACTTGGAGAATGATGCAAACATTGACTGGTGGTTAGTGGGAAAATTCTGATGTTGTAAAGGGCTGCGTAAACTGTTGGCGCTATATAAATACTGTACTATAATAATAATAATAATAAATGGTGGTAATGGTGACAAATAAGGATCTTGCTGAAATGCATCAGACTATCATTTTATTGTCAATCTGATGTAACCAATAAACATAGTTTATGGACTACAGTGTTGTTGGCTCCATCTATTAATTTATATTGTTTCAGTGTGAAAGGACACACCGAGCCAGGGGACCTGTGAGCGGATCTAGCGATTGGATTACCTTAGGGTTCCACAGAAACCTTTTTGAGAAAGGCTGATGCAAGTAAATCAGGGGACATCTCTCTATAGCAGATTTTCTCAACCAAAGTTCCATGGAATCCTAGGGTTCCTCCAGAGGTTGTTTTGGGTTCTTTGAGCAAGCAGCAATTTCTGCCTCTCAGCTAAGTTCCCACTGACACCATTGATTTTTTGCAGTCTGATTGGGGTTAATTCTTCCCAGTGACCACAAGTGTAAGGAGTATTCTTTCCACTGACCCCACACTAACATATCATGAGATGTAGATATAGAACATTTTAGAAGTGGTTCCTTGAGACTGGAATGTTATTTCAAGGTTTCCTCTGAGGGTAAAATGCTAAGAAAGGCTGCTATATATGCTTCTTTCAACTAAGGCTCTTGCTGAAACGCGTCAGTCTATCATTTTATTGTCACTCTGATGTAACCAATAAACACACTTTATGGACTACAGCATTGCCGTCTCCATCTATTGATTTATCCTGTTTCAGTGTGAAAGGACACACCGAGCCAGAGCACCTGTGAGCGGATCTAGCGATTGGATTGGCTTGCCCCCCACTGTGAGAGGTTCTACTAGATTTTTCAATCTCTGAAGGTACTTTAGGGTTCCACAGAAACCTTTTTGAGAAAGGTTGATGTAGGTAGATGAGGGGACATCTCTCTATAGCAGAGTTTCTCAACCAGGGTTCCATTAAATCCTAGGGTTCCTCCAGAGATTCCTAGGGGTTCTTTGAGCAAGCAGCAATTTCTGCCTCTCAGCTAAGTTCCCTCTGACACCATTGATTTTTTTATTTTTTTTTGCAATCTGATTGGGGTTAATTCTTTCCAACGACCACAATTGTAAGGAGTATTCTTTTCATTGACCCCACACTAACGTATCATGAGATGTAGATATATTAGATTTTAGAAGGGGTTCCTTGAGACCGGACAGTTATTTCAAGGTTTCCTCTGAGGGTAAAAGGCTAAGAAAGGCTGCTCTAAAGGCTTCTGTCAACTAAGGCTCTTGCTAAAATGCATCGGTCTATCATTTTATTATCACTCTGATGTAACCAATAAACATACTTTATGGACTATAGTGTTTCTGGCTCCATCTATTGATTTATTTGTTTCAGTGTGAAAGGACACAGCGAGCCAGGGCACCTGTGAGCAGATGTAGCAATTTGATTACCTTAGGGTTCCACAGAAACCTTTTTGAGAAAAGCTGATGTAAGTAAATGAGGGGACATCTCTCTATAGCAGAGTTTCTCAACCAGGGTTCCATGGAGTCCTAGGGTTCCTCCAGAGGTCGCTTTGGGTTCTTTGAGCAATCAGCAATTTCTGCCTCTAAGCTAAGTTCCTACTGACACCATTGATTTTTTTGCAATCTGATTGGGGTTTATTCTTCTCAATGACCACAAGTGTAAGGAGTATTCTTTCCACTGACCCCACACTAATGTATCATGAGATGTACTATAGATAGAAAAAACTCTAAATATGGGACTTTGAGGGCACAATAGTATTAAGCTACAAACTATATATTTAATAGAGGTATTTTATTAGAAAAATATAAAAAACATTAAACACACATAGATTGTTTAAAAACACTACAAATTCAATATAGATCCTAATGGTAATACACCGTATGGGTCCTATCCTGCCAATTTGTATAACATAGAAAAGGCTATAGACATATACATATATTGCTTAAACCAAATACGGGAGAAATACTTCCCCTGAAAATCAAACAGTAGGCAAGCACATAGCTATAGCAGAGAAGATGCAGCAGTTTGGTAATCCACGGTGGGGTATTCTCTAGTTGCTCTACATGTTTCGCAGAACGCTTCCTCAGGAGCTAGAGACTCAATTGAATGTGGTAAGATTGCCCAAATCAGCCAGTGGTAATTATATGTGACTGACCACAATTTGATCATAAATATAGAAAGTTTAAATCAGATTGTAAACAGCAATCGGTCATAACCTGGAACCTCTCAAGGAGATGTAGCATCAAGTATCCATATGAAGGAGAGCAAGGGCTTAAACGTTGTAATGCCTAAGGTAGATGAGAGGAAGCAACAGGCTATACCGTCCGGTCTGTGTAGGGGCCGGAGCTGTGGCCATATGGATACTTGATGCTACATCTCCTTGAGAGGTTCCAGGTTATGACCGATTGCTGTTTACAATCTGATTTAAACTTTCTATATTTATGATCAAATTGTGGTCAGTCACATATAATTACCACTGGCTGATTTGGGCAATCTTACCACATTCAATTGAGTCTCTAGCTCCTGAGGAAGCGTTCTGCGAAACGCGAAACATGTAGAGCAACTAGAGAATACCCCACTGTGGATTACCAAACCTGCTGCATCTTCTCTGCTATAGCTATGTGCTTGCCTACTGTTTGATTTTCAGGGGAAGTATTTCTCCCGTATTTGGTTTAAGCAATATATGTATATGTCTATAGCCTTTTCTATGTTATACAAATTGGCAGGATAGGACCCATACGGTGTATTACCATTAGGATCTATATTGAATTTGTAGTGTTTTTAAACAATCTATGTGTGTTTAATGTTTTTTATATTTTTCTAATAAAATACCTCTATTAAATATATAGTTTGTAGCTTAATACTATTGTGCCCTCAAAGTCCCATATTTAGAGTTTTTTCTATCTATAGTCTGATTTTTGGGGACGTTGGCACATATTGTTACTGAGTACCTGCAGAGTCACCCTGCTTACTGAGGTACTCCGACACTAGGTCTTTCATTTGATATCATGAGATGTAGATATCGTACATCTTAGAAGGGGTTTCTTGAGACCAGAAAGTGATTTCAAGGTTTCCTCTGAGGGTAAAAGGCTAAGAAAGGCTGCTCTAAAGGCTTCTGTCAACTAAGGCTCTTGCTGAAACACGGCAGTCTATCATTTTATTGTCACTCTGATGTAACCAATAAACACACTTTATGGACTACAGTGTTGTTGGCTCCATCTATTGATTTATTTGTTTCAGTGTGAAAGGACACACCGAGCCAGGGCACCTGTAAGCGGATCTAGCGATTGGATTACCTTAGGGTTCCACACAAACCTTTTTTGAGAAAGGCTGATGTAAGTAGATGAAGGGACATCGCTCTATAGCAGAGTTTCTCAACCAGGGTTCCATGGAATCCTAGGGTTCCTCCAGAGGTCGCTTTGGATTCTTTGAGCAATCAGCAATTTCTGCCTCTCAGCTAGGTTCCCACTGATACCACTGATTTTGTTTTTGTAATCTGAAAGGGGTTATATCTTCCCAATGACCACAGGTGTAAGGAATATTCTTTCCACTGACCCTTACAGTAACCTATCATGAGATGTAGATATCGTACATTTTAGAACTGGTTTCTTGAGAGCGGAAAGTTATTTCAAGGGTTCCTCTGAAGTTAAAGGGCTGAGAAAGGATGCTCTAAAGGCTTCTCTCAATGTGATCTTGTTCACTTCATGGCTGGCTTCACACTAGCTGCAGCCGCGGGGCACAGCAGGGGGTCCGGTGCACCCCTGTTCTTTGTTTCAGGTGTGAATCAGGTACATTTTTGCCTGAATTCGGACCTGAAACCAGGGGTGGGTTTTTTTGTGGGGGGGAGCAGTAAACAATCCAAACCCACATTCAATTCGCATCAGTGTGAACCCAGCCTAAAGGGGTTTTGCATTCCCCCCATAAATGCAGGTCATATGGAGGCCAACTTCAGGTCAAATACATCTGTCAATGAATTCAACGTAATCTCAGAAGCAGCTGATGTCAAACCGATGCCACTGACACAAGTCCAAAGTCTATCGACAAAGGGTCTGATGTTCTCTTGATAGCAGTAAAAACCCAACAGGAGCTCTAATCTTTCCTCAGTATGCATAATTAAAATAGAAGCAAGGTTTTGCTGGATTTACACTGTGCAAGAGAGTGATGCCTTTGTTATGGCCATGTGGGAAGGGGTAGATACACACACAATGAGAACGAGTGAATTCACCTCAGTGATGTCCACCAACAACTCAACTCTTTTAGATACGGTTATTCTATTATTGACTTGACACTGTTCATACTTGGAAAGTTTTGAAGATTTGAAAACTCCTACTCCGAGTAACTAATGGTGCTTATTGTCGAACGCTCTCTCCCAGCTGTACTTTGCTTCCCTACATTCATCCATAAAATGCAGACATAAATTACAAAGCTGCTAAATAGCTCCAGCTAATAAGTATGTAAATAATTGTGCTTTCTCGCTAGTGGCATCTGTTTTGATTTACTTTAATTCTATTTGCTTTAATTTTCCCCAAACATACACATCGAGCGCAATATTAATATACTCTGTCAGCAAACTCCAGAAGAAAAGTGGGTTTTTTTTATGTCGTTGTTGTGTCTGTTCTAACTAGTTGGCTTATTTGGTGATTTATGCTTGCATAGGCAAAAGGAGCGGCAGACAGAAAACAGAAACAAGTATCGTGTTTTCAAGAGAGCCGATGGCTCCTGGCATTACGGACAGCGAGGAAATGGACAAGATACTTGTAAGACAATCATTCTCAATCCAACTGATAGCAGAGCACTTTTGTACAATGCAAACCAGAAGCACAGATATACTAACCAGAATGTGTGTATATATATATATATATATATATATATATATATAGATAGATAGATAGATAGATAGATAGATAGATAGATAGATAGATAGATAGATAGATAGATAGATAGATAGATAGATAGATAGATAGATAGATATACAGTATCTCACAAAAGTAAGTACACCCCTCACATTTTTGTAAATATTTTCTTCTATCTTTTCATGTGACAACACTGAAGAAATGACACTTTGTCTACAATGTAAAGTAGTGAGTGTACAGCTTGTATAACAGTGTAAATTTGCTGTCCCCTCAAAATAACTCAACACACAACCATTAATGTCTAAACCGCTGGCAACAAAAAGGAGTACACCCCTAAGTGAAAATGTCCAAATTGGGCCCAAAGTGTCAATATTTTGTGTGGCCACCATTATTTTCCAGCATTGCCTTAACCCTCTTGGGCATGGAGGTCACCAGAGCTTCACAGGTTGCCACTGGAGTCCTCTTCCCCTCCTCCATGATGACATCACGGAGCTGGTGGATGTTAGAGACCTTGCTCTCCTCCACCTTCCATTTGAGGATGCCCCACAGATGCTCAATAGGGTTTAGGTCTGGAGACATGCTTGGCCAGTCCATCACCTTTACCCTCAGCTTCTTTAGCAAGGCAGTGGTGGTCTTGGAGGTGTGTTTGGGGTGGTTATCATGTTGGAATACTGCCCTGCGGTCCAGTCTCTGAAGGGAGGGGATCATGCTCTGCTTCAGTATGTCACAGTACATGTTGGCATTCATGGTTCCCTCAATGATCTGTAGCTCCCCAGTGCCGGCAGCACTCATGCAACCCCAGACCATGACACTCCCACCACCATACTTGACTGTAGGCAAGACACGGTTGTCTTTGTCCTCCTCACCTGGTTGCCCCCACACACGCTTGACACCATCTGAACCAAATAAGTTTATCTTGGTATCATCAGACCACAGGACATGGTTCCAGTAATCCATGTCCTTAGTCTGCTTGTCTTCAGCAAACTGTTTGCAGGCTTTCTTGTGCATCATCTTTAGAATAGGCTTCCTTCTGGGAGGACAGCCATGCAGACCAATTTGATGTAGTGTGCGGCGTATGGTCTGATCACTGACAGGCTGACCCCCCACCCCTTCAACCTCTGCAGCAATGCTGGCAGCACTCATACGTCTATTTCCCAAAGACAACCTCTGGATATGACGCTGAGCACGTGACCTCAACTTCTTTGGTGGACCATGGCGAGACCTGTTCTGAGTGGAACCTGTCCTGTTAAACCGCTATATGGTTTTGGCCACCGTGCTGCAGCTCAGTTTCAGGGTCTTGGCAATCTTCTTATAGCCTAGGCCATCTTTATGTAGAGCAACAATTCTTTTTTTCAGATCCTCAGAGAGTTCTTTGCCATGAGGTGCCATGTTGTACTTCCAGTGACCAGTATGGAAGAGTGAGAGCGATAACACCAAATTTAACACACCTGCTCCCCATTCACACCTGAGACCTTGTAACACTAACGAGTCACATGACACTGGGGAGGGAAAATGGATAATTGGGCCCAATTTGGACATTTTCACTTAGGGGTGTACTGACTTGTGTTGCCAGCGGTTTAGACATTAATGGGTGTGTGTTGAGTTATTTTGAGGGGACAGCAAATTTACACTGTTATACAAGCTGTACACTCACTACTTTACATTGTAGCAAAGTGTCATTTCTTCAGTGTTGTCACATGAAAAGATAGAAGAAAAGATTTACAAAAATGTGAGGGGTGTACTTACTTTTGTGAGATACTGTATATCTATCTATCTATCTATCTATCTATCTATCTATCTATCTATCTATCTACAGGGCTCAAAATTTCAAGATCAAGATCTAGCTAGGCCTCAAGGGTTACTCGCCACCAGTTGCCCCACCCAACTCCTACCGTGCCCCGCCCCTAATTCTGCCCCTAAACATGCCCTCACCGGTGCCCACCATTGCAGCCTCACTGTGCCCACCATTGCAGCCACACTGTGCCCACCATTGTAGCCACACTGTGCCCACCATTGCAGCCACACTGTGCCTATTGCAGCCACACTGTGCTCACTATTGCAGCCTCACTGTGCCTATTGCAGCCACACTGTGCCCACTGCCCACTATTGCAGCCACACTGTGCCCACTAATGTAGCCACACTGTGCCTACTGCAGCCACACTGTGCCCACCATTGCAGCCTCACTGTGCCTATTGCAGCCACACTGTACCCACTGCAGCCACACTGTGCCCACTGCCCACTATTGCAGCCTCACTGTTCCCACTATTGCAGCCTCACTGTGCCCATTGCAGCCACACTGTGCCCACTGCCCACTATTGAAGCCACACTGTGCCCACTATTGCAGCCTCACTGTGCCTATTGCAGACACACTGTGCCCACTATTGCAGCCTCACTGTGCCTATTGAAGCCACACTGTGCCCACTATTGCAGCCTCTCCTGGGCAGAGTAAGAGAGAGGGCGGCTGGATCATGACTGGAGGAAGAGGAGAGCTGCGGGATCACAGAGCGTGGATAGCACGCTGTTATAACTTACATTACAAATGCCTCCGTTCTGCTCACCGTCACACACAGCCCCGCCTCCTCCTGACCTAGAGCCTGCGATAGACAGAACGCAACAGGCGCAAGGTTAGGAGGAGGCGGGGCTGTGTGTGACTTGTAATGTAAGTTATACCAGCATGCTATCCACGCTCTGTGATCCCGCGGCTCTCCTCTTCCTCCATGCTCTCTTCCCCCAGGGCGATCACTGGGAGAACTGCTCCCGATCAACCCTGCCCGCCGGCGGTATCCTCGCCTCCCCCCCCCAGCTCCCATGCAGCCCAGCTCCTCGCCAACCCTCATTTTCCACTTCCACTTTTCCACAATTTGTTTCAATTATTTATTTTTTATTATAAAATAATTATAATTAAATATATTATTATTATTATTATTATTATTGTCATTAATAGAATAGAACTGTAAAATATACAGTATTAGTAATAATATTAATAATATATTTAACTATACTTAAATAAGATTATATAATAAAAAATAAATAAATACTATTTTATATATATATATATATATATATATAAATATATATATACATATGTATGTATATATATATAGCGCAAGAGAGAGAGAGAGAGATAGATATACAGTGGGGGAAATAATGATTTGATCCCCTGCAGATTGTGTAAGTTTGCCCACTTACGAAAAAATGAAGGGTCTATAATTTTTATCAAAGGTGTATTTTAAATGATAGAAACAGAATATCAACCACAAAGTATTTGATCCCCAAGTAAAACATGACTTAGTAGTTGGTGGAGAAACCCTTGTTGGTGATCACAGAGGTCAGACGTTTCTTGTAGTTGGTGACCAGGTTTGCAGACATCTCAGGAGGGATTTTGGTCCACTCTTCTTTACAGATCTTCTCTAAATCCTTAAGCTTTCTTGGCTGTTGCTTGGCAACTCAGAGTTTCAGCTCCCTCCATATATTTTCTATAGGATTAAGGTCTGGAGACTGACTAGGCCACCCCGTGACCTTAATGTGCTTCTTCTTGAGCCACTCCTCTGTTGCCTTGGCGGCATGTTTTGGGTCATTGTCATGCTGAAAGACCCATCCATGACCCATCTTCAGTGATCTGACTGAGGGAAGAAGGTTCTCCTCCAAGATTTTACAATACATGGCCTCGTCCATTGGCCCCTCAATGCAGCAAAGTTGGTCTGAACCTTTAGCAGAGAAACAGCCCCAAAGCCTCATGTTTCCACCTCTGTGCTTGACTGTAGGGATGGTGTTTTTAGGGAGACGGATTGGGAGAAAGTTCTGTGGTCAGATGAGACCAACATTTAGCTCCATGGCATTAACTTGACGTGTTTGGAGGAAGATGGATGTTGACTATGACCCTAAGAACACCATCCCTACAGTCAATCTTGGATGAGAACCTTCTTCCCTCAGACAGAACACTGAAGATGGGTCATGGATGGGTCTTCCAACATGACAATGACCCAAAACATACCTCCAAGGCAACAAAGGAGTGGCTGAAGAAGAAGCACATTAGGGTCATTGTGTGGCTGAGCCAGTCTCCAGACCTTAATCCTATAGAAAATTTATGGAGGGAGCTGAAACTTCGAGTTGCCAAGAGACAGCCAAGAAACCTTCAGGATTTAGAGAAGATCTGTAAAGAAGAGTGGACCAAAATCCCTCCTGAGATGTGTGAAAACCTGATCACCACCTACAAGAAATGTCTGACCTCTGTGATCGCCAACAAGGGTTTCTCCACCAACTACTAAGTCATGTTTTGCTTGGGGATCAAATACTTCTTTTACTCACTGAACTGAAACTTAATTTATAGCATTTTTTTATGTGTTTTTTTATGGATTTTTGGTTGATTTTCTGTCTCTATCATATAAAATACACCTATGATAAAAATTATAGACCCTTCATTTCTTTGTAAGTGGGCAAAACTTACACAATCTGCAGGGGAGCCAATCATTATTTTCCCCACTGTATATATACTGTATATATTGAGTTTTTAAATGTTGTCTATGCCTCCTTTGAGAAAGTTAAAATAAAATAATGCTGCCCCTTGCATTTACTGCACTACTTTTTTTTTAACTATATATAAGACTACATATAAGAATTTTTTTTGAGCATCTATTTAAATAAATGTAATACCTGTCCCAAAAATATATAAAATATATTTTGTACAGTATATGTCTTAACCACTTCAGCCCCGGAAGGATTTACCCCCTTCCTGACCAGAGCACTTTTTACAATTCGGCACTGCGTCGCTTTAACTGCTAATTGCGCGGTCATGCAATGCTGTACCCAAACGAAATTTGCGTCCTTTTCTTCCCACAAATAGAGCTTTCTTTTGATGGTATTTGATCACCTCTGCCGTTTTTATTTTTTGCGCTATACACGGAAAAAGACCGAAAATTTTGAAAAAAAATGATATTTTCTACTTTTTGTTCTAAAAAAAATCCAATAAACTCAATTTTAGTCATACATTTAGGCCAAAATGTATTCGGCCACATGTCTTTGGTAAAAAAAATGTCAATAAGTGTATATTTATTGGTTTGCGCAAAAGTTATAGCGTCTACAAACTAGGGTACATTTTCTGGAATTTACACAGCCTTTAATTTATGACTGCCTATGTCGATTCTTGAGGTGCTAAAATGGCAGGGCAGTACAAAACCCCCCCAAATGACCCCATTTTGGAAAGTAGACACCCCAAGGAAATTGCTGAGAGGCATGTTGAGCCCATTGAATATTCATTTTTTTTGTCCCAAGTGATTGAATAATGACAAAAAAAAAAAAAAAAAAAAAAAATTACAAAAAGTTGTCACTAAATGATATATTGCTCACACAGGCCATGGGCATATGTGGAATTGCACCCCAAAATACATTTAGCTGCTTCTCCTGAGTACGGGGATACCACATGTGTGGGACTTTTTGGGAGCCTAGCCGCGTACGGGGCCCCGAAAACCAAGCACCGCCTTCAGGATTTCTAAGGGCGTACATTTTTGATTTTACTCCTCACTACCTATCACGGTTTTGAAGGCCATAAAATGCCCAGATGACATAAACCCCCCCCAAATGACCCCATTTTGGAAAGTAGACACCCCAAGCTATTTGCTTTGAGGCATGTTGAGTCCATGGAATGTTTTATATTTTGACACAAGTTGCGGGAAAGTGACAATTTTTTTTTTTTTTTTTTTTTTTTTGCACAAAGTTGTCACTAAATGATATATTGCTCACACAGGCCATGGGCATATGTGGAATTGCACCCCAAAATACATTTAGCTGCTTCTCCTGAGTACGGGGATACCACATGTGTGGGACTTTTTAGGAGCCTAGCCGCGTACGGGACCCCGAAAACCAAGCACCGCCTTCAGGATTTCTAAGGGCGTACATTTTTGATTTTACTCCTCACTGCCTATCACAGTTTCGGAGGCCATGGAATGCCCAGGTGGCACAAACCCCCCCCAAATGACCCCATTTTGGAAAGTAGACACCCCAAGCTATTTGCTGAGAGGCATGGTGAGTATTTTGCAGCTCTCATTTGTTTTTGAAAATAAAGAAAGACGAGAAAAAAAAATTTTTTTTTTCTTTTTTCAATTTTCAAAACTTTGTGACAAAAAGTGAGGTCTGCAAAATACTCACTATACCTCTCATCAAATAGCTTGGGGTGTCTACTTTCCAAAATGGGGTCATTTGGGGGGTTTTTTTGCCACCTGGGCATTCCATGGCCCCCGAAACTGTGATAGGCGGTGAAGAGTGAAATCAAAAATTTACGGCCTTAGAAAGCCTGAAGGCGGTGCTTGGTTTTCGGGGTCCCGTACGCGGCTAGGCTCCCAAAAAGTCTCACACATGTGGTATCCCCGTACTCAGGAGAAGCAGCAGAATGTATTTTGGGGTGTAATTTCACATATTCCCATGGCATGTTTGAGCAATATATCATTTAGTGACAACTTTGCGCAAAAAAAAATAAAAAAAATAAAAAATTGTCTCTTTCCCGCAACTTGTGTCACAATATAAATTATTCCATGGACTCAACATGACTCTCAGCAAATAGCTTGGGGTGTCTACTTTCCAAAATGGGGTCATTTGGGGGGGGTTTGAACTGTCCTGGCATTTTATGCACAACATCTAGAAGCTTATGTCACACATCACCCACTCTTCTAACCACTTGAAGACAAAGCCCTTTCTGACACTTATTGTTTACATAAAAAAATAATTTTTTTTTGCAAGAAAATTACTTTGAACCCCCAAACATTATATATTTTTTTTAAAGCAAATGCCCTACAGATTAAAATGGTGGGTGTTTCATTTTTTTTTTTTACACAGTATTTGCGCAGCGATTTTTCAAACGCATTTTTTGGGGAAAAAAACACACTTTTTTACATTTTAATGCACTAAAACACACTATATTGCCCAAATGTTTGATGAGATAAAAAAGATGATCTTAGGCCGAGTACATAGATACCAAACATGACATGCTTTAAAATTGCGCACAAACGTGCAGTGGCGACAAACTAAATACATTTTTAAAAGCCTTTAAAAGCCTTTACAGGTTACCACTTTAGATTTACAGAGGAGGTCTACTGCTAAAATTACTGCCCTCGATCTGACCTTCGCGGCGATACCTCACATGCATGGTGCAATTGCTGTTTACATTTGACGCCAGACCAACGCTTGCGTTCACCTTAGCGCGAGAGCAGGGGGGACAGGGGTGCTTTTTTTTTTTTTTTTTTTTTTTTTCTTTATTATTATTATTTTTTTATCTTATTTTTAAACTGTTCCTTTCATTTTTTTTTTTTTTAAATCATTTTTATTGTTATCTCAGGGAATGTAAATATCCCCTATGATAGCAATAGGTAGTGACAGGTACTCTTTTTTGCAAAAATTGGGGTCTATTAGACCCTAGATTTCTCCTCTGCCCTCAAAGCATCTGATCACACCAAGATCGGTGTGATAAAATGCTTTCCCAATTTCCCAATGGCGCTGTTTACATCCGGCGAAATCTACGTCATAAAATGCTCGTAGCTTCCGGTTTCTTAGGTCATAGAGATGTTTGGAGCCACTCTGGTCTCTGATCAGCTCTATGGTCAGCTGGCTGAATCACCGGCTGCATTTTCAGGTTCCCTGTTGAGACAGGAGAGCCAGAGAAAAACACGGAAGATGTTGGGGGGGGGGGCATTCCCTCCCACTGCTTGTAAAAGCAGTCTAGAGGCTAATTAGCCACTAGGATTGCTTTTACATGAAAGCCGACCGCTGGCTGAAAAGAATGATACCAAGATGATACCTAAACCTGCAGGCATCATTCTGGTATAACCACTCAAAGTCGTGAATGGCATACCTGAAGACAAAAAAATGGTTAACAATAAAGCACAGTAAACGGTAAGGTATAAAAAATTGCATACCTGAAAAGCAAACATGATAAAACATAATAACACTAAAACATTGCAGAATAGAATACAGTAAAAAAGAGCAGAACAATAGAGAGAGAATAGAGAGAGAGAGAACAATAAAACGACAACTATTTTTATTTTATATTTTTGTTTGTGTTTTTTTTTTTTTACACTTTTTTTTGTAACTAACTATAATAACTGTAACCGGTTCCAGGTTCGGGTCTCTCAAAATGCGATGGCATCTCGGGAGACCCTGTGAAAGTGTGCCTAGTCTGTGCAATGCTGTACCCTACGCTAATACTCAACTAGTGCATGGTAGCGTTCAAAACATTCACCAATGCAAAGACCAGGATTGTCAGGACAGGAGGGACAATAATAGCGGGTGTCACGGCTATATCCGCGCTTGCTGCAGACACAACATATTTTTTGGGGGGTTCGCTGGGTAGGGGTACTCGGGAGGATATATAAATGCCTCTCATGCAGCCGACTGCATTTGGTTGGGGATGTGAATGGGGGAAGTACGGGCGCTGCAGAAGCGGTGGGTTCCCAATTAGGATTGGCGAATGCAGCAGGAAGGGCACTATGGGCATGACGGGCCTGTGTTTGTCTTTTTGGTGGCAGCGGGACACTACTTGTGCTTGCCACCTCACCAGCTTCAACTGCACTTATGGGACTCGCCACGTCACCAAGTGTTACTGCAGTGCTGGTTTGACTACGACCGGGGTGTACTAGGCCGCTGGCGCTTGCCAGTTCACCAAAACGCTACCAAAAAAACTGTTAGCGATCGCAGGGATCAGGCCTGACTCTGCGAACGCTGCAGTTATGCGTTTAGAGTTTTGTAAGTGTCAGTGATCGATCGATACTGCACTTGGGTGGGCTGGGCCGGGCCGGGCGGAGGGGCAAAACGCAGGTGCTAGCAGGTATCTGGGCTGATCCCGCTAACACTGCGTTTTTGGGAACCCTAAACTGCTGGGGACGCTAGTATAGATCTGATCGGATCAGATATTGATCTGTTCAGATACTATACCACTAAGGGAGGCGTGGGCTGCGTGCGTGGGTGTTAGCGGTACTGGCGCTAATCTGACGCTGCCTGGGGCTGGTGCTTGCCAGTTCACCAAAATGCTACCAAAAAAACTGTTAGCGATCGCAGGGATCAGGCCTGACTCTGCGAACGCTGCAGTTATGCGTTTAGTGTTTTGTAAGTGACAGTGATCGATCGATACTGCACTTGGGTGGGCTGGGCTCGCCTGGGCGGAGGGGCAAAACGCAGGTGCTAGCAGGTATGTGGGCTGATCCCGCTAACACTGCATTTTTGGGAACCCTAAACTGCTGGGGACGCTAGTATAGATCTGATCGGATCAGATATTGATCCGATCAGATACTATACCACTAAGGGAGGTGTATGGTGCGTGTACGGTGCGTGCGTGGGTGTTCGCGGTACTGGCGCTAATCTGACGCTGCCTGGGGCAACGCATATCACCGCCGGGCGATCAGGGGGCTAAACTTTTATTCGGTAATAAACGGCGGGTGCCCTGACACTATAAAAAATAAACGAACTAACCAGCGTCAACCGTAACGGTTATACGGTGATCAGTGGTGAAAGGGTTAACTAGGGGGCAATCAAGGGGTTAAAACATTTATTAGATAGTATATGGGGGTCCCTGTCGCTATAAAACACTGACGGCGAACCTAAATATTTACGTCCCTAACTAGCGTCACCAGTGACACTAATACAGCGATCAGAAAAATGATCGCTTAGCGACACTGGCGACAGGGGGTGATCAAGGGGTTAAAACTTTATTAGGGGGGGTACTGGCGCTAATCTGACGCTGCCTGGGGCGACGCATATCACCGCCGGGCGATTAGGGGGCTAAACCTTTATTCGGTAATAAACGGCGGGTGCCCTGACACTATAAAAAATAAACTAACTAACCAGCGTCACCCGTAACAGTTATACGGTGATCAGTGGTGAAAGGGTTAACTAGGGGGCAATCAAGGGGTTAAAACATTTATTAGGTAGTATATGGGGGTCCCTGTCGCTATAAAACACTGACGGCGAACCTAAATATTTACGTCCCTAACTACCGTCACCAGCGACACTAATACAGCGATCAGAAAAATGATCGCTTAGCGACACTGGTGAGGGGGGGTGATCAAGGGGTTAAAACTTTATTAGGGGGGGTAAGGGGGGTACCCTAGACCTACAGGGGGGTTACAGTAACTGTCCTAACACTGCTAACTGTCACAAACTGACACTATGCAGTAATCAGGAAAAAAAAAAAAAAAAAAAAAAAAAACCTGCTTGGTGTCAGTTTGTGACAGGGGGGGGGGTGATTGGGGGGGGATCGGGGGGCGATCGGGGGGGGATCGGGGGTGTAATGTATGCCTGGCATGTTCTACTGTGTGTGTTTGTGTTGTGCACTTACTTACATGTCATCTCTCCTCGGCGCTGGAACGGAAACTGACAGCCGAGGAGAGATGACATCACATCCTCTGCCTCTGTGTACTATACAGAGGCAGGGGATGTTCGTCAGTGGCTGGGAGCGATCGCGAGGGGGGGGCCACGATCGGATGGTCTCCCCCTCGTCTGTCATCGCTCCCAACCAAATGCCGACCGCAGCTGGCACCGGGGGGGGGTCCGATCGGACCCCCCACCCGCGGGAAGGCAATCACGTACTAGGTACGTGATTTTGCCTGCCCGTGCCGCTCTGCTCACGTATATAGGCGTGAGGCGGTCGGCAAGTGGTTAATTAAACTGATTGTAAATGCTATTTTTTTTTTATATTTTAAAATAATAAACATGGTATACTTACCTGTTCTTTGCAATAGAGCAGCCCAAACCCCCCTCTTCTGGGGTCCCCTCTTTGCTCCTCCGCTGAGTATCCCCATAGAAAGCTGCTTTGGTGGCACTCATGCAGGCTTTCTCCCGAGCCGGGCAGTGTGCGTCCATTGACACACACAGCACGGCTGTGCCCCATCCCCTGCTCTTTCCCCACAGAATTTGATTGACAGCTGCAGGAACCAATGGCTCGGAGCCTGTGAGGATAGAGAGGGGAGAGAGAGAGAGAGAGAGGAGAGAGAGCAGACGGGCACAGCACTGGATCGAGATAATACTCAGGTAAGTATAAAGGGAGGTGAGGGGGCGATACAACTAGTAGGATATTTTTTACCTTAATTTATTTATTATTTTATTATTATTATTTTTTAAATACTATTTAAAAAATATTTAATTATATATTTAATTAAATATAAAATATTTAATTAAATATTTAACTATATTTAAAAAAATATGTGTACTGGCAAAAAATGTGTTTGTTTTCGTTTCATTCGTTTTTTTATTTATTTTTTCATTTTTTGGGTCATTCGTTATGTATGATCGCAATTCGTAAATGCGCAAATTCGTAAATTCGAAAATTCGTAAATTCGAAAATTGGGAAATTTGTAAACGCGTAAATTCGAAAATTCGTAAACTCGAAAATTTGTCAATTCGAAAATTTTTTAACTCGTAAATTAGAAAATTTGTAAATTAGAAAATCCGAAAATTAAAAAGAATAACTAACTAATAATAACTAATTATTATATTATAGGTATTGGAATTTCATTTCAAATTTGGCTGTTAGTGAGCGTAACGAATACGAATTTATCCGAAGTTGGGAATTATCCGAAATAACGAATGCCGCATCTAAACAAATGGAACGGAACAAATTAATAATAAATAATAATATAAAAAAGTTTTTATTATTAATATTGTTATTTGTTATTAATAATTTGTTACGTTCGTTTAGATGCGGAATTCGTTATTTCTGTTATTTCAACTTTGGATAAATTCGTATTCGTTACGTTCATTAACAGCCAAATTTGACAGGAAATTCCAAAACCTATAATTTAATAGTTAGTAATAGTTAAGTTATTATCAGTTAGTGATTATTTCAGATTTTTGAATTTTCAGATTTTCGAATTAAAAACTTCTGAATTTTCGTATTTAGAAATTTTCGAACTTACAAATTTTCAAAAATTCTAATTTACGAATATTTGGAAAAATTTGTTAAGCGGGTTTTCGTTAATTCCGATATTTCCGAATTAACGAATTTGTCGACAATTCATTAAAAATCGAATTCGGAACGAAAGGAATTGCACTCTCTAGGCACACAGTTAAACCTTTGATCGCCCCTGGTGTTAACCCCCTTCCCAGCCAGTGTCATTAGTACAGTGACAGTGCATATTTTTATTTATTGTTAATTGTTATTATCAATTTGTTACGTTCCATTCGCTTAGATACGGCATTTGTTATTTCTGATAATTCTCAACTTGGGATAAATTTGTATTTGTTACGTTCACTAACAGCCAAATTTGAAAGGAAATTCAAATACCTATTATTTAATAGTCAGTAATAGTTAAGTTATTACTAGTTAGTTATTATTTCAGATTTTTGAATTTTTGGATTTTCGAATAGCAAATTTATGAATTTACAAATTTTCTCATTTATGAATTTACGAATTTTCGAATATTCTCATTTACGAATATTCGGAAACATTTGTTAAAGAGGTTTTCGTTAATTCGGATATTTCCGAATTAACAAATTTGTCAAAATTAGTAAAAAAAACTAATTCAGAACAAAACGAATGGCACGTGTCTAACTATATTTTTATCTGACAAATACATTATTAAACAGATGCTCATTGCATGTGTACTTCTAGAGAGGAAAGCAGGTGAAGCTTGATTTAACGCGGTATTAAAGCCTGTTTGGTGATTTGTACCTACATGCAATCCTATAATAAGTTTTACCTGCAGGTATAATGAACATCTCCTAAATGTGCAACGTTTAGGAGTCATTCACCCTGGATGCAGCCAGTTACGTCATCTGCGCATGCGCTCTGAAGGTCCGGCATACCTTGCTGGGCTTTCAGAGCTTCGTATGCGCGGGAGTGACGTCATTGCGTCTCTGACCAGTCACATAGCCGGAGCGTGCGAACCCGGAAGTAAGAACGGGGGAAGATGACGGCCCTCTCAGCGGTGACTGGGTGCCACTGGAGAGCTTTCTTCCAAGGTAAATGTAGCACCGTGCTAAAGGTGAGATTTTTGGTAAGTGCGCTTAAATTTAGGCAGGCCCAGCTGGAAGCTAAGCCTGTTTGTTTTGATCTGTGTGGGCTGGGAGTGGCTCAGAGTAGGCTGGTGACTCACAGACAGCATCACTTCTCGGCTACCTCCCTCTGGATTCTAGAGGATTCTAGAAAAGAGGAGAAGAGGAGAGGTGGACCTGCCTGGGGTGTTCTAAGAAGCCCTGACCAATCCCCAACCTGGATTGGCAAATGGCGGGCCTCCTTAAATACCTAGAGTAGGCCTAGCTAGGGGTTGTTGTTGGGTGAAAGAACTGAGGATGGATTGCTAGGCTGTCGGGGCCTTTGAGGCCGCGCCCCAGTCGTGGGGGGTGACCTTGGGCCTGAGCTCGGGTGCAGGAAAGATCCATTTAAAAATGCATGAAGTATCTGGACAGGAGGCACAGAGAGGAGTTAAGGAGGACAGCAGGAGCAAGTACTGCCGGGCAAGTCTTCAGGAGGGGATCCACCGGTGTGTGTGAGGCCAGGTAGTGCAGTGAGTGGCAGGCACAGTCGGGAGAACTGGGAAGCCATAGTCCAGTCTGAATAATGTGTCCGGGTTTCAAGCACTTTGAAACCCGGACACATGATTCCAAACACCAAACTGTCCGGGTGAATCCTGGAGAGAGGTGGTAACCGTAAAGGCCAGGTGGGCCAGTGAGCGTAAGGCATAGTCGGAAGAACTGGGAGAGGCATGCCGGAGTGGACTGGGAGTTTGCAGTCTGGGAAGGGTGCAGAGCCAGCAGTAAGGACAGTAATGTCATGGGGAGTGGAGTCTGGCAACTGCGGCCAGGGGGGCTGGCAGGGCCTGAAGAGGGATTACTGGGAGCGGTAGTCCACCATAGGGCAGCAAGCATTAAAGTCTTTCTAATCTATTTTTGCTACACTAAAAAAGGGGCCCGCGGTCCCTGCCTGCAAATGGCAATTTCTAAGGCCTGGCTGAGTCAGGGTTGGGCCTAACCATGTGCTAGCTGTACCTGGAAGCAAGTGTTGTGCAGGAGGAGTTTGGAGCAGCGTCTTGTACAGGGAGTGTACATAGTTCTGTCCAGGGCTTTTTTTCTCAGAGAATAGGTGCAGGAACTCCCCCCTTCTGAGTCCCCCCCCTTGTCTCCGCCCCCTTCCCACCTCCAAGCACCATCCCTTGATTCCACCCCCTACCCACCTCCCGGTACTGCCCCAAGTATCATTTGCTAAATAATTTGTATGGAATTTGTTCTTGTCTAATAACAAGAAAAGCAGTAAAAAATAGATGCACTGGAGCCACCAATAATAGACCCCACCCCAACCACAATAGGTCCTCCCAAGCAACAAAAATTCCCCTCCCAGAAATAATAGACCCCACCCCAACAACAATAGGTCCTCCCAAGCAACAAAAATTTCCCTCCAAGCAATAATAGACCCCACCCCAGCAACAATAGATCCCTACCACAACAATAGACTCCCCCAGCAACAATGGTCCCCACCCCAGTAACAATAGTTCCCCCCCAGCAACAATAGTTCTCCACACAACAATAGACCCCCCCACACAGAAACAATGGATCATCCACAACAAAATAACACCCCAGCAACAAAAGATCCACCCCAGCAACATTAGACAACACCCCCCAGCAGCATTAACAGACCTCCCAGCTGTCAGCATTAATAGACCCTCCAGCAGCCAGCAACAATAGACCTCTCCCTTAAGAGTTGATCCCTACAAGCACCATAAGACACCCCCCCAGCAAGAACAGATCCCCTACAAGCAATAATAGACCTTCACACAAAAACAGGTCCCCACCAGTGACCATAAATCCCCCAGCAGACAGCATTAATAGACCCTCCAGCACACCCCTTGCTATTGCATACATTTGGTGCTGGAGGTGCCGGAACTGCGTTCCCCCGTGTTCTCGCTAAAAAAAAGCCCTGGTTCTGTCCCAAATTGACTGTTCTGAAGTTCTACCGGGCATCCCATATATTCCCATCCTTACCCAAGTTCAAATCCCTCTCAATAAAAATACAAAAAAAACAAGTACATGGACTGTTCATTGTCTCCAAGGTGATTGGGGAGGGAATGCGGGGGGCTGGGCAGGGTGACGGGTGGACCACAACTTTCAGCAGCCCCTATGGGGGAGGTACCGCTACATAAGTATTTCATAATATGCTAGTATGCACCTTGCCTTGCAGGTGTTTTTTTATTTATTTTTTTAAACAGCCGCGGTTTACTACCGCTTTAAGCACTTGTCTACCATGTCATTTATAAACGTCTTTATATCGATTGACTGGACATTTGCCCAGACTACCAGCTGTGAGAAATCAGCGGAATATCAGAATACGATCACCCAGCCCCTCCCCCCCCGTGTTGTCTATTGAAAGAGTTTCATTCCAATGCTAAAACTGAACACAAACGATATGAAATACATCATTAGGATAACCGATGAAACAAATGATGATGATTGGAAAGTGACAGCGCCATTGTCATGGTAATAAGTTAATCACCAACAAGCGCAGTACAGCAAACGATCATTGTATAACATTTCACCGCTTAATTACACAAAATTCCACTTCTACGCGCTAATGCAGAGCTCCCATTATTCAATTCTCTAAAAATTCAGCTCGTGTGATCAGTCAGGCTCCATTACTAGGGATAGGTGAACGTGACCGGGTTCCATCTGCAACCAGTTTGGAGAATAGCACAAACAAATGCGGCGGGAAGGGGTTAAGGAGGGGTGGGCTCCCTCCAGGCTCACCTGCCCTCTGCCTATCCATTATAATGTATGTGCTTCCACTAGGGGGGCTCTCAAAATTTGGAGTTAGGTTTACAGATCCTGGGGTGCCTTGACCGAGCTCTGTAACTTACGCATGTATATGCAAAGGGGTGCAAACTAAACCCCTGTTTTTAACGCCTACTGTTAAACAGGAAAATTCGGTTGGTTGCAGGCTGGCTGGTGAGTTGAGCTGGTAATTTCTTTGGTTTTGTTTTGCTTGCGTTGCCCTTCCATGTTCTCCTTGCTGCAAAGGCCAGTTAAAGGGTGAGGACAGTGGCCATTTGTTGACATCTGAGGTTCTTTTCATTCCGAATTGAAATTTAGACAAATATTTCGTTATTCGGAAATTCAGATGTCTGCGAATTTACAAATTACAAGAATAACGAATTTAAACGCTCAGAGATAATGAAACAACATAGTTTTCAAATTTGAATATTTATAGAATTCGATTTTCCGAAGGGAATAGAATAGAAAATAAAGGAATAGAATAGAAAAGAATAGAATGGAATAGAAAAGAATACAATAGAAAATAAAAGAATAGAATAGGGTGGGGCGTGGTCTGGATATTGTCGAGTAAGGAAGTGTACTTGCAGAGCTCCCTTCTCAGCTTAACCCGGCTTATACCCTTCGGATTTCCCCGTCATGTCCTCAGCTGGGAGGCAAAAGAATAAGGGGAACAAAGGGAACAAGGGGAAATCCCCCAAGCTGCAAACTAGTGGTGAAATCCTCCGTTATCTCTTCAGAGGCTTCCCCAGCTATCAAGATGGCAGACCCCGCAAAGCTCAACCAAGGGGTCCTACACTCACAGGAGCCCTCCACCTCTCCAGCAGGCTCGACAACATTGGAGGCCTATTCTGATATCCCAGCGCTCTTTCACACTGAACCCCAGGAGACACACCATATGCCGCTCACTCTGAGAGCTGATGCCGAATTGAGGGCACTGCTGCAAGCCCTAGCCATGAGGGCAGACATTGAAACCCTCATCGGCAAGCTCATGGTGGGACACCGCAAAGAAATGGCCTCGGTTAAACAAGATGTGAGGATACTTACAGATCGGATGGCGACGGGTGAGTCCTCGGTATCAGCTCTAGAGAAATGGATGCTAGCAGTGGAGGCACAACAGACATCTCGAACGGCTGCCATATTCATCCAACAGCTCCATATGGAGGAAATGGAGGATCGGAGCCGGAGAAACAATCTGCAGCTCAGGGGCCTCCCGGAAGCCAGAGGAGTGGTGGATCTAGCAGAGTCCACCCTGGCCATATTCTGCGACATAGCGAGGGATGCTTTCCCAGCCAACATGACGTTAGACTGGATCCATGGGGCCCTGGGCCCCCACTCCCCTGACGTGGACAGACCGCATGACGTGATCTGCTAGGTGCACCATTATCCCCATAAGGAGATCATCATACGGAAAGCGCGGGAGCGGGGAGAAATTGAGTTTGACGGCGCTCCGCTTCGGTACTACCTGATCTCTCCTGGGTGACTCTGCAGTGGCGGGCTCTGTTGAAACCGGTGCTAGAGATGGCTCGACAGGTGCAGATTACGTACCATTGGGGGTTTCCCCTCTCTGTGATCTTCAGAAAGGCTCAGCAGTTCTTCACCCTCTGCACACCTGCGGAACTCCCTGTGTTGTTCTCCTTTATGTAAACTGACCCTATCGAGGTGCCTGACTGGCTTCAGCTTCTACATCAATTTCCTGCTCATCCTGGCTCATCGGGGATGAGGAGAACCCGATCTCCCAGACCGCAGTGGAGTCGGCAATGTTCTCGTATCGCCTCAGAGTTCTGGGGTGAGCTATGTACAGAGTCCCAGTATGATGGGAGGGGGTGGCAGTGGGAGGCAGTATGATGGGAGGGGTGGCACTGGAGGGCAGTATGATGGGAGGGGTGGCAGTGGAGGGCAGTATGATAGGGTGGAGGGCAGTATGATGGGAGGGGGTGGCAGTGGAGGGCAGTATGATGGCAGGGGTGGCAGTGGAGGGCAGTATGATGGCAGGGGTGGCAGTGGAGGGCAGTATGATGGGGTGGAGGGCAGTGTGATGGGAGGGGTGGCAGTGGAGGGGAGTGTGATGGGAGGGGGGGTAGTGGAGGGCAGTATGATGGGAGGGGGGGCAGTGGAGGGCAGTATGATAGGGTGGAGGGCAGTATGATGGGAGGGGTGGCAGTGGAGGGCAGTATGATGGCAGGGGTGGCAGTGGAGGGCAGTATGATGGCAGGGGTGGCAGTGGAGGGCAGTATGATGGGGTGGAGGGCAGTGTGATGGGAGGGGTGGCAGTGGAGGGGAGTGTGATGGGAGGGGGGGTAGTGGAGGGCAGTATGATGGGAGGGGGGTAGTGGAGGGCAGTATGATGGAAGAGGGGTAGTGGAGGGCAGTATGATGGGAGGGGGGTAGTGGAGGGCAGTATAATAAGAGGGTGGTAGTGGAGGGCAGTATGATGGAAGGGGGTGGCAGTGGAGGGCAGTAGGATGGGAGGGTTGGCAGTGGAGGGCAGAATAATGGGGTGGAGGGCAGTATGATGGGAGGGGGTGGCAGTGAAGGGCTCACTCTGAATGCTGGGCCTGCTCTCCTCCTCGTCACAACGTCAATGGCTGCTAGATGCCCGGTGGGCCTTGTTTGAGCAGTGAGCCAGGCAGTGCCAGGGGTTTAATAATAAAGCACTGTGGGTCTTGCAGTACACCAGGCAGTGAGGGACATTTTTAGGGGCATTTTTAGGGGGCATCAGATCGTCCCAGGGGGCAATTCTGGGACACTGTATTGTCCCGAAATGAAGGTGCCCGAGATGCTGGACAGACTTTCATGGGCAATCCGGGATGGTTGTGAGGTATGCATGTTGCTACCACCCTGCTGGTTCTCTCCCAGGTTCACACATGGCCCCCACAGTTTGCTGTCTGCAGCCATGTACAGACACTCAGTACATGAGTATACTGTTCTCTCTTTAGGTTGGGCTATCACCCCCTGGAACTGGTTCTGCTATGTGCTTTGGCCTGGCAAAAGACAAGGACCAGATGTAGAAATGATCTCCGTTCCCTGCTGACCCCTGGGTGCCTTGTCGCAGGCTACGGGACTTCACTGATACACTCAAGGTCTTTAAGCCTTCATATTTTAGGTATATGACGCTAATCCACATCTGCCATTCATATAAATGTCTGCTGTTCAATTTTTCACTGTATAATGTTTCAGGACATCCTGAGCGATGTCTACACTAGGAGTCCTAAACTGAAACTGCATTCGAAATATGTCTGAGTCTGCTGCGGGAGGCGATGTGCCGTGGAGGAGAGGGTCAGGCGGGGCAATTAGTCTAAGCTTGTAAAGGTTTTAAAGCCTTCATTTTTTATTTAATTTCTTATCTATGAGCTCTGATACCTGTTGGCACTCTATGCTGACGGGTACATTTGTATTTTTTTTGGCTGGCTCCTCTCTAGCGCATCGTTCTCCATGGGGTTAATGTGATAATAATGTATGCAGCTTGGACTGTCAGATGTCAGTGGCAGACTCTATTTTTCTCTTAAGACCAGGATGAGGTAATAGGAGCCTTTGACCCCTCCCCCCCACCCCTCATATGTAGCCGGGGGATGGGAACTATGCTCAGCTGGGGGGTTGACAGACCTAGCCGGGACAGAGGCTTTTGGAGGGGATTGAATGCGAGCCTCTTGCCTAAAGATTATGGGCCCTGGCATTTGGGGGAAGGGTGTTCTTTGTAAGTTGTATGCCTGGGGACCCTTGAGGTGGCGTTACATTAGATTCAGGTCCATGTCCCCCCAAGACACACAGACTCTGGGGACCCTCGATATGCCATATTACAAATAGTGACTGATTCATACTGTTGGGACACATACTGTTAGGAGATGCTAATGTCATCAACTCCAGCCACCTGTCTGCTGTCTTCTATAATGTAAATGAGTCTAGTGTGGCTTCAATTTCAGCCATTGTTGCCTGGGCTAATTAACCCTGCAATTGTATGAAGGAGTTCTGTGTTGACATGTATGATAATGTGTATTGTATAGTCGGTGAGCTAGGAGACGTGAAGTCTGTCCTAAAGGTCATGTCTCTGAGTCACCTAGGCTGTCTAAAGGATTAGATAATTAGCTCATGTTAATTAGGTTTCTGGTGAGAGATTGTATTTTCATCCTGCTGTCTATATTTGTGTGAGATCTCAAAATAAAGATTTGTTCCTGTTTGACCCTCAACACAGAGCCTCGTCTCGTACTTGGGGGGAGAATTATTTGTATGGGTTTCTTGTTCGGCTGGATGGAGTGTTCAGTAGCTGCCTTTGTGTTTGGGAATGGAATGTCCTAAACGACTTTAACCCCTTTCATACTTAGGGTGTCGTTACAGGGGGGAAGGAGGTTACCCTTTGGTGCAAATCCTGCACACAGAGGCAAAGAGACACCTGCAGCTCCCATGACCCTCAGATGTGTGGGGGCAGTGATATTATCCCTCTCGTGAAGGACCATGAATAGTGGGGGTGTATGGGCACACCACAGTCCTGGATGTCTGAAAGGGGGCAATATTTGTTGATGTTGCCAGGTCTGCGAACCAGCTTAAGTTACGCGGGAAGGCGCGGGACTCTATGTATGGTGACGGCTGCACTGCATTATACTTGCCTTTGTATAATTGTACAAAAGAATGGGTACCCCTAAGTGGACTCTAAAGGCATTAGTATCTACAGAACAAAAAATGGAGTAGGAGATATACAAAAGATGTTGCAAAATAATATTTATTATACAAAACATATTATTAAAAACATAGTCACTAAAGACCAATAGGTGGGTAGGAATGTATACAAATCTGTAAAGAATACACCAAGGCGGCACATGATCAAATGTGGTCCTTCACCCGACGCGTTTCAATTACATTCTTTCCTCAGGGGTGTTCTTCAGGGACTCACAATTGTGCATCCATAGTATTGTTTGAAAGCATATAGTATGAGTACACGGAATACATATAAATCCATAAATATATATTAAATTTTTTATAGTGGATGCACTTCCATGAAATGGTGTCACAGATGTAACATTCCGAGATAAAAACAAAAGGAAGGATTGTGCTTTTATAAAACGATCCTGAACACCCCACTGGGGTAAATACCTCAAGATGGAACCTGTATCGGGAAGCCAAAGGATGGCGGGCCTCACCTCCCCCCCACAGAAAGAAAACCAAACAGGACCATGCAGACAGGAGCACTGAGGCCAGCAAATGGAGGGTCAGCCTAAATGTGAAAAAGATAGCGATAGATAATATCTATGTAATATTACATATATATGTCCCATTGTTGGGGTTATTTAAAGATCTACACAAAAATATGTGTCGTGAAGGTAAATACCTGATTAAAATGTTAGGCCAGAGTGGAAACTTTAGCAATTGCAAAAGCCATATGGATGGCCAATATCTATATAACGAGTACAAATAAATTGGTGTTAACTCAATCTTGATAAATCAATTGCTCAAAATATATAGCATGCTGAAGAGGATATATTAACATGGCACTACACATAGAAGCTATAATGATCAGTCATTTACCTTCAACGGAATGAGAAAAGCACACAGCGCCCTGACATCCAACTGCAGTGGAGTGGATGCCATAGAGAGGCTGCTGTGTGCTTATAAATGTTCACTAATAATAGCTCAATCAACACAGCCGACAAGTGTCAGCTGTGTTGACCAGCAAGTCAGCCCTCCTAATGGCCTCCTGGCGCAATGGCAGCGCAGCGGAGAGGAGAGCTGCGTGTGGCGCCCACTGTCACGCAAGGCTTCGCCGGCGGACTGCGCATGTTCACCGGAGTAGAAAGATGGAGGGCAGCCGACCGGAAGGTCCTTGCGCTCCAAATAGCCGCTATGGGTAAATTTACCCAAGCGGCTTCGCGTGCCGGGTGACTGTAAGCCCGTCCCAATTGGCAACTCAAGGTGGGGGAAAAAAAAAAAGAAGAGATGGTAAACGGCACCACATGAAATGACAGCCCAAAGTCATGTGGGGCGACAGGATGTGTAAAACAAAAACCAAATACCTCCACTCTGTGTAATATGTCTGGTAAACCGAACAAGCTTGTTGCCCCCTAAGGGGGCTTATTGTAGAACTACAACAGAGAATGAAGAAAGTTAATACCTAAGGCATAGAGATCAATTATATATGGCATTATTTAAACAAATGGTCTATAATGCTTGTTAGCAGGTAATAGAATAAAGATAAAGGTATTTATGATATCAGATAAATGAGCAATATAATTGGTTTAGAAGGAAAGGGGACATGCAACAAAGGCTAGGCAACAAATGACACATGAGAGGAACATTAGGTTTCTATTTCTCCACCCCCCCGATGAAAAACCCTCTAAAAAGGTCTTGAAGCATATTGCTTCGTTTAAGCCTGGTGAACATGTGGTTTTTAGATTATATATCCGCCTTAACTCTAATTGAAGAAGGACTTTGTTCCAGCCCCCCCCCTCTTGGATCCGGGTGGATGTGATCCAAAATTTAAAAAAATTAAATTTTTGGAAATTTACCTCCATGTATTAACTTTGTATGCCGACCAGGTGGCAGGTCTGGCTTGGAGATCTGCATACTCTTCATGTGTCTATATGAAAATCATAAAAATTGTAACTTCGTTTTACACACATAGAAACACCCGCACTCACAGGACAAGGGATAGATCACCCCAAAAGTCTTGCAGTTAGCGAAATGCTAAGGTCGAAATATTCTCCCACTGGGGAGAATGGGGTCCTTCTGGGTAAGCATATACTTGCAGTAATTACATGCCCCGCAGATGAAGGTACCCTTGAATGCACAGGGATCATTGCGAAATTCAACCTTAAATTCGCTACAAACAAGTTGATCTTTAATGCATTGTGCTCTTTTGAATGTGAATGATGGATATTCAGGGACCAGTTGTCCAAGTATGGAGTCCATGGTTAACATTTGCCAGTATTTGGTCACAATCAATTTGATTTTATCTTGTTGGTTGGTGTATTTAGTGATTATTCTTATGGAACCAGTGTCCTTAGTGTTTTTTTTGAGAATAGAGTGATCTAGTTTTAGCCATTGTCTTTTTATAGGCCCTTTTCAGGGAGGCATGTGAGTACCCCCTCTGCAGTAGTCTGTCTCGAAGATCCTTCGCCTCAATTGCAAATGCTTTGTCATTAGAGCAATTGCGTCTTATGCCGTGTACACACGGGCGGACTTTTCGACCAGACTGGTCCAACGGAACGAATCCGTTGGACAAGCCGACCATGTGTGGGCTTCATTGGACCTGCAGTGGACTTTTTCTGTGAAAATCAGACGGACTTTACATTTGGAACATGTTTCAAATCTTTCCGCCAGAACTCAGCCGGACTCAGTTCCTATCGAGAAATCTGCTCATCTGTATGCTAGTCCGACGGATGAAAACCGACGCTAGGGCAGCTATTGGCTACTGGCTATCAACTTCCTTATTTTAGTCCGGTTGTACATCATCATGTACAAACCCGTCGAACTTTGGTGTGAGCCAAGTCCGTTTATTCGAAAGTCTGTTGGTAGTCCGTCAAAAGTCCGTCGAAAGTTCATGGGAAAGATCGTCGGACCTTTGATGCCGAAAAGTCCGCCCATGTGTACACGGCATTAGTCTTAGATATTGACCATATGGTATCGAGTTTAAAAGAGATTTCAGATGGAAACTAGAAGCATAGATGGAATTGATGGATGGAACCAGAAGATTGTATTTCCTGCTGTTGGTTTTCTATACAGACTGCTGCAGAGGGTCCCATCAGGTGCCCGGTAGATTGAGATATCTAAAAAAGCAATACTGTTTTTGTCATGGGACATAGTGAATCTCAGATTTAAATAGTTTTTATTTAATCTCAACAGAAATTGTTCAAGTGTTTCTATGGGTCCATTCCAGACGACCAAGATGTCGTCGATGTAACGATACCACGCACAGATGTGGTTCGTGTACAACGACATAGACTCGTCTGTAAAGAGCATTTGTTCCCACTCCCCCAGATACAGGTTGGCATAGGACGGGGCACAACATGTCCCCATCGCTACCTCCTGTATCTGAGGGTAGTGGGACCCATTAAATGTAAAAACGTTATGTTCAAGGATAAATTTTAGCAATGAAATGATAAATTTGCTGTAAGCTGATTCATGTGTAGTTTTAGTACGTAAGATATGCAAGATGGCCGCTAGGCCTTTATCATGCGGAATCAAACTATATGGCGTTTCTACATCGATTGTGACCAAAATGGAGTGTTCTGGGCTATAGAGATTATCAATATTTTGTAGCATATGAATTGTGTCCTTAACATATGAAGGTAACGAGGTCACATAAGGTTTCAAAGTTTCATCAACCAACTTGCTAGAATTTTTCGCTAATGGCCCCCCTTCCAGATATTATGGGTCTCCCTGGCGGATTGGAGGCCTCCTTATGAATTTTCGGGAGTGTGTAAAATGTTGGCACTTTAGGGAATTTAGTTCTAATAAAATCCCAAGTTACTTTTGTAATAGTTCCATTTAAGAATGTTGTATCAATCAAGGTATAAAATTCTTTATTATACTTTTCAATGATGTCTCCTGTGATACGTCTCTACCACTCCTGATTTTTGAGGATTTTATAACATATGAGGGTATACTTATCATTGTCTAATAAGACAATGTTACCCCCTTTGTCTGCGGGCTTTTTTGTGATTGAATGGTTGTCAGACAGTTGTTTTAGGGCTTTAGCTTGGTGTGTTCATGTTAGAATCTTTATTGGTTTCTATTTTTAAATGCTCCAATTCGCGGTTAACTAATTTCAGAAAAGCTGCGGCATTCGGATTTGTACTGGGAGCAGGGTAGAGGTTGGACTTTTTCTGAAGAGTAGATTTAATAGTATTAGTAGCTTTGAATTGTGATTGTCCTTCCACTATCTCAAGGATTTGTGATAGATCGATACGGTCGATGAAATCAGTTGTATCGCTTTCCTCTAATAGAGAAATAAATTGATCTAGGGCTTTGTTCTCTTGTGATGTCTTATTGCTTTTCAAAAGGAGTTTGCGAACGAATAATTGCAGATCATTGAATATCTCAAATTTGTTGGCGTTATTGTTAGGACAGAAATTGAATCCTTTTTTCAAAACCTGAGTTTCATTAATGTATAATATATGGGAAGAAGGATTGATTATGTTGAAAGCATTATCATGTTGTGATGGTGTTGTATCGATTACTCGTGCGTGTTGGGATTGAGAGGTGGTGCATTGGTGCTGGCTAGAATTAGCTCTAAAAAAAGTGGAATCAATATGTGCTTGTTTGGCTTGAGTTGCCGATGACGTGTTCAAAAGTGAGTTAGGTTCTATACTTTGTGTATTATGTGTAGAAAAATATATTGTAGTGGAAACTGATTCATTACCGTGTGCCATGGGAGAAGACAAATGATGCTCTTGTGTCTGGTTGGTGATCTGTAGCATTTTATGTGGTGTATCTGGACTAGGTTTTTTGGCTTTTTGTCCTTGTGTGGAATCGCCATAGTATTGGCGTTTCGTGCTCTGACCGCTCTTATGTTGATAAGTTGCCTGTGAAGAAGTAGATGGCATGTTAGAAAATGATTTAACGGGGGCTTGAGATTGATTATATTGCATATGTTTTTTTTATTGAACATTTTTTTATTATTGTTGTTTTGACCCCATTTGTAGGCTTTGCCTATCTTAAAAGCGTTTTTGTCCCGTAGGAATTTTTCTCCTTTTTTAATAAGTATTTCCTTGTTAAATGTTTGGAGATGTATTTTTAATTTTTGCTCTTTATTGGGTATGGATTTGTGAGCTTTTAGTTTTTGTAATTTAACACATAAATGTACAATGTCGATATCTAAGTTTCCAGATCTTTGTATATCTCTGTGTATAATTGTTGGTCTTATTTCTTGCATGTATACTAGTGTTAGAGATTAAACGATTATCCAAATAGTTCTTTCCTTTAGGTTTTTTTTTCTTTTAGGGTATCTTGATTTGGTTTATGTTTTCAAGCAGGGGTGGCTGAGAGGGCTTGGGAGTGCTCCTCTTGGCTTAGTCTACCCACTTCCCCCACTAGGTTGAAGCACCACCCTCAGTAAAAGTCAAGGTGTGCTTTTTTGCAAGACCTTCTTGCAATAATTAGCTAACAGGACGGTAGTATACGGTCCTGTTACTGCTCTACTCCTTTTTTCTCTTTTCTACTTCTCTCTTGTTCCTTTTTTTCTCGCTATCCTCCCGCCTTCTTCCCCTTCACCATTTACCTCTTCCCCTCCCTTTCTTTGTATCTGTAGTCCCAGGAGCGATGGACTCTATTAATATTTTTTTGCTCAACGCAAAAGGTCTGAACATACCCGAAAAACGACGCATGCTTCTGAATGACCTTAAAAGATCACACGCTGGTGTGGCGTTTATACAGGAAACTCACTTCAGAACAGGCAACCCTCCATGCCTTAGCAATAGATTCTATCCAGGGTCTTACCATGCTATGAATCCGTTGGCTAATTCCAAAGGTGTCTCCATACTCATTTCAGGGTAGAATTCCCCAGACATGTCATGACTCTTTACTGGACATGGAGAGTAACTTTGGCCACAATATACGCTCCCAACGATCGTCAGGATATTTTTCTAAAACGGGTACTGAACATGCTCTTGGGATATGTGGAGGGTCAACTGATTGGAGGTGGTGAGTTCAACATGCCCCTGTCCCCCTCTGTGGACACCTCGTCGGGGCTTACCTCTGTCCGTACTGGCATCCTCAAATGCACTACTCAAGAATTACACAAAGCCCAACTGATAGGCGTTTGGAGACTGCATCATTCTGGAGAAAGGGACTATACCTTTTATTCCTCTCCTCATGGGGCGTACTCGATTACTTCATGATCCCCCATAGTCAATTGGAAGCAGTGAGCGACTCTAGCATAGGTAACATCACGTGGTGGGATCACGCTCCTATCACTATACTCTTTCCACAGTGTCAACCACCAGAACACTGTTTTGGAGGTTGAACTAAAGTTTGTTCCAAACCCCTGCGGTACTGACCAATGTTACAAACGAGTTGAAGCACTACTTCCTAACTAATGACAGACCGGAGTGTGACCCAGGTATTCTATGGGAAGCTCATAAGGCAGTCATTAGAGGGGTTCTAATTAAACACGGTGTGCGTATCAAATGAGAAAGAGAACAACAACTGCATTTGCTCCTCAACAAGATACATGAGGTTGAATCCTGGCATAAACAGACATCGATAGCCTCCTTGGAAAAGGAGCTACAATCCCTCCGACGGCAAACAGTAGACTTACTTCATTACAGGGCTAAAACGGCACTTCAATTCTGCCGGGAACTCTCTGATGAGTCTGGCAATAAATGTGGGAAACTATTAGCAAAGTCAGTAAGAGATCATAAACTTACAACATATATACTCCAAAGAAATGTCCTCCCCACCCAGATTGTGCAGGAATTTAGGGAATACTACTTGTCCCTTTACAACCTTCAAGTAGGGTCGCCAAATGAGGAAGCAGTGGAGGATTACATAGCTTCATCCTGACTTCCTCAACTCACTGCAGAGGCTATTGAGGAACTGGAAGTCCCCATCACCCTGGAGGAGCTGCAAGGAACAATAGGTGGGATGAAACCTGGAAAGCCCCCGGGCCCTGATGGGTTCACAGTACAGTACTACCAAACCCTCCTGCCACTCATCGGTCCCTATATGGTGAAGTTATTTAATGCCCTTACTTTGGGAGTAAATTTCCCGAGCGATACTCTTAGGGCCCACATATCAATTATACCTAAAGAAGGTAAAGCTCCATCCTCCTGCAGCTATAGACCCATTTCCCTTCTAAATGTAGATCGTAAACTTTTTACGAAGATCTTGGCCACTCGCTTGGCTCAACACTTACAGGAGATAGTTCTCCTAGATCAGGTGGGTTTTATCCCCTTCAAGAGAAGCTAGGGACAATACCATCAAAGTTCTCAACCTGTTACATATCGTCTCCGTGACTAAGATACCCTGTGTCTTTCTCAGCACAGATGCCAAGAAAGCATTTGACAGGGTTAATTGGGTGTTTATGTTCTCAGTACTTAAACATATTGGTCTAGAAGGCAATATGCTTCAGTGGATATCGCAAATTTACTCCATGCCAATGGCTCAAGTTAAAGATGATATCCTCTCAGATCCCCTCCCCATCTCAAATGGTACTAGACAGGGATGTCCGCTATCCCCACTTCTTTTTTTCATCGTTAGAACCCTTTCTCTGCACGGTATGCGCGAACCCTGATATCTTGGGAATAACCATGGGTAATTCCCAACACAAGATTTTGGCCTACTCTGATGACCTTCTTTTCTCCCTAACTAACCCAGGGGTGTCCCTCCCGAACCTTCTTAAAGAGTTTAATAAGTATGGCGCACTCTCTAATCTAAAAATCAATTTTGATAAATCAGCAGCAATGGGTGTTAACATGGCCCAGATTACCCTAAGCGCCTTGAAAAAACAGTTTAAGTTCAGATGGTCGGATCGCGTTCTCCAATATTTAGGGACCCTCATACCCGGAGACTTGACCCACACCTTTGAACTTAATTTTCCACCGCTTCAGACCAGGACCTGATTACTGCTGGAAAGCTGGAATAAAGGATTCCACTCTTGGTTCGGAAGGTGTAATCTTCTTAAAATGTGTATACTACCGAAGTTTGTATCCTTGTTTCAGGCCTTACCGATAAAGATCCCATTCCACTACTTTAAACAAGTGCATTCACTCTTCGTTAAATGTATCTGGGCACACTCAAAACCTCGTCTCTCCAGACGATACCTCACCTTGCCAAAACAATATGGAGGCTTAGCTCTCCCAGACTTGCAGAACTATTACTTGGCCGCGCCCCTTGGGAGAGTCATTGATTGGAACCGACATTATAAGACTAAACTTTGGCCGCAGCTAGAACAGGCCCAAACTAGGGTTAGGTTCCCTCTTTTCCCGGTATTGGGCAACCCGGCGTTCCCTCTAGGACTTGGACAATCCGAATACGAAGCGTTTCTCTTGGCAGGCAGAGACCGTGCTTCTCGTTTTCTAGACGGCGATCAACGGCCCTCGATTCCAGTCATTGAGCAGTGAAAACAGGTCACTTTCAGCTTCCATTTTGGAAAGCAGTAGGAATACACCATTTCCTACACTCTCTGACTAATCCAGCCCAATACAATCGTACTCTGACAACCTTTGAAGACTATTGTCTGGATGAGGGGAATTCTACCACAAGTATTATCCAAAACTTACGCTTTGCTTAACACCCCGTCAGATCAACCACACTTGTCTTTCCTACAGAAGTGGGAGGCGGACTTTCAATGCTCCTTTACGGCAACCCAAAAACAAAACATAATTAGGTTTTCTTTAAACACTTAAGGACCAACCCTCTTTCTGAGATTTGTTGCTTACAAGTTAAAAACATTTTTTTTTGCTAGAAAATTACTTAGAACCCCAAACATATAAATATATATATATATATATATATATATATATATATATATATATATATATATATATATATATATATATAAAATATATACAAATATTTATATATATATATATATATATATATATATATATATATTTTTTTTTTCTAACACCCTGGAGAATAAAATGGCGGTCGTTGCAATATTTGTATATTTGTCACATGGTTTGCGCAGTCTTACAAGCGCACTTTTTTTAAAAAAAAATCCACTTTTTTGAATTAAAAAATAAGACAACAGTAAAGTTAGCCCAATTTTATTTTATATTGTGAAAGATGATGTTAAGCCGTGTAAATTGATACCCAACATGTCACGCTTCAAAATTGTGCCCGCTCGTGGAATAGCGACTCACGTATGCGTTCGCTTCTGCGTGCTAGCTCGGCGGGATGGGGCACGTTTAAAAAATTTTTTTTTTCGTTTTCTTATTTATTTTACTTTTTTTTTTTTTTTTTTTACACTGTTCTTTAAAAAAATAAATAAATATTGGGTCACCTTTATTCCTATTACAAGGAATGTAAACATCCCTTGTAATAGAAAAAAGCATGACAGGACCTCTTAAATATGAGATCTGGGGGGTCAAAAAGACCTCACATCACATATTTACACTGAAATGCAATGATAAAATTAAAAAAATTGTCATTTGAAAAAAAAAAAAAAAAGGCCCATTAAAGAGCTATGTGCGGAAGTGACGTTTTGAAGTTGTTTCCGCCCTGCAATGATATGGAGATAGGTGGGGGCCATCTTCCCCTCACTCGTCTCCATGTCTAGCCAGCTGAAGGACCCGATCGCCTCCGCCGCCCCGGTAAGCGGTGGAGGGCACTGGAGCGTGGTGGTGGGGGCCCCCTCTCCCACCGCCGATAAAAGTGATTTTGCGGCGAATCCGCCACAGAGACCTCTTTTATCGGAAAGTGGACCACCCTCTGAAGAAGAGGGTACTTAAATTTTAGTAGCTAGCTGATGCAGTAACAACAACACTCCTCTTCAAAGTACCGACGTAAAACTGTGGCGGGCAGTCCGTAAATGGTTAACCACTTCAATACTGGGCACTTTTACCCCCTTCCTGCCCAGGCCAATTTTCATCTTTCAACCTTTGAATGAAAATTGCGTGGTCATGTAACACTGTATCCATATGAAATTTTGATCATTTTTTTCACACAAATAGAGCTTTTTTTTTTTCTTTTTTTTTTTTTACAGCATTTAATCACTGCTGGGGTTTTTTTTTTTTGCTAAATAAATGAAAAAATACAGAACATTTGGGGAAGAAAAACACGCCTTTCTTCCTTTCTGTTATTAAATTTTGCAAATTAAATAAAATATCTTCATAAATTTAGGCCAAAATCTGTTCTGCTCCATTTCTTTGGTGAAGATAACCTAAATCAATGTATAATATTTGGTCTGTTGGAAAGATATAGAGTCCACAAACTATGGGATATATACAGTATCTCACAAAAGTAAGTACACCCCTCACATTTGTGTAAATATTTCCTTCTATCTTTTCATGTGACAACACTGACAACACAGCCATTAATGTCTAAACCGCTGGCCACAAAAGTTAGTACACTCCTAAGTGAAAATGTCCAAATTGGGCCCAAAGTGTCAATATTTTGTGTGGCCACCATTATTTTCCAGCACTGCCTTAACCCTCTTGGGCATGGAGGTCACCAGAGCTTCACAGGTTGTCACTGGAGTCCTCTTCCACTTCTCCATAACGACATCACGGAGCTGGTGGATGTTAGAGACCTTGCGCTCCTCCACCTTCCATTTGAGGATGTCCCACAGATGATCAATAGGGTTTAGGTCTGGAGACATGCTTGGCCAGTCCATCACCTTTACCCTCAGCTTCTTTAGACCCCTAAGTGAAAATTTCCGCATTGGGACCAAAAATGTCAATATTTTGTGTGGCCACCATTATTTTCCAGCACTGCCTTAACCCTCTTGGGCATGGAGGTCACCAGAGCTTCACAGGTTGTCACTGGAGTCCTCTTCCCCTCATCCATGACAACATCACAGAGCTGGTGGATGTTAGAGACCTTGCGCTCCTCCACCTTCCGTTTGAGGATGTCCCACAGATGATCAATAGGGTTTACATTGTAACAAAGTGTCATTTCCTCAGTGTTGTCACATGAAAAGATAGAAGAAAATATTTACAAAAATCTGAGGGGTGTACTTACCTTTGTAAGATACTGCATATCTGAAAATCGATCAATGTTCTGACGGCCGATCTCCTTTCTTGAGGCCCATGTCAGGACAGTACAAATACCCCCCACCCCAATCACCCCTTTTTGGAAAATAGACACTCCAATAAAATAGACACGCATGGATCAAGGGGGGCGCCCCGTATGGATAGGGCCACCACTGCTACTCAAGTTTCCAATCAGTTTGGGGGCTCCAGTGAGAAGTTTGTAAAGTGGCATAGCAAAACAAGCCCCAAAACAACGATCGAAGAGAAGAGCTAGCCCTGTCTGCGGGACCGCACAATCGAGCACATAAAGTCCGCTCGGTTTCAGACAGAGGAAAGCGATGACAGCCTGAATAATGATTGCATCTTCTTTTCCACATTCAGCAAAAGCACAGCAGAGGCTCGGCGATGATTTGTGAATATCAACGGCGACACGTAAAAAAGGTTATTATCCCGCCGCGAAGTCTTTTGCTCCCGCGCAAAACACCTGCAGCAAACCGTCCGACGCTCTTCCAGTATGTATGAGATATAAATACAGATATTTGTATGAAGCGGTGATAAATTCTGCTGCGGAGAGGGTTATTTAACCGCACTCCATCACGGAACGTCCCCACGGAACGAAGGCCGCGGCTTCACGGCGAAAAAAAAAAAGTAATTTCCCTCTCCCCCGTTTCTTGCAGACTTTCTCCAGCTTTATGTTGACAATAATCCTCTGTAAGATATTGCCAATACATTATTATCGCTTAGGGAAATCTTCCTTCAGTTTTGGTTTTTGAAGGATGAATTGAAAGATGCCGACACATCAGTAAGTTATCTCGTAAAGTGTTCAGCGCCTTAAATCACTGTTTAGGAAATCGCATTACTAGTTTGTGTCATTTAAATTGGAATTATTATCCAAATTCGCATAAAGATGTTTTTTTTTTTTTTTTCAGGTAATGTTTTAAAGATGAACTCCGGGTAAATATACTGATAAAATAAATCTATGGAAGCTGTTTAACCTGCCAAAGGATTTGTATTTCTGTCCATCCACTCTTGAGATTTACACAGCTCTGTCAAAGTCCTAAATACTGGTCTCCTTCCCTCCGCTACCCAGTGACTAGACCAGTGATTGCTCATTAACATTTATGGGGTGTGTTAACCCCTTGGCACTGGCTTCCTTTTGGCCCTTTAAAGTGTTCTGAAACATGGGAGTTGGAGGCAGAGTTTCTGGTAATGTGTCCGCTGTGGTTGGCTGTTCTAACAGTCATGTGATTGGGAGCCATGCCCATAGGCTTCTGATTGTAAATGGTGACTGAGAGCTTTTGGTGGCGCAGGCTGTCACCAACTGGTCTGCCGTCTGCCCTATCCAGTGCTTTTTACAGTAAGGACCCATTAACCTTTGCAGGGTGCTTTAACCCCTTGGTATTGGCTTCCTTTGGCCCTTTAAAGGGTTCTAAAAGATGGGAGTTGGAGGCAGAGTTCCTAGTAATGTGGCCATTGTGATTGGCTGTTGTAGCAGTCATGTGATTGGGAGCCATGCCAATGGGCTCCCCATTGTAAATGGTGACTGGAAGCTTTGAGTGGCACAGCTTGTCACCAACTGGTCTCCCCCCTGCCCTATCCAGTGCTTGGACAGGGAGGGCCCATTAACCTTTGCGGAGTGCTTTAACCCCTTGGTATTGGCTTTCTTCGGCCCTTTAAAGGGTACTAAAGATGGTAGGCGAAGGCAGAGTTCCCCATAATGTGACCACTGTGAACTGGTCTCCCGCCTGCCCTATCCAGTGCTTGGACAGTGGGGGCCCATTAACCTTTGCGGGGTGCTTTAACCCCTTGGCACTGGCTTCCTTTGGCCCTTTAAAGACTTCTGAAACATGGGAGTTGGAGGCAGAGTTCTTAGTAATGTGACCATTGTGATTGGCTGTTGTAGCAGTCATGTGATTGGGAGCCATGCCCATAGGCTTCTGATTGTAAATGGTGACTGGGAGCATTTGGTGGCACAGCTTGTCACCAACTGGTCTCCCCCCTGCCATATCCAGTGCTTGGACAGTGAGGGCCCATTAACTTTTGCAGGGTGCTTTAAACCCTTGGCACTGGCTTCCTTTGGCCCTTTAAAGGGTTCTAAAAGATGGTAGGCAAAGGCAGATTTCCTGATAATGTGGCCACTGTGATTGGCTGTTTTAGCAGTCATGTGTTTGGGAGCCACGCCCATGGGCTCCTGATTGTAAATGGTGACTGGGAGCTTTTGGCGGCACAGCTTGTCACCAACTGGTCCCCCCCCTCTCTACCCAGTGCTTGGACAGTGAGGACCCATTAACCTTTATGGGATGTGTTAACCCCTTGGCACTGGCTCCCTTTGGCCCTTTAAAGGTTTCTGAAAGATTGTAAGTGAAGGTAGAGCTCCTAATAATGTGGACACTGTGATTGGCTGTTCCAACAGTCCTGTGATTGGGAGCCATGCCCATGGGCTCCTGATTGTAAATGGTAACTGGGAGCTTTTGGTGGCATGCTGGTCACAAATTGGTCACCCCCCCTCCCTACCCAGTGCTTGGCCAGTGAGGACCCATTAACATTTATGGGGGGTGTTAACCCTTGGTGCTGGCTCCCTTTGGTCCTTTAAAGGGTTCTGAAAGATTGTAAGTGAAGGCAGAGTTCCTGATAATGTGGCCACTGTGATTGGCTGTTCCAGCAGTCATGTGATTGGGGGCAATGCCCATGGTGCCTGATTGTAAATGGTGACTGGGAGCTGTTGGTGACACAGACTGGTTACTGTCCTGACAGTGTGCAGCGGGTGAGCTTTCAGCACACAACAGTGGAGTCACCTGTGACCCCCATTAGACAACAAAGAACACCGCTCCATGTGCCAAATCTACAGCTCTGGTGATCCACTGCATCTGGGTGCCGGCATCCGTAGTGTTCACCCAAGCCCACTGAATAATGTTGAGTTGCCACACTTCTGACAGCCTGCATGCTACATTAGGACAGAAAGTGGCTTTAGCCTAGACTCCTCCCAACTTAGTCTAGCCAATGTGAGCGGGGTGAAATGCATCAACCAGTGGCCTGGGAAGAACCTAGGATAAGGCCGCTTTCTGTCTTAATGTAGGACATGTGGCATCTCATACTCAACATTATACAGTGGAGTTGGCTGGAGGCCTCTTGAACCACCCCCCTAGGAAAAGAAAACCTTGACTGATGGGGGCATGGCCAGGTGCAGGTCAAGGTGGCTGAGTGGTCACCAGGGATTGGTTGTTATGGGGGATGGGCTGGGCCTGAGCTCAGGAAAGATTTGCTCCCGGGGAATTCTTGGTCTTTCGAGGAACGTGGCTGGAAGAGCTGCCCACCCTTCCGCCCCTTTTTTTTCTATGGTATGTCACAACTTGCGGCGGCGGTTTCTTGACCATGTCAGCATAAAAGTGGCTGAGATGGGCTATGCTCTTGATGGAAATCGGAAGTAGAAAGAAACGAACAGACATGATGGACTTTCACGGTACCAGAGAGGAAATTGAAATTGAACAGAATTTTTTACTAAATATTTTTATTAACAAAAATGTATTACATTCATAAAATCATTAAATTGTAAGTGGATAACATGAAATGTAAAGATCTCTGTTACTGTAATTGTCAAGTTGTTGACGCGTTTCGCATTCTTGCTTCTTCAGAACCTTAAATTCTTGACTTAAAACAGAGACCTTGATCAAAAAACAACAATGCGATACATGGATATTATTATTTTGTTAGATTCTCCATGGATACAGCAGAGCCATTAGCACAGCCTATCACCTCATCAGATGTATAGAACACTAGACAACATTTTTGTAATAGATAAAAAATAACTCACATACTATGATACCCATATAGAATCACCATTTACGGCGTGCCAGGTGCGTGGGAGAACTATTCAAACGAATGTATCCTTTAACAACAGATAAGAGCCATTTCTAATTAAAATATACAATGGCTAATATGGTTATATAAAGTTTTCCACAATCCAAATAGAAAACTCTTCTATTATTAACCTTCAGCCCCGAAAGGATTTACCCCCCTTCCTGACCAGAGCACTTTTTGTGATACGGCACTGCGTCGCGTTTAACTGACAATTGCGCGGTCGTGCGAAGTTGTACCCAAACAAAATTAACATCCTTTTTTTCCCACAAATAGAGCTTTCTTTTGGTGGTATTTGATCACCTCTGCGGTTTTTATTTTTCGTGCTATAAACAAAAAAAAAGCAACTAATTTGAAAAAAAAGCAATATTTTTTACTTTTTGCTGTAATAAATATCCCCCAAAAATATATATAAAAAAACAAATTTCTTCCAAATTTCTTCTAATTAGAAATGGCTCTTATTTGTTGTTGAAGGATACGTTCGTTTGAATAGTTCTCCCACGCACCTGGCACGCCGTAAATGGTGATTCTTTATGGGTATCATAGTATGTGAGTTATTTTTTATCTATTTCAAAATTGTTGTCTAATGTTCTATACATCTGATGAGGTGATAGGCTGTGCTAATGGCTCTGCTGTATCCATGGAGAATCTAACAAAATAATAATATCCATGTATCTCATTGTTGTTTTTTTGATCAAGGTCTCTGTTTTCAAGTCAAGAATTTAAGGTTCTGAAGAAGCAAGAATGTGAAACGCGTCAACCACTTGACAAGTACAGTAACAGAGATCTCTACATGTCATGTTATCCACTTACAATTTAATAATTTTATCAATGTCATCAATTTTTTAACTTTTGTTAATAAAAATATTTAGAAAAAAAAAATCTGTTTACAATTTCCTCTCTGGTACCGTGAAAGTCCATCATGTCTGTTCAGTTCTTTCTAAGTATTTATTACCTCTCACAGAGATCACAGTGCTCCCCCTGACAAAGCCTGCATATGCTTTCTTTCTCCAGAACATGGCACCGTCTTTGTTCAGGTATCAAATAGGTTCCCCATCTACTTCCTGGACTAAGATGCTGGCTCAGAGAAGACACAATCATGTACATCCTGGTGTAGATACAGTTGTTGACTGTGCTCACATAGTGACTGATCCTTTGATGTCCTTAAGCAAGTCATACATTATACAGTTTTCTTTCCTTTAACCACAGACTTCAGTACAACCAGCCTGCCCATAGACAGAATACAATTTGTCAAGATCCTGCTGAACCAGCCAAATTGTGTCTATGGTGGCCTCACCCGTAGGCGGCCATACAATGCATACACCTGAAGATGATTACATGTATGGTCACCCACCTTGTAGAGCTATTTGGTAACCCTAAATCTTGAGAAGCTTTAAAAATTGGCACCTAAAGTTTTGCTTAGCTCCACCTTGTTGACACTAGTAGATCATTGTTAATTAGTAATGCTGGCCATGCCAAGGTGTCACCAATATGGAAAGGTGGGATGAATTTGCAGTATATTGCCAAGCAGAATTTTTAGAAGTTTGTATTTGATTATTCATGCTATTGGGGATTTGGGGTCTCATGGAACCCACCATCGTTCCTATACTGTATGGACAAATATTCTTATGGCTGAATGGTCACACAATTCCCACAAACACCATCTAAAATTATGGGTGAAGCCATATAATGCATACACCTGAAGATGATTGCATGTATGGTCAACTACCTTGTAGAGATACATTGAATAAACTTTCCAGTGGGACTTTGGTGGGATGGGGCCTCCTTCTTTGATTTTGCTGTATGTATTGAGCTAGACGAGTTTCTGTGACCTGCACCTGGAGCAGTGGATTTCCTGAGAGCCTGTTTCAGGAGTTACTTGGTTTTCCCTAAATCTCAAAAAGCCTTTGGGTACGAAACCCACTCCACAAAGACATGGATTGACTAGTTTGGTGTGGAGGAATCTGAGTGTCCTGCACAGAGCTCTTACCTCAACCCTACTGACAATGGCGTCCCTAGGGGGGGGCAGAGGGGGCCCTGACCCCCCCCCCCCAACATTATGCTGTTCCCCACCATGTGCCCCCCAATAAAAATTTTTTTTTTTTTTTTTACAAAAAATCAATGTCTAAGAGGGAGAGAGTCCCCAGTCAGCTCCTGCGGGTGATTCCTCCCCCCTCCCTGACACTGCATAATGCGAGCGCTCACACAACCACGGCCGCCCGATCTGCTTCTTCCCCTACAACCTCATTGGTAGGGAGAAGAGCGAGTTGCAGGAAGGACTCCACCAGGACTCTCAGTTACTGAAAAAACAGACTGATTTCTCCCATCCTTAGGACAGGAGAACCAGCCTGTAAATTCCAAGAGATGCCAGACCAGAGCAGTCAATAGCAGGGGCAGGACAGCAAGAGGAGGCTGGAAAACCCCACAGTGGCAGAACACCAGGGCCCGGAGGCAAGACAACCTTTGCAACCCTGATAGTTCTCCCACTGCTTTGGATCCTTATATTTTCTTGGTATGCTGGTGACATATATCTCTTGTTTTCTGCCACCCTGGGGGACCCCAATACAGTAGGAAGGGAGCTCACTGCAGAACATGTGAAAGGGCCGTTGTGGGGTCGTAGTAAAGGGCCCCAGTATATATTTATATATCTATATATATCTATATATATCTATATCTATATATCTATATATATATGCATTTTATAGATGCCCCCCTACTTTTGTCCCTGTCTCCCCATGTGCCCCCCCTAAATATGAAAGCTGGAGACGCCACTGCCTACTGAACACTTTTGGAATTGGAACACCAATTATGAGCCAGGTCTTCTCATCCTCACAAATGCTTTAGACACTCTCTAAAATCATGGGTGAAGCCATATAATGCATACACCTAAAGATGATTGCAAGGTCAACCACCCGCTCGTACACTTTATGGGCAAACATATGTGGATTCCCTTCCAAATGACTGAGTTCAAATGTCCCCAGTAAAGGTTACTATTAATATTACAACAAAGACATTTTATACAATTGTGCTCTTCCAACCTTGTGGCAACAGCTTGGTGAAGACCCTTTTCTGTTTTACCATTACTGTGTCCCTGTGTATAAAACACACTCCATAAAGACATGGGTTGACCAGTTTGGTGTGGAGGAACCTGAGTGTCCTGAGCCCTGACCTCAACCCTACTGAACACCTTTGCAATTGGAATGCCGGTTGTAAGCTAGATCTCCTTATCAAACATCAGTACCTGACCTCACAAATGGAGATAACTTTCCACATACATACTGTACTCCCAAATCTTGCAGAATACCTTTCTAGATGAGTGGAGCCTGTTTCCAGTGAATGATACTGTTAATACTGCAGCATTCAAAGGCGGTTTAGACAGGTTTGCTCTTCCAACCTTGTGACAAGTTTGGGGAAGGTCCTATAATGTTTCACCATTACTGTGCCCTTGTTTACAAAGCCCATAAAGACATGGTTATAATTATTATTGTTATGCAGGATTTATATAGTGCCAACAGTTTACGCAGCGCTTTGCAATATAAAAAGAAGACAATATAGTTACAATACAATAAAATACAAGAGGTTTAAGAAGGCCCTGCTCAAAAGAGCTTACAATCTAATAGGGTGGGGCAAGTGGTACAAAGGTTGTAACTGTGGCGAATGAGCTGATGAAAGTGATTAAAGATTAGTTGGAGGTGTGACAGAGATGAGTTTTCAAGGATCGCCTGAAGGCAGCCAGAGTAGGAGATAGCCGGACAGACTGAGGCAGAGAGTGCCAGAGGTTGGGAGAGGCTCTGGAGAAGTCCTGGAGACGAGCATGGGAGGAGGAGATAAAGGAGCTTGAGAGTAGGAGGTCTTGAGAGGAGCGGAGAAGACGGTTTGGGTGATATTTATAGACAAGATTAGTGATGTAGATCTGAGCAGAGTTGTGAATGGCTTGGTATGTTCTTGTTAGTATTCTGAATTTAATTTGCTAGGCGATAGGAAGCCAGTGTAGGGATTGGCGGAGAGGGGTGGGGGACACTGAATGGAGGCCAGTGCAGAGTTTGGCAGAGAGGGGTAGAGGACACTGAATAGAGGCCAGTGTAGGGATTGGGGGAGAGGAGTGGCAGACACTGAGTGGTTGGTAAAGTAGATGAGTCTGGCAGCAGCATTCATGAAGGACTGAAGAAGGTATAGCCTATGGCAAGGTAGGCCTATGAGGAGGGAGTTGTAATCAGTTGCGGCTGGTGTTTTTTGTTTGGGGGGCAGCAAACAATCACCGCCCCGTGGCTCCTCAAACCCCCCCTCGCTGTCTGGTGGTCCACCAGCACTTACCCCATCTGGGCGGCAGGCACATCGGGCAGCGGTAGAGTTCTGGCAGCGGCGGGCACATCGGGCAGCGGCAGGGATCAGGGTATCGGCGGGCACATGTGGCAGCAGCGGGGATTGGGGCATCGGCATGCACATAGGGCAGCGGCGGGGATCAGGGCATCGGTAGGCACATGTGGCAGCAGCGGGGATTGGGGCATCGGCTTCTTCTCCTCCTCTCTTCTGCTGTGCATCTCCTCCCCTCCTCCTAGGCATCCAATAGGATCGCCTTTCCTTTCAGCGAGGTGACGGGTATCCGACCTGCTTCCCGATTGGCCGGGAGGAGGATCAGTGTTGCAAAAGCGAATATTCATTCGCTGTTGTAAAACCTGGGTGAGCTCATGATGCAATGCTCTACGCCACAAGCCCACCCTATTTTGAAGCCTATTAGAGCCCCTGGCTCGAATCACCCGGCGTCCTGAAAGCGGTTGGATGCATGAATAGGGGGTATAAATAATAGAGTATCAATTAGGATGTAGCGGCCATGGATAAAGGGGGTGGTGCCTGGGCACCCCTAATGGATGGGCCACCACTGGTTGCAAAAGTCAAGGTGAGAGAAAAAAGTAGCTAAATGTGTAGCTTGGCGGTTTCATTCGTTAAAAAGGGGCGAATTTTAGAGATGTTACGGAGGTGAAGTATACAAGCTTTTGACAACGACTGGATTTGGGGATGAAAGGTCAGAGTCTAGGATTGCACAATGGTTTGACCAATTTGGTGTGGAAAAACTCAAGTGGCCTGAACAGAGCCCTGACCTCAACCTTACTGAACACCTTTTGAACTGGAACACCATTTGCAAGCAATGTGTCCGGAAGGGTTTCACCTTCTGGTGAAGCTGTCAGACCTTTGGCTTGCAGTACTGGTGTCCACCAGCGGGCGTCTCCTGGCAGTCTGGAATTGTCAGGAAAGGTTTCACCTGCTGGTGGCACTGTCTGATCCTTGGACCACAGTACTGATGTCCACCAGCGGGTGTCTCCTGGCAGTGTGGAGCCGACATTATCTCCTGCGATCAGGCGTCACGTGAGGCTGATTGCAAGAGATGTGTATTAATACCCGGCAAGCACTCACACACTTGCCCTGGTATTGTCCTTGAGCCCCGACAGGCACCTGCGATCCCCTGTACCTGAACCCTGAACCCTGCACCTGTACCTGAACCCTGTCCCCTGTACCTGAACCTGGAACCTGAACCTGTCCCTCCTGTGACCCTGTTACCTTTACCCTTGCCCTGCAGCCCGATCCCGTCCACCTTCTCCCTGTCCTGCTTGCTCCTTGCCCCCATCTGCTGATCTCCCGTTGTTGACCCTGGCCTGGCTACATTTACGATTCTGGTATTCCCCATCTATTGTATATTCCTGTTGACTGTTGTTATTTGTGGGTCTCTGTCTGGTAGTTGGTTTGTTGTGCACTGTTTTGTATTGGAGGTGTTTGTATCTATATTCATTTACCTTAAATAAATTACATTATCTCACTTTACATACGTTTGGTTTCCTCTGTAGTTGTCCACGCAGTTCTGGTTAGACCTGATTCATGACACAATGGGGTTGATTTACTAAAGGGAAATAGACTGTGCACTTTGCAAAATGCAGTTGCTCCAGAGCTTAGTAAATGAGCAGAAACTCTGCTGAGTGCCATCATCCAATCATGTGCAAGCATTAATGCTTTTTTTTTTTTAAATTTTCCTTGGTCATGATTGGGTACTCTTTCAAAAATTATTATTATTATTATTATACGAGATTTATATAGCGCCAACAGTTTACTCAGCGCTTTACAATGTATAAGGGGGACAACACAATTACAGTACAATACAAAAGGTACAGGAGGGCCCTGCTCGTAGAGCTTACATTCTAAAAGGGAGGGGGTGGTGGTACAAAAGGTAATAGCTGCAAAGAATGATTTGATGGGGGTGGCTCAGGGACAGTTATGTGGGTGTGGGATAGGCTTCCCTGAATAAATGAGTTTTCAAGGATCTCCTAAAGGTGGACAGGGTAGGGGCTGATCGGACATACTGGGGCAGGGAATTCCAGAGGATGGGAGAGGCTCTGGAGAAGTCCTGAAGGCGAGCATGGGAGGAGGTAACAAGGGAGCTAGAGAGCAGGAGGTCCTGGGAGGAGCGGAGGGGCGATTTGGGTGATATCTGCAGATGAGGTTGGTGATGTAGATGGGGGCGATGTTGTGAATGGCCTTGTATGTTATGGTTAGCATTTTGAATTTTACACGGTGGGGTAGGGGAAGCCAGTGAAGGGATTGGCAGAGAGGAGCAGCAGTCACGGATCGATTAGTGAGGTGTATTAGTCTAGCAGCAGCATTCATAATAGACTGAAGGGGGGATAGCCTGCTTAAGGGTAGGCCATTAAGGAGAGAGTTGCAATAGTCGAGGCGGGAAATAATCAAAGAGTGAATAAGTTGTTTTGTAGTGTCATTAGTCAGAAAGGGTCGAATTTTGGAGATGTTGCGGAGGTTAAGGCGGCAGGATTTAGCCAGTGATTGGATATGGGGGCTGAAGGAGAGGTCAGAGTCAAGGATTACACCCAGGACTCTGGCATGTGTGGAGGGACCAATGGTTGTGTTGTTGATATTAATGGTGAAGTCACAGGAGGGGGACCGTGAAGGAGGAAATATAACAAGCTCAGTTTTAGAAAGATTAAGTTTGAGGAAGTGGTGTGACATCCATACCGATATGTCATTCAGCAAGTTTGAGATCCGTGAGGAGATAGTGGGGGTGAGTTGGGGAGTGGAGAGATAGATCTGTGTGTCATCGGCATAGAGATGGTATTGGAAGCCATGGGAGGTGATCAACTGGCCCAGGGAAGAGGTATAGAGTGAGAAAAGGAGAGGCCCAAGGACAGAGCCTTGGGGTACCCCAACAGAAAGAGGAAGGGGAGCGGAGGAGGTGGAGTTGTAAGTGACGCTGAAAGTGCGCTGAGATAGGTAGGAGGAGAACCAGGATAATGCAGAATCACGGAGGCCAAGGGAGTGTAATTTGCTGAGGAGCAGCAGGTGGTCAACTGTGTCAAAGGCAGCAGAGAGGTCTAAAAGTATGAGTATGGAGTAGTGGCCATTGGTTTTGGCAGTTATTAGGTCATTGGTGATTTTTAGTAGGGCAGTTTCAGTCGAATGTTGTAGGCGGAAGCCAGACTGTAGGGGGTCGAGAAGGTTGTTGTCCGTGAGGTAGCGACTCATTTGGTCATGAACAAGGCGTTCGATGAGCTTGGAGGCAAACGGGAGAAGGGAGATAGGTCTTAAGTTATTCAAACAGGTGGGGTCTAGTGAGGGTTTTTTGAGTATGGGGGTAACCAGTGCATGTTTGAACGGGGAAGGAAAGGTGCCGGAGGAGAGGGAGAGGTTGAAGATGTGGGTTAGGGAGTTGAGGATAGAGTGGCAAGGTGGTCGCAGCAATTGAGAGGGGACAGGGTCCAGGGGACATGTAGTGAGGTGTGCCATGGAGAGGAGTTTATCAACTTCTTCTGTGGTAACTGGGCAAAAGGAGGAGAGTATTGAGTGTGGTGTTGGACCTGATATGTTGGGTAGGGGAGGAATTTTAATGCTGGATATCTCCTTGCGAATAGTGTTGATTTTGCTATTGAAGTGGTTGGCAATATGTTGAGCGGTAAGCAAGTTGGTGGGAGGGGGCAGTGGGGGGTGAAGTAAGGAATTAAGGGTAGAAAAGAGTTGACGAGGTTTGGATGAGAGGGTTTTGATGAGAGTGTTGTAATAGGTTTGTTTAGCAGTGTGGAGGCAGGAGTTGTATTTGAGAAGGACAGATTTGTAGAGGGTAAAGTCTTGCAGGGATTTAGATTTACGCCATGCTCGCTCAAGAGCGCGGCTGCGTCTCTTGAGACTTCTGGTGTCGTCTGTTTGCCAGGGTTGTGGCAGATGGGGCCTGGTTCTGCGTGTAGAAAGAGGAGCAAGTACGTCTAGGGAGGATGACAACGTGGTGTTGTAGATGGAAGTGGTTAGGTCTGGGCAGGACAGGGGTGCGATTTTGTCATAAAGGCCATCAGTAGCAGAGTGAAGAAGGGAAGGTTTGAGGTTGCGAAGGTTCCTGCGGGTAGTGGTTTGTGGGTTGGCAGCATGGGATATAGGAGACAAGGAGAGTGTGAAACGGATAAGGTTGTGATCAGAGAGAGGAAAGGGTGCGTTGGAGAGATTGCAGGGAGTGCAGCGATGGGAGAATACAAGGTCAAGAGTGTTGCCTTTGGAGTGAGTGGTGGTTTGTGTACATTGTGTTAGGTTAAAAGAGGAGGTTAAGTTGAGTAGTTTAGAAGTGGTAGCATTATTAACATTGATTGGAATGTTAAAGTCACCTAGGATGATGGCAGGCACTTCAGATGAGAGAAAATAGGGTAGCCATGCAGAGAAGTCATCCAGAAAGCGTGACAAAAATGAAGCCTTACCTCATTTACTATGCTCTGGAGCAACTGCGCTCGCAGAGGGCAGCCTATTTGCCTTTAGTAAATCAACCCCAATGTCGTAACCAAAAAAAATCAGACTTTATAGGCATGGAAACAATGGGGAAAGTAACACAACTAATATTGAATCAAAATATTTATTGAAAAAAGTACAGCAATTCATAGTGTTAAAAAAAAGGATAAAAACATGAATCAAACGATACAATTTGTACATTGAGCCCTTATGCGTCATGTGTCTACGCGTTTCGCCGTGAGGCTTCTTCAGGACACAAACGAGGTTCAAAATTGTAACAAAGAAGGGACAAAAGTGAATCTCACTATCTGCAAATGAGATATATTCCAATTAAAATCAAAAAAGTTGAACAAATTACACAGACATATTATATCCTTAAAAACCATGCTAAACTGGTTATCCCTATTTCTGGATATTTGACGTACACCTGCCCCTGCTAGACCTATTTATATAAAATGAAACAGTAGGTATCTTACTTCTCATGCCCCATCTGTGTTTCATTGATAACTGCATTGCGACTTAAAACTAACAGGATGCTTTTTTTCTCACAGTTTGTTATAAGTATTCCACACTTTTGGAAACCTCCCGGCTGCTATGAATTTGTACATGAGGCTCACTCTCTTGAAGGTATCTTGTTTTATTTAATTTCTGATGATGTCTTTCTGTCCCCATGCTCTCTTGGCCACTTTAGCATGGTTTTTAATGATATAATATGTCTAAGTAATTTGTTCAACTTTTTTGTTTTAATTGGTATATATCTCATTTGCAGATAGTGAGATTCGCTTTTGTCCCTTCTTTGTTACAATTTTGAACCTCGTTTGTGACCTGAAGAAGCCTCATGGCGAAACGCGTAGACGCATGACGCATAAGGGCTCAATGTACAAATTGTATCATTTGATTCATGTTTTTATCCTTTTTTTAACACTATCTATGGAATTGATGACTATAAAGTCCGATTTTTTGGTTACTATTTAGTATCCCCTTCTGCTCACGATTACGGATGTGGCAATTTGAGTGCTTCTTCCTTTGTTTCAACCCCAATGTCTTCTCATTCAACGTCAGTACCTGACCTCACAAATGGGCACAATTTCCCGTAGACACCCTCGAAATCTTGGGCAAGTCTTCCTAGAAGAGTGAAGGCTTTTAAAGTTGCAAAGGGGGTAGGGAGGCAACTCCAGATTATTGCCCATGGGTTTTGGAATGGGATGCCCAACCAGCCTATATCGGTGTGATGGATGATAAGGTGTCCACAAACATGAATCCACTTCCTGTACATTCGGACTTCTGAGGCTCACATTCCATTTCTTTTTCGGCGATTTAAGACATTTACAGTGGATACAGGGTAACTTTAAACCTCTTACTTGGTCAAATTAAGACCATCTCCAAGAAGGGCCTTCAACATCACCATCATTAGCTTTAATACAAACTTAGCTAAAGTGTATTAAAACCCTAATGAGCTTATATGTTGAGCCCCATTGTCCGTGACATTAACATTTAAGAAGTCCTGTTGAGGAAATGGTTAGATTATACACCATGTGTGATTCATAGAGCGCGTGCTGGCAATTAAATAACCAAAAGATTAAAAAAAGAAACAAAAAAAAATAAAAGATACTCCCCCCCCCCCACCTCCTTTCATTTGGGCTGTGATAGTAGCTCTGTAGAATGTTCATAAGGATTAGTTTCATTAACTGAATGAGTTAGACATACTAATGAGTTAATTATCTTTCCAGAAATACAATTGTGTCTAAATGTTACCATTATAGACAATGTACAAATAATTAGTCTTAATAGATATTATGTAATTCTTACAATGACTAATAAGCGCCAGCAAATTTGCTGTGTTAATAACCAACAACATTCTTTGTGTCTATAATACATGAGCCTATTTGCTGGGCCCTTCTCCGGCATCCGCAATTAACTGAAAGCATTAAAAAGTCATCTAAAGTTTTGCTTTTGGAATGATGCTTCTGAAGGAAAAAAAAAAAAAAAAATGAAAATATGGAATACCGGAATATCTTTTTCTCGCTATTGTCGCACCCTCTCCAAAACTATTTAAGCCCTTATGGATGGAAGTGTTGGTTGGCACCGGGCGGAGAGTTGACTATACCCAAGCGTGCGTTTAGAGAAGCGGGCACAGCTGGTAATATTTCGGGGGAAATATATTCCATCAAGTGCCGCTTTGTTCGATTTTCACAGCTCCTTTCGCGTTATTAAAGGGCGACTGTAATCTCTCTAATGATTTCCAGATAGACGTGTGGAAAGAGATTAGCTTAAAACGCAACTTCAGCCAAAAATAACCACATACAAGTGAACAGCCCGTTAGGATAAAATAATAATTAAACAAAAAGAACAGCTTTAGCTTTAAAAAAAAAACAACAAAAAACTGTGACTGGACAGTGAAAGGAAAAAAAGCACGTCTGTATCACTGATTACCAATGAGAGAGTTGGATTCATTTCTGTCTTTAACCACTTCAATACTGGGGCACTTTTACCCCCTTCCTGTCCAGGCCAATTTTCAGCTTTCAGCACTGCTGCATTTCGAATGACAATTGCGCGGTCATGCAATGCTGTACACATAGGACATTTTTATAATTTTTTTTTACACAAATAGAGCTTTCTTTTGGTCGTATTTAATCACCGACTGAATTTTTTATTTTTTGCTAGAAAAAAAAGAAAAAGAAAAAAGACCTGAAAATTGTTAAAAAAAAAGTTTTCCTTTTGTAAATAAGCAATTTTTCTCCTTTGCTGATGTGCACTGATGAGGCTGCACTGATGGGCACTGATGAGACAGCACTGATGTGCGATGATGAGGCGGCACTAATGGGCACTGATGAGGCGGCACTGATGAGGCTGCACTGATGTGCGCTGATGAGGCGGCACTGATAAGGTGGCACTGATAGGCACTGATGAGGCTGCACTGATGGTCAATGATGAGACGGCACTGATGGGCAATGATGAGTCTGCACTGATGGGCATTATTGAGGCTGCACTGATGGGCACTGATGAGGCTGCACTGATGTGCTCTGATGAGGCGGCACTGATGAGGCTGCACTGATTGGCGCTGATGAGGCAGCACTGATAAGGTGGCACTGATAGGCACTGATGAGGCTGCACTGATGGGCAATGATGAGGCTGTACTGATGTACACTGATGAGTCTGCACTGATGGGCACTGATGAGGCTGCACTGATGTGTGCTGATGAGGCTGCACTGATGTGTGCTGATGAGGCTGCACTGATGGGCAATGATGAGGCAGCACTGATGGGCAATGATGATGCTGCACTGATGTGAACTGATGAGGCTGCACTGATGGGCACTGATGAGGCTGCACTGATGGGCACTGATGAGGAGGCACTAATATGCATCACCGATGGGCACTGATAAGGCTGCACTGATGGGCACTGATGGAGGCAGCACTGATGGACACTAATGAGGAGGCACTAATATGCAGCACTGATGGGCACTGATATGCAGCACTGATGAGCACTGATGAGCACAGATAGGTGACACTGATGGGCACTGGTAGGTGACACTGATGGGCACTGGTAGGTGGCACTGATTGGCACTGATAGGTGGCACTCATGGGCAATGATAGGCAACACAGATAGGCGGCACTGATGAGCAGGCATTTCCACTGTGAGGAAATGCCGCTGATCAGCTCTCCTCCCCTCACAGTCTGTCAGTGTGAGGAGAGGAATGTCGATAACCGGCATTTCCCCAGCTGGACACAGCTGATCACATGGGTAAAGAGCCGCCTCATCGGCTCTTTACTGGAATCGGGGTCGCGCCGCGGTCGCCGCGCTGCGCACCCCTTATGGGGGGGCACTCACTTAAAAGGAGGGGCTTGAAGGGCCGGCAGGGGACCGCAGAAAAGGAGGATTGGGGCTGCACAGAACAGGTACATACAGTATAACATGTTTGTTATTTTAATTTAAAAAAAAACAAAAAACAAAGGTTTTATGTTACTTTACCATTTGATTTCAAAGTATAGCCAAAGCTTTCTCGGTCACACTTTTCTTGTGGGTCACAGGGGTGCACTTACTTTTGCTCTTCTATATAATAATAATAATAGTGCAATTCCTAGATACCCGTGGCTGTGTGTATGGGATCACTCTAAATTTATTTCTACCATCAGTCGATATTTAGATGTAAAGTGACTGGGCAGGAAAAGTCCTCCGCTGACAATACATGGCATCGATTTTAGGAAAAAACCGATGTGGAAAGACCCCATTGGGCCGGAGATGGGTCTGCGCCCGGCCAAGTGTGCCGGCTTGGAAGCCAATTCTGCTAGAAGAGCCGACAAGAGATATTCCACACTCCGGGCAAAGACTCATCTTACTAAATAAATAGCGGGAATATCAGATCAGAGCGGGGATGGAATGGTTGCACAGGGAGCCGTGGACGCCGGCCAGAATCTACATAATCATTTAGATGTAATTTGATTTTCATAAAGTGCAGTTTTAAAGAAGCATTTAGTAATCATAAGTCATTCATCAATTTACCATCACAGTTACATTGTAAGTCAAATGAATGCGTCGTGTCTTCCTTTGTGCTTCATTCAGTCTGCTCACCTTCTTCTGTAACGGCGCACAGAGGAGCGAGGAACAGAGGAGAGAGGAACAGAGGAGCGAGGAACACAGGAGTGAGGAACAGGGGAGCGAGGAACAGGGGAGCGAGAAACAGAGGAGCGAGGAACAGAGGAGCGAGGAACAGAGGAGCGAGGAACAGAGGAGCGAGAAACAGAGGAGCGCGGAACAGAGGAGCGAGGAACAGAGGAGCGAGGAACAGAGGAACGAGGAACAGAGGAGCGAGGAACAGAGGAGCGAGGAACAGAGGAGCGAGGAAAAGAGGAATGAGGAACAGAGGAGCGAGGAAAAGAGGAATGAGGAACAGAGGAGCGAGGAACAGAGGAGTGAGGAACAGAGGAGCGAGGAACAGAGGAGCTAGGAAAAGAGGAGCAAGGAACAGAGGAGCGAGGAACAGAGGAGCGAGAAACAGAGGAGCGAGGAACAGAGGAACAGAGGAGCGAGAAACAGAGGAGCGAGGAACAGAGGAGCGAGGAACAGAGGAGCGAGAAACAGAAGAGCAAGAAACAGAGGAGCGAGGAACAGAGGAGCGAGGAACAGAGGAGTGAGAAACAGAGGAGCAAGGAACTGAGGAGCGAGGAACAGAGGAGCGAGGAACAGAGGCGCGAGGAACAGAGGAGTGAGAAACAGAGGAGCGAGGAACAGAGGAGCGAGGAACAGAGGAGCGAGGAACAGAGGAACAGAGGAGCGAGAAACAGAGGAACAGAGGAGCGAGGAACAGAGGAACAGAGGAGCGAGGAACAGAGGAGCGAGAAACAGAGGAGCGAGGAACAGAGGAGCGAGGAACAGAATTGTACTGAATTCAACTGAATTCTATGTGATGATCAGAACACAATAGTCTAAGTTGGTGAAGTAAAATTAGAAAAATATATACATAAAACTATTTTTCAGAAAAACAAACAAACTGATAATTGTCATGTGCGTATGTATTCACCCCCCTTTGTTATGAAGCCCATAAAAAGCTCTGGTGCAACCAATTACCTTCAGAAGTCACATCAATAGTGAAATAATGTCCACCTGTGTGCAATCTAAGTGTCACATGACCTGCCATTACATAGACACACCTTTTTTGAAAGGCCCCAGAGGCTGCAACACCTAAGCAAGAGGCACCACTAACCAAACACTGCCATGAAGACCAAGGAACTCTCTAAACAAGTAAGGGACAATGTTGTTGAGAAGTACAAGTCAGGGTTTGGTTATAAAAAAATTCCCCTTTAAGGGGCTTGACAAGGGGTGTGTCCTATGCCTACATAGCTAATAGGTGTCCCTCATTCTCATCTCAAAAAGTTGGAAGGTATGGTGGAGGTAGACTGGAACAGTCCACGGTTCATAGCTGGAGGCTATTAAATAATTTGAGCACAGGTACTGTAAAAGCAGACTAGAACAGTCCACGGTTCATGGCTGAGGACCATGAACTAGCTTGAGTACAGAAAGGCAGACAGAAGCAGTTCACAGTTCATGACTGGGGACAATGAAAAAATGTGCGCACAGGTAAAAGCAGACTAGAACAGTCCACGGTTCATGGCTGAGGACCATGAAGTAGCTTGAGTACAGAAAGGTAGACTGTAGCAGTCCACAGTTCATGACTGGGGACCATGAAATAATTTTCGCACAGGTAAAAGCAGACTAGAACAGTCCATGGTTCATGGCTGAGGACCATGAACTAGCTTGAGTACAGAAAGGAAGACTGGAGCAGTCCACGGTTCATGAATGGGGACCATGAAATAATTTGAGCACAGGTAAAAGCAGACTAGAACAGTCCACGGTTCATGGCTGAGGACCATGAAGTAGCTTGAGTACAGAAAGGTAGACTGGAGCAGTCCACAGTTCATGATTGGGGACCATGAAATAATTTCAGCACAGGTGAAAGCAGACTAGAACAGTCCACGGTTCATGGCTGAGGACCATGAAGTAGCTTGAGTACAGAAAGGTAGACTGCAGCAGTCCACAGTTCATGACTGGGGACCATGAAATAATTTGCGCACAGGTAAAAGCAGACTAGAACAGTCCACGGTTCATGGCTGAGGACCATGAAGTAGCTTGAATACAGAAAGGTAGACTGGAGCAGTCCACAGTTCATGATTGGGGACCATGAAATAATTTGAGCACAGGTAAAAGCAGACTAGAACAGTCCACGGTTCATGGCTGAGGACCATGAAGTAGCTTGAATACAGAAAGGTAGACTGGAGCAGTCCACAGTTCATGATTGGGGACCATGAAATAATTTGAGCACAGGTAAAAGCAGACTAGAACAGTCCACGGTTCATGGCTGGGGACCATGAAGTAGCTTGAGTACAGAAAGGTAGACTGGAGCAGTCCACAGTTCATGATTGGGGACCATGAAATAATTTGCGCACAGGTAAAAGCAGACTAGAACAGTCCAGGGTTCATGGCTGGGGACCATGAACTACCTTGAGTACAGAAAGGCAGACAAGAGCAGTTCACAGTTCATCACTGGGGACCATGAAATAATTTGTGCACAGGTAAAAGCAGACTAGAACAGTCCACAGTTCATGGCTGAGGATCATGAAGTAGCTTGAGTATAGAAAAGTAGACTGGAGCAGTCCACAGTTCATGGCTGGGGACCATGAAATAATCTGAGCACAGGTAAAAGCAGACCAGAAAAGGGGGGCGTGGCTGGCCACGGAGCAAGATGGCCGCTTAACCCATAAGCTCCGCTCAGCCCTGGGACAATAAGCAACTCTCCTCCTGCCATAGCAGCTTTTCTCCCCTCTCTCCTACCCCGGAGGGGAGCTGGAACTCTGAGGATCACATCTGACACCTGCTGGAGAACCTGTGGCCACTCTGGCACAACTCTACATATCTGGTGGTCATGCCCCAAACTGAAACCCTTTTGGTCTGCCTTCACAAAACTTCTTTCTTCTATACTATCATCTCCTATCTCACGATCCTCGCAAATGATCCTTTTGGGTCTAGGCTTTGACTCCTGGCCATTAACCACTCATCCAATTTTAACTCACATCCTTATCGCTACCAGACTGACAATTACCAAAAAATGGAAATCTCCTGATCCCCCCTCACTCACAGAAGTGATTCTGTCACTAAACAACCAATGTTGTCTCATGGAATTCATGTATGCCAGGGCCTATTTGCTAATCCCCGCATTCCTAAATAGATGGAACCCCGGGTTAGCACACCCTAAATTTTTACTCCTACCTTAACTTCTTACGCTCACAACACAACCCTAAAATATTGACACCCAAAAGGATCGCCTGCTCTATCGCTATTATCACTGGTGTGTGGACCTACACATTGTAGGCAACACACTATTGTTAAATTATTGTTAACTCAGTTGTGAAAGTAAGCTGTTGCACCACTGCTGACTGTACTTATATGTACCGTGTATCTGTTATCAAACTGTATCCACATCTCTGAAAGATGTCCTGTTGTACTGATGAAATACCTTAATAAAACTCAAGTTAAAAAAAAAAAACAAAAGCAGACCAGAATAGTCCACGTTTCACGGCTGAGGACCATGAAGTAGCTTGAGTACAGAAAGGCAGACTGGAGCAGTCCACGGTTCATGGCTAGGGACCATGACGTATCCTGAGGACAAGTAAAAATGCTCTACTCAAAGGATCCTGGCACAGTCAGTCCATAGGCGTGGCCCCCCCTCTTCCTCACATCCCACAGATCTATCCCCTTAAGGGAAAAATACACTCTCTTTGGGTCTCCAGGCTATTTAACAGCATCCTAGCCACCATCTGGGCACACAGACTCACAGATTGGCTAGGCCCTGCTCAATATTCAGGCTGGTCATTTGAGTTCTCTTGCCGTAAGTTCCAGAAACTTCTTCTAAAGCCAGAAAAAAAGGAAGATTAAGGTCTGGTGTGACCCCTCTGACACCTCCATCCCTAATAGTGCACAAAAAAACAAGAAAAATAGCCCTGGGACTTTAGATGAGGTGAGAGAGGTTTAGCCAATGTCCACAGCGAACACTGAGACAAAATCAATGTATTCATTTCAAAATGTTATGTAACGAAGTGGTAACAACAATGATTGTGAGTTATCAGGCATAATAGCCAATGTACACAACACAGATGAACATAAATATACAAAGATTTATTACAAATATTTTACATCAATGAGCAACAATAAAACTTGAAAGTTGGATAGAGCGATTGGATAGAGCGGTCACATCTCTAAGAACAAACTGACAACCACTGGATGTTTTTCAATCCATTGAGACACTTTCCAGACACAATTTTAAGGGGCTAAGTGGAGACCGCAGTGAGAAATACCCCTATCCAGACCGTGCTGATCCTCCGGATGTTCCCCTATTGTGGCCTTTGTTTTGTTCCGCCTCCTCAGCTCCCAAGCTGGATGCATCACACTGCTGCCATCTTGATATCCAGCGTTTGGCGATTTATCTCAGACTTTCGATACAACATTTCATGCATCCTCCCCTGAAGAAGCGAGCAGGGTCTCACGAAATGCATAGGGCTTTATTGATGCTTGTGTTATGCCGGTACATGCTGGGTATTATTGATGTCTGCATTATGTGTACATACTTCCCTCTCCACATGTATGTACATTTTATCCCCTTACTCTGTATGTGTATTTACTGACCCAGCAACTTTCAAGTTTTATTGTTGCTCATTGATGTATAACATTTGTAATAAATCTTTGTATATTTACGTTCATCTGTGTTGTGTACATTGGCTATTATGCCTGGTAACTCACAATCATTGTTGTTACCGCTTCGTTACATAACATTTTGAAATGAATACATTGATTTTGTCTCAGTGTTCGCTGTGGACATTGGCTAAACCTCTCTCACCTCATCTAAAGTCCCAGGGCTATTTTTCTTGTTTTTTTGTCTTCTAGAGCCAGGGGCAAGCAATCAAACTCTCAGCCTATGAAGTTCTGAACAGACCAGACCAAACAACTATTGTTCCTCTGATTACAGAGCAAGCCAAAAAACTAAATTTACCTAACAGCCTAACTAGGAGAGTGCTGCACTTCCTTCTACAAATCTTTTCAACCTTCCCTCCTTTCAATCCCCAACCTGCCTCAGTCCTTCTTTACTTCCTTCCTTCCTTCCCCCCTCTTTTGCTTCCTTTTTTCCTTCCTGCCATAAATCCTTTCAAACTTCCCTCTTTACCATCCTCTTTTTAGCTCAGTCCATCTGATCTTTCTTCTGTTCTTCATATCCTTCCTTCCTTCATTTTTTGCATTCTTCTAAACTCCCTTCAACACTTCTTTCCTATGACTGCTGCAACCCTACTTTCCTACCTTCATTCATTAATTCATCATTTCTTTCTATTCATCCTCACCTTCCTTCCTTCCTACATGTGTGCCTTCCTTCTTTTAGTCCTGGTTTTCTTCTTTGTATCCTTCCTCTGCTTCATCTACCAATATCAGTCCTACATGACTTCCTTCATTCATTCTTTCCTCTACCTGCCTCAATCCTTCCTTTCTTTTGTCCTTCCTCTACTTGCCTAAATCCTCCCTTCCTAACCTCATCCATTCCTTCTTTTATTCCTTGCTTTGTTCTTTTTGTCCTTCCTCAACATACCTCCTTCCCTCTTTCCTTCCTTCCTCCCTCTCCCTCTTTTGCTTTCTTTTTTCCTTCCTATCATACATCCTTTCAAACTTCCCTCCTTTCCGTGCTCTTTTTACCTTAGTCCTTCTTTCCTTCCTTCTGTTCTTCCTATCCTTCCTTCCTTCATTCTTTGCATCCTTCTGAACTTCCTTTACCACTTCCTTCTATTCATAGTTACATAGTAGGTGAGGTCGAAAAAAGACACAATTCCATCAAGTCCAACCTATGTGTGTGATTATATGTCAGTATTACATTGTATATCCCTGTATGTTGCGGTTGTTCAGGTGTTTCTTTAATAGTTTTCTGAACCTATTGATGCCCCCCGCTGAAACCACCGCCTGTGGAAGGTAATTCCACATCCTTGCCGCTCTTACAGTAAAGAACCCTCTACATAGTTTAAGGTTAAACCTCTTTTCTTCTAATTTTAATGAGTGGCCACGAGTCTTGTTAAACTCCCTTCCGCAAAAAAGTTTTATTCCTATTGTGGGGTCACCAGTACGGTATTTGAATATTGAAATAATTTCCCCTCTCAAGCGTCTCTTCTCCAGAGAGAATAAGTTCAGTGCTCACAACCTTTCCTCATAACTAATATCCTCCAGACCCTTTATTAGCTTTGTTGCCCTTCTTTGTACTCGCTCCATTTCCAGTACATCCTTCCTGAGGACTGGTGCCCAGAACTTGACAGCATACTCCAGGTGCGGCTGGACCAGAGTCTTGTAGAGCAGGAGAATTATCATTTTATCTCCGGAGTTGATCCCTTTTTAATGCCAATATTCTGTTTGCTTTGTTAGCAGCAGCTTGGCATTGCTGAGCCTATCATCTACTAGGACCCCCAGGTCCTTTTCCATCCTAGATTCCCCCAGAGGTTCATCCTCACCTTCCTTCCTTCCTACATGTGTGCCTTCCTTCTTTTAGTCCTGGCTTTATCCTTTGTATCCTTCCTCTGTCTATATCAGTCCTACATTCCTTCCTTTATTCTTTCCTGTACCTGCCTCAATCCTTCTATTGTTTCTTCCTTTCTTTTGTCCTTCCTCTACTTGCCTAAATCCTCCTTTCCTAACCTCATTCATTCCTTCTTTTATTCCTTGCCTTGTTCTTTCTGTCCTTCTTAAACCTGCCTCCTTTCTTCCTCCCTTCCTTTTTTTTTTTTCCTTTCCACCATCCCTCTCTCTTTCGTCTATTTTTTTTTTCTCTCTGTCCCCTCATTTTTTCTTTCTCCCATACAACTCTTTGGGTCATCTGAAGGTGGAAAACCCCTTTAGCTTTCAGATGTTCTCCGAGTGATGTAGAAAGTTTTGGCGGTAAGTCTCAGCACGGCATCGGTAAGCCAAGATGTTTTCTCTGACAGTATCCTTGTGGGCATATAGTTCCTGTAAGCAGTACATAAAGTAGATCAAGAAATAAAACACAAGGCTACTTTGTGCTTCTTGTCGGCCCTTGTATATTGTCTTTGCTTGGGGATATTTCCCAGCTGCCATGGCAACCATGGAACATTTGTAGAATCCCTCTGTGGTTCCAGCATCTCTCTAGAATTCCCGCACAGGATGCTGATGGGTCAGTTGGGTACACAGTTTGACAGGTACTGAAAACCAAGTAATACATGAAAGCAAATGTTTAGAAAGGAAGAGACAAGAACACAGTTTTTTTATTGCTGCATTTCCTTTGTCATATATGACTAGTGCCTCCTTCCATGCAGGGCTTTCTTTATTAAAACATATTTATTTTTGTCATCTTCTGGGGCCAAGTCGAAAATGTAGCCGCGACGGTCACAGGCCGTACTCCGACAAAAGACATTTTCTCTCTGCTCTTTGGCTACCTGGAAACTGTCTCCCCGAGCCTCTCGAAAGCTCAAGTAGCAGTTACACAGCCTAATAAAACCTGGCTTTCAACATGCTTCATGTCTGCCAGATGTGCCATCCTCAAAAAATTGTCCTCCACCAACCCTCAAAAAAATGGCCCTCCACCAACCCTCCCACAATTTTGGATATCAAACAGGATCTGATGAGCGTTCTGCGTGAAGAGAAACTTGACGCAGACCTGTCAAGTCATGGCACGCCAACCTGCCTTCAGAACAAATGGGCATCATTCATCACAAAAATCCTGCCAGTAAAATGCCAATCCAGATTCCTAACTTCATCTTTCATCAATCGACCCCCTCTAGGTCATCACCCCTCCTGATGGTTTTAAGCTCGGTCTAAAGCGGCCTACTAACTGACCTTTGAGTACAAACCCAGAATTCATCCTTCCAGATGCTATCACCATGATTCTGGTGTCACACTGGTTTATACTACATGTGGACACACATAAACTTCTGGCTCCTCCCTCCCCTCTTTCTTTAAGAGTAGATATAACGTCCAGTGACTCCCCCCCACTGGTCCTCTCTCATTTTGTTACTTCACTTTGTCATTACACCTTTTAATATGTTCTCCAATGTCTTCAGTCCAAATAAAACATGTAGCCGCTACGGTCACAGGTCGCTCCCCGACAAAATACATTTCTCTCTGCTCTTTGGCTACCTGGAAACTGTCTCCACAAGCCTTTTCAGGTAGCTCAGGTAGCAGTTACACAATGTAATAAAGCTTGGCTTCCGACATGCTTCATGTCTGCCAGACGTGACATCCTCAAAAAATGGTCCTCCACCAACCCTCCCACAATTTTGGATGTCTAACAGGATCTCATGAGTCTTCTGCATAAAGAGAAACTCGACACAGACCTACCAACTCATGGCACGCCGATGCCTTCAGAACAAATGGGCACCATTCATCGCAAAAAATCCTGCCAGTAAAAGACAAACCCGGATTCCTACCTTCATCTTTCATCAACTGACCCCCTTTAGGTCATCACCTCTCCTGATGGTTTTAAGGTCGGCCTAAACTTGGGGGGGCTTGGGATTGCACACCCTGTGTTCTGTACACTGCACACGCCTAAACTCTGCACTCTGTACATAGCACACCCCTAAACCCTACATTCTGTACATAGCGCACCCCTAAACTCTGCATTCTGTATATAGCGCAACCCTAAGCTCTGCATTCTGTACATAGCGCACCCCTAAACGCTGCACTCTGTACATAGCGCTCCCCTAAACCCTGCATTCTGTACATAGCGCACCCCTAAACCCTGAATTCTGTATGTAGCAATCTCCTAAAACTCTGCACAGTGTACACAGCACACCCCTGAACTTTGCACTCTGTATGTAATGCACTCCTGAACCCTACACTCTGTACTTAGCGCACCCTTAAACCCTGCACTCTGTACACAGCGCACCCCTGAACTCTGCACTCTGTGCGTAGCGCACTCCTAAACGCTGCATTCTTTACATAGCACACCCCTGAATCCAGTACTCTGTACATAATGTACTCCTGAACTGTGCACTCTGTACATAACACACTCCTGTACCCTGCACTCTGTATGTAGCACACCCCAGATACAACTGGCCCTTTGACTTTTTTCATATTTTTGTGATTAATAACTTACATTTTTCTAAGAGATACCACAGTTTGTACCTTTTTGGAGCCCCCTTGATGGGTGATTTTATCCCCTTTTTCTTTCCCTTTGGGGGCATCCATACTGCTGATGAAATTGAGTTTGACACCCCTTCAGTAGAGGAAGAGAGGAATAAAAAAGGCAAGGTCTCCCTGTCCATATTGCTGTAGCCCAGCACCTGGCTACACAAACACCACCTAGATGTCCTCTGTGATAGGGAGTGTCTGCTCAGCTGGAGAGAAGGACCCCTTAATTACAGGCGGACATCAAGCGCAAAGGACACCCAAATGGTTAATACGTTCAGAGAAAGAAAAAAAGACTCATAGAAGAGAGTTTATTAAAACTGGATCAGGCAGAATCTGGAGCTTCTACTTTTAGAGCCTGTGCGGGAAACAGCGGCTTCCACGCACGTACGCAGGTGTGACATTGCGGCTTCGTTGGAGGGCTTTGTTCCAAGGTAAAAAAAAAATCTGTCACTGGAGTCCTCTTCCACTCCTCCATGACGATGTCACAGAGCTGGTGGATGTTAGAGACCTTGCACTCCTCCACCTTCCGTTTGAGGATGCCCCACAGATGCTCAATAGGGTTTAGGTCTAGAGACATGCTTGGCCAGTCCATCACCTTTACCCTCAGCTTCTTTAGCAAGGCAGTGGTGGTCTTGGAGGTGTGTTTGGGGTGGTTGTCATGTTAGAGTACTGCTCTGCAGCCCACTCTCTGAAGAGAGGGGATCATGCTTTGCTTCAGTATGTCACAGTACATGTTGGCATTTATGGTTCCCTCAATGAACTGTAGCTTCCCAGTGCCGGCAGCACTTATGCAGCCCCAGACCATGACACTCCCACCATAACATCACCACAGAGACGTGTTACGTCTGTGAAGACTTCATCAGGGTACATAAATGGAGGTGGAGACACTTGTGTGAAGAAAAAGGAGAAAAGACAACCAAAGATAAATTAGCTATCACATTATGCCATTGCCTTGCAGGTTTTTTTTAAAACATCAGCACTTTACAACCGATTTCACTAAACAAGCTGAAGACAGAAGCTGATTGGTTGCCATACACAGCTGCTCCAGATTCTGCTTGCTCCAGTTTTGATAAATGTCCCTCATAATGCTCACTGTAACTACTGTTTATTGAAGTGCAGCACCCTCTAGTGTGTGCTACTAGTAGTGTTGTGTAGGAAAATCTAACCTGACTCATGCTGTAAATCTTTGAGTCTTAATTGGGTCAGGGTTATTAGAGTTCAAGGCTGAATGACTCATCCTGGCAGCTCTCTGATACCTCCACCCTGTTTCTAGAGCATTGGAGAATGTTCTGGAACTAGTGGGATGGAGTGAGGAGAAGCTGCCTTGAAGAATTATGGAACCTCAGCCAATCCCCAGGCTGGCAGGGGACTGGTAAAATCCCATAAATAGACATGGGCCATTCCAGCCAGGGAAGTCAGGTGGAAGCTGGAGATGGAGTACTGAGGAGGCTGACGGTGGTGCTTGAGGCAAACCCTCTAGTCTGGGGGGGGGGTGTTTTGCCTTGGGCCGGGGCTCGAGTGCTGGCCTGGAAAGGTCCCTACCACAAAAGTCAGAGTAGCATTTTCTTCAGAAGTGGAACTTTTAATAAGGCGTTGTCTCTGTTTTTTCTTGTCACAGTCAAGTGAGCATCCCATAAATTCCTATCCCCATCCAAGCTACTAACCCCTAACAGAACAACAAAAAAAAACAAAGCTTGAGGACTGTTACTGTGACCGAATGCAAGTGTGCTTGGCTGTGCAGCAGTGGGGAACCCTGTCATCTGCAGCTCCTACGAGGGATGTGCTACAGAAGGATAAAAACAATTTCACTTTCATGATACAGCAGAGCAGGTGGCAAAAATGCACATAATAAGTCACATATGCAATGCACACCACCCATGCTCCTGTAGACAGTTGATCAGTAGTGGCCCGTGCATTGTGGTCGCACGAGCGTCGCCCCCCCCCCCCAGCACCGCCACCGCCCTCGCTATCCATGCGCCCGGCCCCTTTCAGGACGCCGGGGGCTCATGAATTCTTACGGTGGGGGTGGGATGTGTTTTTTGAAGCACCTGATTGGAGCCAGAGGCTCTAATAGGCTTCAAAAAAGTGTTGACTTGGGGCGTAAAGCATTGCGTCCGGAGCCCACCCAGTTGTTTTGCAACAGCGAATGAATATTCGCTGTTGCATCACTGGTCCTCCTCCTGGCCAATCGGGAAGCCGGTCTGATACCCATCACCGAATTGGCGGAAAGGACAGGTGATCCTATTGGACGCCTAGGAGGAGGGGAGGAGACGCACGGCGGAAGAGATCTCAGAAGAGAAGAGATACAGGGGACGCTGCCAGATGCCCCCTGCAGCCTGATCCCCTGCCCGATGTGCCCGCTGATCCCTGATGTGCCCGCTGATCCGGCAGGTAAGTGCCAGTGGACCAGCAAATGGGGAGGGTTTGAGGTGCTGTGCAGGGGGGTGGGGGGTGGTTGTTTGCCGCCCCCCAAACAAAAATACACCAGCCGCAACTCCAGCTGATAACATCACCACAGAGACTCCTCCTTACGTGTTACGTCTGTAAAGACATCACCAAAGGACATAAATGGAGGTGGAGACACTTGTGTGAAGAAAAATTAGCTAAGGCAATCAAAAAATTAACTCCAGGCAAGTTATATTTTTAAATAGATACATTGGTCCAGCTTGGACCAATGTAACTATGTATATACTATACCTGTCTGATCCCACGGGAAGCTATAAATCACTTAAGTAGACACTGCTACAACAGCGCTACTACAGCATTCTCTGATTGGGTGAGGTGGAGAGGGCAGTGATGTCACAATCTCCACCTCTTCCAATCAGAGAACCCTTTGCATTCATTCTGAAAGTGCAAAGCATTATCTTAATTCAGCCCGCGCCCATCCTCCCGTGTTCATAATGCATAAGCCAGCCGCTCAGCATGGGACCCAGAAGCAAGTGGAGATAACTGTAGTAGCGGTGTAGGAGCGGTGTCTACTTCAGTGATTTCCAACTTCTAGAGGGGTCCCACAGGTATGGTATATACATAGTTACATTGCTCCAAGTTAACTATTTAAAAAATATACCATATCTGGATGGAATATTTTTGTTCAATTAAGCAGCTTAGTTAATCGATGTGGCCAGTTGTAAGCTTTAGGCTAACCCTGTACTCCTGCTGCGGTAAGACAGTTATTTCCCTTGGCTAAATTATAATAGTGTCTACAAAGTTATATCTTGAGGTTTGGAATTACAAATGTCAGAGTAATATAAAAGTGTTTCCATTTTATTAAAATAAATTACAACAAGTGTAGGCCTCTTATGGATACCGAGGAGCCGGAGATGCCCGGGCCTGCTAGGAATTCAGTCCTAACCTTTGTGTTCATTATGGAAAAAAGTTAATAAAGTCAGAAGATACTTTTTCGTTCCTTGGAACCTATGGCGGGTTGCATTAACTTCCTTATTGGTATTTCATTTTACTCTGTGATGTATCATTATAATAAGTACTTGTTTCGGCACCAGCTGAGGTCATCCTCGTCCCTCTGAGGAAATTAACGTCAAACGTTTTTTTCCACATTACCTAAGAAACACTTACAGGAACCTGAAAAAAAGGGCAGCAAAGTTTTGTGTCCAATATCAACTACTGAAAGCATTCCAAAGCCAAACTTTTCATCTAAATATTGTTCAATATTATTTCAGATTTAAGGAAATTTAAGGTCCTTAGAGATGGAAGATCTGGTCTGAACTAGAAGCAGATAGCAGAGGACTGATGAGCCAGAACAGTGATGCAAAAAGTCTTAAAACAACACTGACACTTGGGGATCCAGAACAATGACACTCTGACACTTGGGGATCCAGAACAATGACACACTGACACTTGGGGCTCCAGAACAATGGGACACTGACACTTAGGGCTCCAGAACAATGGCACACTGACACTTGAGGAACCAGAACAATGACACACTGACACTTTGGGAATCAGAACAATGACACTCTGACAATTGGGGCTCCAGAACAATGACACACTGACACTTAGGGCTCCAGAACAATGGCACACTGACACTTGAGGAACCAGAACAATGACACACTGACACTTTGGGAATCAGAACAATGACACACTGACACTTGGTGGTCCCAAAACAAAAATAAACCCTGATATTTGGGGTCTCAGAACAATGACACTGACACTTGGGGATCCAGAACAATGACACCCTGATAATTGGGAGTCCAGAACAAAAAACCCCCTGATATTTGGGGTCCCAGGAGAATTACACACTGACACTTGGGGAACTAGAACAATCACACACTGACACTTGGGGATCCAGAACAATGACACCCTGACACTTGAGAATCCAGAACAATGACACCCTGACCATTGGGAGTACAGAACAAAAAAAACCCCTGACATTTAGGGTCCCAGAATGACACACTGACGCTTGGGAATCCAGAACAAAAAAAAACCCTGATATTTGGGGGTCAAAGAACAATGACACACTGACACACGGGAAACCAGAACAATGACACACTGACACTTGGGAAACCAGAACAATGATACGCTGATGTTGGGGATCCAGAACAATGACACACTGACACTTGGGGGTCCCAGAACAATGGCACACTGACACTTGGGGAACCAGAACAATGACACTCTGGCATTTGGGGATCCAGAACGATGAAACACTGATACGTGGGGATCCAGAGCAATGACACCCTGACACTTGGGAGTCCAGAACAAAAAAAAACCCTGATATTTGGGATCCCAGAACAATGACACACTGACACTTGGGGGACCAGAAAAATGACACACTGAGACGTGGGATCCCAGAACAATGACACACTGACACTTGGGGCTCCAGAACAAAAAAAACATATTTGGGGGTCCCAGAATAATGACACACTGACACTTGGGGCTCCTGAACAAAAAAAGAAAACCTGATATTTAAGGGTCCTAAAACAATGACACACTGACACTTGGGGGCCACAGAACAATGACACCCTGATGCTTGGGAGTCCAGAACAAAAAAAACCCTGATATTTGAGGGTCTCAGAACAATGACACACTGACACTTGGGGATCCAGAACAATGACTTACTGATGCTTGGGAGTCCAGAAAAAAATATATTTTGGGGTCCCAGAACAATTACACCCTGAAGCTTGGGAATCCAGAACAAAAAAAAAAAAACCCTGATATTTGGGGGTCCCAGAACAATGACACACTGACACTTGGGAAACCAGAAAAATGACACGCTGACACTTGGGGCTCCAGAACAAAAAAAACCCTGATATTTGGGGGTCCCAGAACAATGACACACTGACACTTGGACTTGGGGAACCAGAACAATGACACCCTGACGCTTGGGAGTCCAGAACAAAAAAAACCCTGATATTTGAGGGTCCCAGAACGATGACATACTGACACACTGACACTTGGGGGTCCAGAACAATGACACTCTGACACTTGGGGAACCAGAATAATGACACCCTGATGCTTGGGAGTCCAGAACAAAAAGAAAACCCCGCCATTTGTGGGTCCCAGAACAATGACAGTGTATGTTGGAAAAGTACGCAATTTTGCATGCATTGCATGAAAAAATGTGAAGCTAGGCTAGATAACACCTTGTATAAAAACTTGATTAAATGAAAAACTGATTATGGAAAAAGACTTAATGTTTTTAGAGCAAAATTTTCATAAAATAATAATAAAAAAAGTCAGTGGTTCTACTTATCACTGAAATAGGAGAGAGCAAAATCATCCAGGAGGTCGATTTGAGTGGCACTGTGTAATATTAATGCATGATATTCGGATTGCAGACACAAACTCTGCATGTTCCCCACGGTAAGCGAAAAAAATTAAAGCGACGTGATATGAAAAGCCGGGGAAATGGTGACAATTTAACAGCCTGGCAGCCTGGTTTTGTGATGAATTTATGTATTCGGAGTTTGTGTACAGAGTCTGCGGGGCACTCAGACAATGTCGCCTCCGGCATCGCCTTGAATGCGGTAGCGCAATCTTCTATTACTGGGCTGGATGGATCTTACACAATCAGCCTGTATCGAGTTTCGCAGTGAAACGTCTGCCGCTATTTACAGTTGTCCAAGTTTAATCCGACTGTGGCGGGATGTTGGACTGAAGCGTAGGCACCGTCTTTTAGATGTGAGAGAGGATGTGGGGGGATCATCTGGAGGAACAAAAACACATTTGCAGCCACCAGATTTCAGTGGGACATCGTTCTGACGCAGGTCAAAGAATAAATGTTTCTCTTGGATTGATTGTAGCTGAAAATCCTTTTCCTCTGTTCAATCTGATTTTATTGAATCAAAGATGTGGGTTCATAGAAAAGAAACTTTCTGTAAATAAAAGATATAACAAAGTATAAATTTTGATATACAATTTGGTACAAAAACAAGTCATATCCAAAGTACAAGAATGTACCAAAGGAGGTAAACACTCACCGGTCACTTTATGAGGTGCACTTTGCTAGTAGGGGGTTGGCCCTCCTTTAATAGGTCCCCCTTGTTAGTAGAGGGTTGGCCCTCCTTTAATAGGTCCCCCTTGCTAGTAGTGGGTTGGACCCCCTTTATTAGGTCCCCCTTGCTAGTAGTGGGTTGGACCCCCTTTATTAGATTCCCATTGCTAGTAGTGGGTTGGACCCCCTTTATTAGGTTCCCCTTGCTAGTAGTGGGTTGGACACCCTTTATTAGGTTCCCCTTGCAAGTAGTGGGTTGGACCCCCTTTATTAGATCCCCCTTGCTAGTAGTTGGTTGGACCCCCTTTATTAGGTTCCCCTTGCTAGTAGTGGGTCGGACCCCCTTTTGCCTTCATTCTTGGTGGCATAGATACAACAAGGTGCTAGAAACGTTCCTCAGAGATTTTTCTCTATAGGGACATGATAATATAACCCAGTTGCTGCAGATTTGGATTGAGATGTGGTGAGTGTGGAGGCCATTGGAGTACAGAGACCTCATTGTCCAGTGGTGAGATGATTGGAGCTTTGTGACATGGTGCATTATCCTGCTGGAAGGAACCATCAGAAGATGGGGACACTATAGTCATAAAGGGATGGACATGGTCATCAACAATACTCAGGAAGGCCGTGGTGTTTAAACCATGCTCAGTTGGTACTAAGGGGCCCAAAGTGTGCCAAGAAAATATCCCCCCCACACCATTACACCCCCACCACCAGCCTGAACCGGTGATACCCCATCCCCCACACCATTACACCCCAACCACCAGCCTGAACCGGTGATACAAGGCAGGATGGATCCATGCGCCAAATTCTGACCCCACCATCTGAATGTCGCAGCTGAAATCCAGACTCATCAGACCAGACAACGTTTTTCCAATCTTCTATTGTCCAATTTTGGGGAGCCTGTGCGAATTGTAGCCTCAGTTTCCTTTTCTCAGCTGACAGGAGTGGCACCCGGTGTGGTCTTCTGCTGTTGTAGCTCATCTGCTTCAAGGTTGGATGTGTTGTGCGTTCAGAGATGGAATTCTGCATACCTTGGATGTAACGAGTGGTTATTTCAGTTACTGTTGCCTTTCTATCATCTGGAACCAGTCTGCCCATTCTCCTCTGATCTCAACAAAGCATTTTCCTCCACACAACTGACTGCCGCTCACTGGATATTTTCTCTTTTTTGGACCATTCTCTGTAATGAGACATAAGTTTGACTCAAACATTGGGTGTTTGTTTGTTCTAAAATGAAACAAACATATGGGGCGTTCGCGGGAAATTCAAACGCCACAGAATCCCCCATAATGCACTGCGAGATCGAGATAGATTGAACTAGATTAGGCAGGCAGGTTATTTAGTGGCAGTGTATTTGATATATATAGTCTAGCACCAATATTTAAAAAGGGCCCAAAAAGGTCCCCCCCAAAACACCTTGTCCCCATGTTGATGGGGACAAGGGCCTCATCCCCACAACTCTTGCACCGTGGTTGTGGGGGTCTGTAGGCGGGGGGATTATCAGAATCTGGAAGCCCCCTTTAACAAGGGGGCCCCCAGATCCTGCCCCCCCATTCACCAAAAAAAGTGTCAATAAAAGTTAAAATGCAGGAGACAGTTTGGGACAAGTCCTTTATTTAAAAAAAAAATGTCCTGCGATGCCCATCCATCTTCGATCACAGCGCAGATGAATCGAGAAAAAAAAATAATGAAAAAACCCCGCCCTCTGCTATATAAGTGCTGTCAGCGCACAAAAGGCTCCAGTTGGCAGAAGCCTCCCATAGAGTTTATGCAGGAAGGCTTCCCAGGGGTTACGTACAAGCTGCTTAGACGTAGCTAGGCAGATTTGATTCCAGGCAGGTTGGTCCAGAGTTATGCTTAAATCGGCTTTCCACTTCGATATGTGAAAGAGTGTGTGGGCCCATGCCATCCAAGAGCAAGGCGCTGTGACGGGAGTCACTTTGGGCGGGGGGCTTGTGGAGCCCAGCTTGCCTTGGATAGAATATTAGTTTAGTGTCAGTCTAGGGATAGTGTGAGTGTAGTGAGGAGGACCATCATTCAGCTTTGCATAGTGTGCAGCTAGAGTAGGGACAGCTCAGATAGTTTCAGTGTAGTGTAGTGAGACCGTGTCATTCATACATACTGTACATTAGTGTAGAGTAGGGACAGCCCAGATAGTTCCAGTGTAGTGTAGTGGGACCGTGTCAGTAATCTTGACATTAGTGTATAGCTAGAGTAGGGACAGTTCAGATAGCTTCAGTGCAGTGATGGTTGAACACCGTCTATTTACTGACAGTTTAACGCCATTTACTTCTGTGTGCGTTACTGCCAGTTTAACGCTGTATCGTTTTGTGTGCGTTAATGCCAGTTTAACGCCATATAGTTTTGCGTGCATTACTGCCAGTTTAACGCCATATAGTTCTGTGTGCGTTACTGCCAGTTTAACGCCATATAGTTTTGAGTGATTTACTGCTAGATTTATGCCATATAGTTCTGTGTGCGTTACTGCCAGTTTAACGCCATATAGTTTTGCATGTGTTACTGCCAGTTTAACGCCATATAGTTCTGTGTGCACTACTGCCAGTTTAACGCCATATCGTTTTGCATGCGTTACTGCCAGTTTAACGCCATATAGTTCTGTGTGCATTACTGCCAGTTTAACGCCATATAGTTCTGTGTGCGTTACTGCCAGTTTAACGCCATATCGTTTTGTGTGCGCTACTGACAGTTTAACGCCATATAGTTCTCTGTGTCACTGTACGTTTGGTACATTATATTGCAGTATATTATAGCGTATCTGTGGAGTGTGTCTGTGTAGTGTGCGTATGCAAATTAAAGTGCACCAAACACCTCTTTACATTGATTAAAGTGCATCTACGTACAGATTTCAACTTCTTCTTTACATTTTCTTATAAGCATCACCCCTCCCTCCCAATAATGTCTGGGAGAACAACAAGGAGAGGCAGACGTTCCTTTGGCACTGTAAGGGGGCCAGCAACAAATGTGTCCACAGGCAAAGGTGGAGGTGGTGGTCAGTCCTCAGGCAGGGCATCATTTCCTCTGTTTAGTGAGTTTGCCCGTGCTATCCAGCTATCCAGCCACAGCATGCAGAGGAGGTGGTAGACTGGCTTTCTAAACCTCCCTCATCCTCCTTATCCTCTGTCACACAAGCAGAGACAAGTGTGCAGTCCCCTGCAGTTGCCAGAGTGGATAAACCTGCCTCCTTGTCCACAAAGAGTAATGTTTCAGCACCTGTTGGACATATGCACATCATTGCAATTTTTTACAGCAAGGCCAATTCTTGCTTTTATCAAGAGCACCTCTATAGGGTTACGGTGGGAAGGCGCCACCGACACCCAAAGACCAATTTTTAACGCACCCGATACTTCTATCCAAAGTCCAAGTTACACCAGAATATATCCAAAAAAATCTCCAATCTTGTTCCCAGTGCACTACATTGTGGCCTCATCATACACACTGGCTCCCCAGCTGTTGCTGAGCAAAATAAAGGCAGCTTGCAGGGAAAATGTCATTTTTTTTGGCTTTATAAATGCAATTATTGCTGCAGCAGATTCTAGACATTGTACAGATCTGCCACTTTACAGTTAGACTAAGGTGACCCCCCCCCCCCCGGCACTATATTGGCTTTCACTTTAAAAATCAAAAAATCACTGCTCATTCCCGGAAGATTTTACACCTTTCCTGACCAGAGCACTTTTTGCGATACTGCTTTGTGTCGCTTTAACTGACAATTGCGCGGTCGTGCGACTTTGCATCCAAACAAAATTGATGTCCTTTTTTTCCCCACAAATAGGGCTTTCTTTTGGTGGTATTTTATCACCTCTGCGGTTTTTATTTTTTGCGCTATAAACAAGAAAGTAGCGACAATTTTAAAAAAAAGCAATATTTTTTACTTTTTGCTATTCTAAATATCCCCTAAAAATATATAAAAAAACTATTTTTTTTCCTCAGTTTAGGCCGATATGTATTCTTCTACATATTTTTGGTAAGAAAAAAAATGGCAATAAGCATATATTGATTGGTTTGCGCAAACGTTATATCGTCTACAAAATAGGGGATAGTTTTAAGGCATTTTTATTACTCATTTTTTTATTAGTAATGGCGGCAATCTGCAATTTTTATCGTGACTGCGACATGGCGGCGGACACATCAGGAACTTTTGACACTATTTTGGGACCATTGTCATTTATACAGCAATCAGTGCTATAAAATGCACTGATTTCTGTGTAAATGACACTGGCAGGGAAGGGGTTAAACACAGGGGGGGGGGGCGATCAAGGGGTTAAGTGTGTCCTAGGGAGTGATTCTGTGGGGGGGATGGGCTACCACTCACATGACAGCGATCACTGCGCCCGATGACAGGGAGCAGTGATCTCAGTCATGTCACAAGGCAGAACAGGGAAACACCTTTTTTACATAGGCATCTCCCCGTTCTGCGGCTCCCTGACACGATCTCTGATTTCTTTTTCTCACTGCACTTGTGGAGACCACAGGTGACCCATGATGCCTAATTGGTCTATTCATTGATTAATTGACATCTGCTGATTGTGTGGTCACATGGTTTGCAATTTTTATTACTTATTTCACTTTGATTTTTGTGATTGTTAGCTATGACTAAGCACTCCTTGTAGTGCGAAATGCGTAAGCTTTGTTCCACTTTTGGATGATACCTTATTGAATAAAGGCAAATATCTTTGGAGTGCGGCTGTCCAGAATTTCTTTGATGTCTAATTGCCATAGCATTGCCAGCACCTGGACTTCTAGACTGAAGGAGATGCCTTTTACCTTGATCTGATGCACATGGAGCGGGTATACTCTTCCCCCCCCCCCGTGACACGATCGCCCGGACACCAGTGGACATTGAGTCCGCTGGTCCTGCGGGCACGGTCACGCCATACACAGTGCGTACGCGCGCACGCTATCTAGCCCCACCAATTAAAGGGGATGTACAGGTTTGCCCACTGCTGTCATTGTGCCGATGTATATCGGTGTGCAGCGGTCAGCAAGTGATTAAAAATTATGTTTTTCGCAAACTTTTTTTTTATTGATACATGTCCCCCCAGGGCAGGACCTGGACCCCTTTAACCTTGTATGCCCAATTACTTGCATATAAGCCTTCAAAATGGGTACTTTTGATTTTTGACGTTCGGGTCCCATTGACTTGAATGGGATTCGTTATTCGGGTATGAACTTTCGCGGTGTTAAAAAGTTCTGGTTGCGAACTGAACAGGGGTCCTTTCGGCCCCATCCCTAATCCCTAAACAGGGGGTGGGTTGTAGTTTGCTTGATAAAGGGAATTGAAAGATGGCGGGGTAAGGCGAACTCCGAGGTACAGTAAAGAGGCTGGCCAATGGCCATGAAAAGTTGTCGTAAGCCTTGGACCCCTTGAAGTGCAAAGACAACTTTAATCAAGGGCTTGTATAGCTGCAGGAGGTATTGGACAGAACTGCGTTTCATGTCGGTGTTTGGATCTCACAGAAGGAGGTCATTGGTGGAGATGCGCTCCATCCAAAAATTTAAAAAAAAAGCCGGCAGATGAACAGATATTCACATCTCACATCAAGGAATGTCTCCTTCCGTTCAGTTTTCCTTTAATTTGTATGAATCTGGAGGAGAATCAGAAAAGTAGGAATGTTAACGCCAGGCGAGCGTTTGAGAAATAAAGTCTGTATCAGGATTATGATCATTAGCAGATTAGAAGGCTTGAGTCCTAATAACTGGAAATCCTCAGATTAGCTATTCAGAGGAAAATATACCATAATTAGCCAACCAGCAAAACCAAAGCTTAACAGATTATCTTCACTTTCAAGGAATAAAAAGCAGCTTTTGCGACATTGTTCTGAAGCCCATTTCATGTTCCAGCGCCTGGTAACGGTTACAACAAAATCCCCTTTCTCCGAAATCATGGGGTGATTATACTGTACAATGTCAATGTAAATTCCAGGCTTGTTAAGAAAGAAGCAAAATCTCTGCAGGTCAAAATTTTTGCAAACTTTGCTACAAATCCTTCATTGATTTCTCAACTTCTAAAGAACATTCAGATACGCCAAGCAACTTTCCAAAACGTAACATTTTACATCTGTATTTTCTTCTTTATACAGGTGCCAAAGAAAACAAAATGAAGAAATTATCTTAACCGCTTCAGCCCCGGAAGATTCAGCTGCTGAATTACCGGGCCATTTTTTTTGCGATCGGCGTCGCTTTAACTGACAATGGCGCGGTCGTGCGACGTCGCTCCCAAACAAATTTGACGTCCTTTTTCTCCCACAAATAGAGATTTCTTTTGGTGGTATTTGATCATCTCGGCGTTTTTTATTTTTTGCGCTATAAACAAAAAATGCGTCACTATTGAAAAAAACACAATATTTTGTACTTTTTGCTATAATAAATATCCCAATTTTTTTTTGAAAAAGCAATTTTTTTCCTCAGTTTAGGCCGATATGTATTCTTCTACATATTTTTGGTAATAAAAATCGCAATAAGCGTATATTGATTGGTTTGGGCAAAAGTTATAGCGTCTATGAAACAGGGGATAGATTTATCCATTTTTATTATTAATTTTTTTTTTTTACCAGTAATGGCAGCGATCTGCGATTTTTAGTGTGACTGCGACAATATGGCGGACACATTGAACAATTTTGACACTCATTTTTGGGACCATTGGTATTTATACAGCGATCAGTGCTATAAAAATGCATTGATTACTGTAAAAATGTCAATGGCAGGGAAGGGGATAACATTAGGGGGGGCGATTAGGGGGTTAATTGTGTTCCCTGCTACCTGTTTTAACTGAAGGGGGGTGGGACTTGCTAGGGGAAGAGATAGATCACTGTTCAGGACATACAGTAATATAAGATATTAAAAGGACTACCTCCTGTAAATATCTAATTGGACAGGAGGATAGTGGGGGTGGTTAAGAATGGGTCTGGATCAATGTGTAAAAAGGACACACAGGAGGGAATTTATCCATATTCGCTGTTGGTTCAAGCCTGGTGGCTCTCAGAGCCGCATGGCTATCTCTTTTTACCATCTGAGCCTAGCTGATGATACAAAATCTGGAGGAAAGCATTGTGATGAGTATCTTTGATATTCTTGTATTATAGGTTCTGTTGGTATATGTAATATCTTTGTTTAGTATTTTTATGTTAGCGTTTCCTATTTTCTTGAGAAATAAATAAGACTTTGTTTTATTAAGCCGTGTGCTTGGTTTCATAGCTTGTATTATTGTGATATCAACAGTAACATGTGATCAGAATTTCAATAGACTAGCTAACTAGGGGATTAGACAAGTTAATACATAGAGAGAATCCGTAACCAGAGAGAGATCACTGTTCATACTTTGTATGAACACATGATCAGTCTCTTCTCACCTCAGAGAACCGGGATCTCTGTGATCCCGGTTCTTGCCGTGTCACGAGCGATTGCACATCGGCTCCTGGGGCGGGCAGCTGTCGTGCGCACGCCCCTAGTGGCCACAGGGTGAAGCAACGTAAGGTAACGTAGTTTTGCCCAGCCGTGCCATTATGACGCAGTACAACTGCAGCGGCTGGTTGGCAAGTGGTTAAAAGGTTAATAATAGTTTGTGTCCCTGAAAAGTTCTGAGTTTAATCAAGTGGGCATCCCATAATACCTTCAACCCAATGCTGTCCCTAGAGGCCAATACAGCAGGACAGAGAGTAATATAAAATATTAAAAGGACTACCTCTTGGCAATATCTCAGTGGACAGGAGGATAGTGGGGGTGGTTACGAATGAGTCTGGAAGAATGTGTAAAAAGGGCACACAGGAGGGAATTCGTCCCTTTTCGCTGTTGGTTCAAGCCTGGTGGCTCTCAGAGCCGCATGGCTATCTCTTTTTACCATCTGAGCCTAGCCGATGATACCAAACCTCGAGGAAAGCATTGTGATGAGTATCTTTGATATTCTTGTATTATATGTTCTGTCGGTATATGTTATATGTAATATCTTTCTTTAGTATTTTTATGTTAGCGTTTCCTATTTTCTTGAGAAATAAATAAGACTTTGTTTTATTAAGCAGCGTGCTTGGTTTCATAGCTTGTATTATTGTGATATCAACAGTAACATGTGATCAGAATTTCAATAGACTAGCTAACTAGGGGAATAGACAAAGTTGATCAAAGGATGATCAAAGGATCAACAGGCACCTAGAGATGATACATGGACAATGCTGCCCCTAGAGGCCAATACAGCAGGACATACAGTAATATAAGATATTAAAAGGACTACCTCCTGTAAATATCTAATTGGACAGGAGGATAGTGGGGGTGGTTAAGAATGGGTCTGGATCAATGTGTAAAAAGGACACACAGGAGGGAATTTATCCATATTATCCATATTCGCTGTTGGTTCAAGCCTGGTGGCTCTCAGAGCCACATGGCTATCTCTTTTTACCATCTGAGCCTAGCCAATGATACAAAATCTGGAGGAATGCATTGTGATGAGTATCTTTGATATTCTTGTATTATATGTTCTGTTGGTATATGTAATATCTTTGTTTAGTATTTTTATGTTAGCGTTTCTTGAGAAATAAATAAGACTTTGTTTTATTAAGCCGTGTGCTTGGTTTCATAGCTTGTATTATTGTGATATCAACAGTAACATGTGATCAGAATTTCAATAGACTAGCTAACTAGGGGATTAGACAAGTTAATACATAGAGAGAATCCGTAACCAGAGAGAGATCACTGTTCATACTTTGTATGAACACATGATCAGTCTCTTCCCACCTCAGAGAACTGGGATCCCCTAGTGGCCACAGGGCGAAGCGACGTAAGGTAATGTAGTTTTGCCCAGCCGTGCCATTATGACGCAGTACAACTGCAGCGGCTGGTTGGCAAATGGTTAAAAGGTTAAAAATAGTTTGTGTCCCTGAAGAGTTCTGAGTTTAATCAAGTGGGCATCCCATAATACCTTCAACCCTTCCAAGTTCAATTCCCCTAAAAAAAACACCAAAACAAAGCTGCAAGGACTGACTCTTGTCTCCAGCGTATGGTGAAAAAATTCTGTGTGCCTGGCTGTGCAGGGTGGGAGATACCAACATTCACCAGAAGCTCCTGCGGGGGTAGCGCTACACTTAGCAATTAAGTCAAAATGTTGATACAATTAAAAGAATTGCAATCGATTAGATCCAGGTTTATTTTATACATTCCATCATGTGCAGATACCTTCAATATCAGTCTGTAACAACACCTCAACGCGTTTCAACTCATAAAGAGTCTTCATCAGAAGGTAAAGCTGAAACTAGTTATGAGTTTAAACGCATTGAGTTGTTGGTACTTGGAGGTATCTGCACATGATGGCATAGTTTTTAGAGCTAACATGTTTCACCCTTTGTTTATATTCAGCTGCCATCTGGCCATCTGTCAGTTGTGAAGAGAGTCTATCTGTTGACATAGGCTGTGTTGGCAAACCCAGCATCCATTGTGATTGACAATGGATCTACATTGCTGAACAATGTGATTGAAGATGGATTTATACCGTGGGACTATTTTTAAGTAACCACTTGCCGCCCGCCGGCAGTAGTTTTACTGCTAGTGGGCGGCAGTTCCAAGCCAGGCAACATAACTTCACGGCTTGCTTCTCGTGACTCGTGCTGAAGTCAGCTGATTAGTTGTGGCCAATCACACACAGATTTCTGTGTTTACAAAAACACAGAACTCTGTGTACTATGAACAGAGATCTGGCTGTTTTGCAGGGGGAAAAAAATTAAAGATAGTTAAAAGGGTTTTAAAGTCTTCAGGCTTTTTACCTTAATGCATATGCATTAACTGTTTGCCGACCGCCGCACACAGATGTACGTCGGCACAATGGCACAGGCAGGCAAATGGGCGTACAGGTACGTCCCTTTGAATTTGCCGCCTTTCGGGCATGCCCACGCGCCCGCTGCACGCCGAGGGAGTGTGCCCGCAGGTCCTGGGAACTCGATGTTCTCCGGCGGCCCACGATTGCGATGTGGAGAGGTAGAACGGGGAGATGCCTATGTAAACAAGGCATTTTCCCGTTCTGCCTTGTGTCATGACAGAGATCTACCACTTCCTGTCATCGGGAGCAGTGATCGCTGTCATGTCCTAGGTAGCCCCCCCCCACAGTTAGGATCACTCCCTAGGACACACTTAACTCCTTCATTGCCACCTAGTGTTTAACCCCTTCACTGCCAGTGTCATTTACACAGTAATCAGTGCATTTTTATAGCACTGATCGCTGTATAAATGACAATGGTCCCAAAATAGTGTCAAAAGTGTCCGATGTGTCGGCCATGATGTTGCAGTAATGATAAAAATTGCAGATCGCCACCATTACTAATAAAAAAAAATGAATAATAAAAATGCCATAAAACTATCCCCTATTTTGTAGACGCTATAACTTTTTTGCAAACTAATCAATATATGCTTATTGCGATTTTTTTTGTACCAAAAATATGTAGAAGAATACATATCAGCCTAAACTGAGGAAAACATTGTTTTTTATATATTTTTGGGGGATATTTATTATAGCAAAAAGTAAAAAATATTGTGTTTTTTTTTTCAAAATTGACGCTCTTTTTTTGTTTATAGAGCAAAAAATAAAAACGCAGAGGTGATCAAATACCACCAAAAGAAAGCTCTATTTGTGGGGAAAAAAAAGGACGTAAATTTTGTCTGGATGCAACGTCGCACGACTGCGCAATTGTCAGTTAAAGCGACGCAGTGCCGAATTGCAAAAAGTGCTCTGGTGAGGAAGGGGGGTGAAATCTTCCGGGGCTGAAGCGGTTAAGGTGAAAAACCTTCTGTGCTGCAGCTCCCCCCCTCCCAGGCACCCCCTTTTCCTTACCTGAGCCCGATTTGATCCAGCGATGTGCTCCAGTCTCCAGTGCGCCGTCTCTCTCCTCATTGGACAGATTGATAGCAGCAGGAGCCATCGTCTGCTGTCAATCAAAAGCTCTGACATGGGAGCAGGGGGGTGGGGCTGACTCCTGCTGTCTGTGTCAATGGACGCAGCAGCAGGGCGGGACTTGGGAGCGAGCCCACATGGGTGCCCCCATGGAAAGCGGCTTTCTGTGGGGGCACCCGATGAAGAGGAGGGGCATGGAGCACCTGTGGGGGGACCCCAGAAGTAGAGGATCGGAGCTGCTCTGTGCAAAACCATTGCACAGAGCAGGTAAGTATAGGCATGTTTGTTATTTTATTATTTTATTTTTTAATCAAAGGTTTGCAAACACTTTAAGTAAAAGCAGCATACATTACACATGGTCAGGCAAATGGTTAACCATTTGATCGTCCCTAGATGTTAACCCCTTCCCAGCCATTGTCATTAGTACAGTGACAGTGTATAGTATTATCACCGATCATTGTATTAGTGTCACTGTCGACATCAATGTCAGTTAGTGAGTTAGTGTACCACCCAGTCAGTGTCAATTAGTCAGTTAAATCATTTGGTGGAGGGGGGTGATGGTGTGGGGTTGGTGGTTGTTTTTCACGGGTTGGGCTTGGCCCCTTAGTTCCAGTGAAGGGAACTCTTAAGGCATCAGCATACCAAGACATGTTGGACAATTCCATGCTTCCAACTTTCTGGAAAAAGTTTGGGGATGGCCCCTTCCTGTTCCAACATGGCTGTGCAACAGTGCACAGAGCAAGATCCATAAAGACATGGGTGAGTGAGTTTGGGGTGGAAGAAATTGACTGGCCTGCACAGAGTCCTGACCTCAACTTGATAGAACACCTTTGGGATGAATTAGAGTGCCGAATGTGAGTCAGACCTTCTCGTCCAACATCAGTGCCTGACCTCACAATTGCGCTTCTTGGAAGAATGGTCAAACATTCCCTTAGACACACTCCTAAACCTTGTGGACAGCCTTCCCAGAAGAGTTGAAGTTGTTATAGCTGCAAAGGGTGGGCCAACTCAATATTGAACCCTACGGACTAAGACTGGGATGCCATTAAAGTTCATGTGCGTGTAAAGGCAGGCGTCCCAACATTTTTGGTACTATAGTGTAACTTTAAAAAGACAAAAGTGACTGGTGCCCAATATTCTTTCTCGGTCCCTCTATTTTAGCCATGGACTTTAGCCCTGGGGTGAAATGCTAGCCCACCTCTGCCTCTGGAGGTGCTATCCTGCCTTTGGGGTGCTACATTAAGATTTTATTTTTGCATTGGTACATTTTCCAGAGCGAAGTGCCCAGCCCCCCCATTGGAAGGCAACATGGTCTAATGTCATATTTCTGGGGTTTCTACATCTGTTTCCTATTCCCAAAGATCAGCCATGCTGATACTTGCAGTTCCATGGCTTTAAAGGGTAAAGGTCTGACGTTATTTCTGGTTGATACAACCAAGCATTTGCTGTCCTGGGGGCGGCCTGGAATGTCTTTGAATGGCTCTATGCTCCGGACCGTCTGTTGCTATAACGCAAACTTGAAGGCGACCATAGCTGACAGGATGATTGATGACGGCGGGTGACAAAGATCAAAGGATCAACAGGCACCTACAGATGATACATGGACAATGCTGCCCCTAGAGGCCAATACAGCAGGACAGACAGTAATATAAGATATTAAAAGGACTACCTCTTGGCAATATCTCAGTGGACAGGAGGATAGTGGGGGTGGTTACGAATGAGTCTGGATGAATGTGTGAAAAGGGCACACAGGAGGGAATTCATCCCTTTTCGCTGTTGGTTCAAGCCTGGTGGCTCTCAGAGCCGCATGGCTATCTCTTTTTACCATCTGAGCCTAGCCGATGATACCAAACCTCGAGGAAAGCATTGTGATGAGTATCTTTGATATTCTTGTATTATATGTTCTGTCGGTATATGTTATATCTAATATCTTTCTTTAGTATTTTTATATTAGCGTTTCCTATTTTCTTGAGAAATAAATAAGACTTTGTTTTATTAAGCAGCGTGCTTGGTTTCATAGCTAACCTTGTATTATTGTGATATCAACAGTAACATGTGATCAGAGTTTCAATAGACTAGCTAAATAAGGGAATAGACAAAGTTGATCAAAGGATGATCAAAGGATCAACAGGCACCTAGAGATGATACATGGACAATGCTGCCCCTAGAGGCCAATACAGCAGGACATACAGTAATATAAGATATTAAAAGGACTACCTCCTGGAAATATCTAATTGGACAGGAGGATAGTTGGGGTGGTTAAGAATGGGTCTGGATCAATGTGTAAAAAGGGCACACAGGAGGGAATTTATCCATATTATCGATATTCGCTGTTGGTTCAAGCCTGGTGGCTCTCAGAGCCACATGGCTATCTCTTTTTACCATCTGAGCCTAGCCGATGATACAAAATCTGGAGGAATGCATTGTGATGAGTATCTTTGATATTCTTGTATTATATGTTCTGTTGGTATATGTAATATCTTTCTTTAGTATTTTTATGTTAGCGTTTCCTATTTTCTTGAGAAATAAATAAGACTTTGTTTTATTAAGCCGTGTGCTTGGTTTCATAGCTTGTATTATTGTGATATCAACAGTAACATGTGATCAGAATTTCAATAGACTAGCTAACTAGAGGATTAGACAAGTTAATAATTAGAGGGAATCCGTAACCACCCTCGAATAATATTTGATATTCCAATTACTTCACCCCCTTACCCTTTGTTTGCCAATCCCTTGCCCCTTGCCTATTAGCCTTGAAAATGGTAGAATTGATTTTTGAAGATTTGCCTTCCATTGACTTCAGTGGGCTTTGCATAAAATTTTGCAGTTTGTGAATTTTTGGACGTGTTCACCTAACGTGACTGCAAATCGAATGCAAAGAAATTAGCCCAACCGCTACAGCCAGCTCTCTGATGGAGGTGTCTTATAAAGATATTGTACTTCTCTCGGGTTATTATTATCATGTAGTGGAATATTCACAATACCCTCTTAGTAAAAATCAGACAAAGCCGTTTGTGCCGTCTCATCAACTCAGATGAAATGAGACATTTCGAGGAGAAAGTTAGAAACATGGTTCTGTGAACAGAACGAAAAGGTTGTGGTCCTTATCAAAGAACTGTGTATATAAAAGCCCATCTGATAATTGAAGTGTACATTATGCCGAGAGCTTCAGCTGAAGCACCTAATCCTCGGCGTACCCTCCTGTACTCCTCCCTGTGCTACCACATACAATGGCGCTATTAGTCGTATTGTGGTAGTCAGATGTCGTTTTGAATGTCGTGGTTTACAAAGATACAAAACAAGCAACAATGTCATTTCCGGAAACATGTTATAAAAAAACATGTTACTAGTAAATAATTCTAAGGATAAATGAAATGTAAACAATTTATTCCTGCCATATTTAAAGCGGAGTTCCATCCAAAAGTGGAACTTTAGGTTATCTGCCCCCCCCCCCCCCCCCCCCAGTGCCACATTTGCCACTAGACATGTGTGATTAGTTTTTTTTTTTTTTTTTTTGCCACATCAGTGAACTTTATCCAGAGACTACTTTCAGAATGATACTCATATATGTCTCTAATCTAGTCGCATCATTGTGGCCTTTCAAGATTTTTTCCCCTTTTTTTTTTTTTTCCCCCTTTTGAAATTTTTAAAGGTAGTGTATTACAATTTACATTACAGTATGTAGAAGGTAACAAAAGCCCCAAACTATAGATCACATGTCATATAACCTATACCTCAAAGCCAATTGACCGCATATCTTGTCATTACCATTATACAAATTTATATGTTGTTACTTTTCTCTTGATTGAACCCTCCCTCCACCCCTCTGTGGCCCTCCCTTGTTGAATCCCCATAGTACCCAGACGCACCCAATGAGCGGCATCGGTTCTATGCGTTGTTCTCACTTATCTCTGAGTTACTCCCAGCATGGTCGCTCCCCCTTACTGAGGAAATAAGTGCTCTCAGCGCTAAAATAGCACTGATTGCGGACATGGCATTGCCTGGATCCACGGATTCCACAACCTCACAAACTTGTTGTAATTGCCTGCCCTAGTATAGAACGTCCTTTCGCTCCACACTGTGGAGTTGACTGTTCCGATCCAATCTTCCGGAGTCGGGGGGGTTCTTGATTGCCATAGCTGTGCTATTAATTTCCTGGCTTGAAACAGACATCTTGCTACCGCTACCGCTGTGCTCCTGTCTCTCAGCCCGTTGTTAACGTAACCCAGCACACAAGCCTTGGGGTCGAGCTCTAGATTAGTTTTAAACATTAAATTTATTTTCTTTAAAATCTCGGTCCAGTACCTGACTAGTTTTGGGCACCTCCATACCATGTGGATTAAATTGCCTGTTCTTTTACATCTAGGGCACTCGTCGTTAGTTCTACGCCCAAACATGAAAAGCTTTTTTGGGGTATAATAAGATCTATGCAGTAACATCAGATGGGAGGCCTTTTGTGAGGGTGAGACCGACACCTCTGGTCCGAATTCCAGGATCCTTTTCCACTCTGCGTCCGTTATCTCCCCCACATCGGCCGCCCATCTGTCCCTGCCCCCAGGGAGGCCTACCTGCATATTTGTTTGCTTTATTAATTGGGTGTATATCTCCATGTGTGATTAGTTTAGTTTCCAAATTAAACGAATTTCCGTTTTTGGAAATTCGGATGTATCCATCCGAATTTCCGAATTCGAATAGTACTGAATTTAAACCACTTAAGTTAAAAACAGGTTTTTCTGCTAGAAAATTACTTAGAACCATCAAAAGTTTCATATTTTATTCTTCTAATGCTGCGTACACACAATCGGAAATGCCGCCAGCAAAACTCCGATGAGAGCTTTTTGTCGGAAAATGCGACCGTGTGTACGCTCCATCGGTCTTTTGCTTTTTGCGGAATACCAGCCAGCAAAAGACTGAGAGCAGGTTCTCTATTTTTCAGGTCGGGAAAATTATCCAAAAATGCGCGCGTCTGCATGCAATTCGGACTCGCCAAAAAAATCAGGCATGCTCGGAAACAATTTGATGCATGCTCGGAAGCACTGAACTTCATTTTTCTCGGCTCCTTGTAGTGTTGTACGTCACCGCGTTCTTGACGGTGGAAAGTTCAGAGGACTTTTGCGTGACCGTGTGTATGCAAGGCAAGCTCGAGCGGAATTCCGTCGGAAAAACCATCCAAGGTTTTTCGGATGGAAACTTACAATCAAGTGTACGGGGCATAACACCCTAGAGAGTAAAATGGCGGTTGTTTCAAAACTTTCTGTCACACCGTATCTGCGCAGCGGTCTTACAAGCGCACTTTTTTTTTTTAAAAACACACTTTTTTGAATTAAAAAATAAGACAACAGTAAAGTTAGCCCATTTTATTTTTTTTTATATTGTGAAAGATAATGTTACGCCGAGTAAATTGATTACCCAACATGTCACGCTTCAAAATTGCGCCCGCTCATGGAATGGCGACAAACTTTTACTCCTAAAAATCTCCATAGGCGACGTTTAAAACATTTTCCAGGTTGCCTGTTTTTATGTCCCACGGTATTTGCGCAAAATTTTTTTAAATGCCTTTTTTTTTGGGGGGGGGGGGGGGACAGTTTCAGGAATAAGAAAGAAAAAAAACAAAAAACACTAACGTTAGCCCAATTTTTTTGTATAATGTGAAAGATGATGTTACGCCGAGTAAATAGATACCTAACATGTCACACTTTAAAATTGCGCACACTTGCGGAATGGCGCCAAACTTCAGTACTTATAAATCTCCATAGGTGACGGTTGAAATTTTTTTACAGGTTCCATGTTTAGAGGTACAGAGGAGGTCTAGGGCTAGAATTATTGCTCTCTCTCTACCGATTGCGGCGATACCTCACATGTGTGGATTGAACACCGTTTTCATATGCGGGCGCTACTCACGTATGCGTTTGCTTCTGCACGCGAGCTCGTCTGGACGGGGTGTGTTTAAAACATTTTTTTTTTCTTATTTATTTTACCTCTTATTTTTTATTTTTACACTATTCTTTAAAAAAAAAAAGTGTCACTTTTATTCCTATTACAAGAAATGTAAACATCCCTTTAAATAGAAAAAAGCATGACAGGACCTCTTAAAAAAGAAATCTGGGGGGTCAAAAAGACCTCACATCACATATTTACACTCAAATGCAAAAAAAAAATAAAAACATTTTGTCATTTAAAAAAGAAAAAAAAAGAAAATGGCCCTTGAAGAGCTATGGGCGGAAGGGTTTTTTTTTTTTAACGTTGCTTCCGCCCTGCAATGGTATGGAGACGGGCGGGGGCCATCTTCCCCTCACTCGTCTCCATGTCACACAAGAGAGAGGATCCGATCGCCTCCGCCGATACCAACGGCTCTGATAAGTGGCGGAGGGCACCAGAGCGCTGCGGGAGAAGGGCCCCCCTCTCCCGCCGCCGATAGAAGTGATCTCGCAGCGAATCCGCCACAGAGACCACTTTTATCTTGAAGCGGACCGCCCGCTGAAGAAGAGGATACCGCGGTTATGGCAGCTGGATGCTGCCATAACAACAATACTCCTCTTCAAAGTGCCGACGTATAACGACGGCGGGCGGTCCAGAAGTGGTTAAACGAATCCAAAATAACGAAAAACTATTTCGGACGAAATTCGAATCGTTGTCGAATAGTTTTCGAATACTTTTCGAATTCGAATAGTTTTCCAATTTCCAAAGAGAATAAAATAGAATAGAAAATAAACCTTAGCTAAGGCAAAACAAAATTGGTCCTTCAGATGGGTATCAGAGGCTCTCAAAATTACCTGGGCATCTGGATTACACCCCCCCCCCCTCTCCCCAACTAGCTGATCTCTATAAGTAAAATTATCTACACATTAGAAAAAGACCTCAAAATTTGAAACACAAAACCATTCTCTTGGTTCGGCCGAGCAGCGATAGTTAAGATGGTCGTCTTGCCCAGGCTGCTATGCTGCATGAAGGTACTCCCGATTAAACTCCCTTTAAACTTTTTCGAAAGACTTCAACAAAAAAAAAGGTCCTTTGTATGGGCAAATAAACAACCCCGAATACGATTTCAGCTAATCACACGCTCTAAAAGCATCTGGTGGTATCATTCATGGGTCTACCAGACTTCCAACGAAACTACTTAGCGACTTTAATTACCAGAATTATAGACTGGAATTGCCATCCCAAAAACAAGGACTGGGTTCATCTAGAAAGATCCTACACAGACCTTCCACTAGGATCTCTCACCATGGATATCCGAATCTCACTATCCCAAACGACTGATGGAACACCCCCTTATAGCGACCCAGGGCTGGACTGGGACAAAAATTTGGCCCTGGACTTCATCATGACCGGCCCACTTTAATTTTGAATGTCCCCAACAGCGCCCCCCTTACAGCAGAGAGTCCCCATCAGAAGTCCCCTTCACATCAGAGTCCCCACCAGCAGTCCCCTTCACATCGGAGTCCCCATCAGAAGTCCCCTTTACATCAGAGTCCCCACCAGCAGTCTCCTTTACTTCAGAGTCCCCACCAGCAGTCCCCTTCACAACAGAGTCCCCACCAGCAGTCCCCTTCACATCAAAGAGTCCCCATCAGAAGTCCCCTTCACATCAGAGAGTCCCCATCAGAAGTCCCCTTCACATCAGAGAGTCCCCATCAGAAGTCCCCTTCACATCAGAGTCCCCGTCAGAAGTCCCTTCACATCAGAGTCCCCATCAGAAGTCCCTTCACATCAGAGTCCCCATCAGAAGTCCCCTTTACATCAGAGTCCCCACCAGCAGTCCCCTTACAGCAGTCCCCTTCACATCAGAGTCCCCATCAGAAGTCCCTTTACATCAGAGAGTCCCCACCAGCAGTCCCTTCACATCAGAGTCCCCACCAGCAGTCCCTTCACATCAGAGTCCCCATCAGAAGTCCCCTTCACAACAGAGTTCCCACCAGCAGTCCCCTTCACATCAGAGAGTCCCCATCAGAAGTCCCCTTCACATCAGAGAGTCCCCATCAGAAGTCCCCTTCACATCAGAGAGTCCCCATCAGAAGTCCCCTTCACATCAGAGTCCCCGTCAAAAGTCCCTTCACATCAGAGTCCCCATCAGAATCCCCTTCACATCAGAGTCCCCACCAAAAGTCCCCTTCACATCAGAGAGTCCCCATCATAAGCCCCCTTACATCAGAGAGTCCCCATCAGAAGTCCCCTTCACATCACAGAGTCCCCATCAGAAGTCCCCTTCACATCAGAGAGTCCTCCCTCTCCTCCCCCTCCCACATGTACTCACCGTTTTAAAGGCAGCTTCTTGTTCCTCTCTCCAGTCATGTGATAACAAGTGATAAGGGGAGAGAGGGAGGAAAGTCTGATGGCTGTCCATCTCCCCCTGCAGGCTGGAGGGAGCATAACGCCTCATTCTCTCTTCAGCAAGTGACGGAAGCAGTTCCTCCTGACAGGAGTGAAATCGCGATCACTCACTGTCAGAGAGGAGCGGCTCCAGGACCGCACCTGACTGGCCCACTGAGCCATCGGCCCACCGGGAAACTCCCGGTAGTCCCGATGGCCAGTCCATGCCTGTAGCGACCACATTAGAGGTATTTCATAAATTAGTAAACTCTTCATGGTAGGTTAACACACTAGGACCATTAAAGCCTCGTACACACGATCGGATTGTTGGCCAACAAAACCGTGGACTTTTGTCCGAAGGGCAAATTGTTGGCCAGCAAATACGAACGTACTACGTTGTTTTTCATCTCTTTAGCTCCACCCTTTGGGCTCCTTCTGCTAATTTCATGATAGTAGAAGTTTGGTGAGTGTCGATTCACGCTTTCCATTTCGCGCTTTTCATATCGCGCTTTTCAGTTCATTTCTGAACGGCCGTTCGTCAACCAGCCATGTTGCGGAATTGGAGGAGATAACGTGTTATTTATTATTGGCCTTGGAGTTATTGCTTTGACCCAAGTCCAGTCCAGGAACAGGAGGAGGAGGATTTCTGGGACCAAAAATTGGTTGCTTTATTAAATGGTGACCAATTATGTCATATGCCTTTGCTGCGGGAGCTCCAGGAGAACAATCCGGATGATTTTCGGAATTATCTCTGGATGACGGACCCCTGCTTTCACCAACTCTTGGCATTGCTGACCCTTATATTAAGAAGCAGGACACATGCATGAGGCTTTTATTTTATTTTTTGGTTGAATAATAATGATTTGGTATATTTTCTATATTTTTGGATGCATAGAATGCACTTTTTTGGTTAAGTTCTATTGGCAGATATCATGTCTAATTTTATTTGTTTTCTTTTTTTAATGCACAATAAAAAAATTGTGTAGAATAATACTTGGCTTTGTGTTTTACTTCAAATGGCAGTTTGGGAGTCGGCAGTTACATTTAAAAAAATACGATGTAAAATTAACAAGGGACACCAACATATTTGTATCTTTGATCTTAAAAACTCTGGGATAATGGTGTTGTGGTAACATGACCAAAAAAAAAAAAAGCATAATAATATTATTCTTGATATAACTAGAAAAAAAAAGCCTTTGAAAATTTGTTTACAATAACTCCATCAGTATCACCAACAAAGCAGCTTCATTATTATCCCATTAAAGAAGAAGAGAATTGTGCGCTGCATTTCCAGATTTCATCATTTGCCACGTCACGAATGTTAATTCTCCATTACGAACGCCAGTTTACAAGACCGACCGCTACCGGCTCGTCCTTGCTTCGGAGCATGCGTGTTTGTACTTTGGACTTTTGTCCGACGGACTTGTGTACACACGCTTGGAAAATCCGACAACATCTGTTTGTCCGTGGAAAATTTTAAAACCTCTTATCCAACATTTGTCCGCGGAACATCCGACAACAATTGTCCGATGGAGCGTACAAAATGGTCGGATTTTCCGCCAACAGCCTGTCATCACAAATCCGTCAGAAAATCCTGAATTTCCACCAGGCATGAGCACCGGTGTCTGGGCGCCCTTTGAGATGTCAGCGGGGTCGAGTCTGAGCCGTCCGGAAGGGTGCTCCTGGTGAGGATGGGTGCTGCATCGGGTCTGGCCAGAGGGTCGTGTCCCTGGTCTTCTGGCCTAGATTGGGGTAGATCTAGCTCAGTTTTTCGGGAGAGAACACTGGCTCCCCTTTCCCACCGGGGGAGCGGCTAGTATTTTCCGAATGTAATTAGGTAGGAGTAATGGGAGTAGTGGTTGAGTCGAGTTACACAGGCTCTCCCTAAGCTCTCAGAGCTCCAGGCCTTCCTGGCTGGGGTGGGGGCTGCTCTGGCCTGGGCTGTTGGTCAGGATTGTGACGAAAAGCCTGTGTTGAATGTGCCCTTGAAGTGGCAGTTTAGGGGGTGAGTGAGGGTCACTTTGATTTATGGCACCATGGTCACTTCAGCATACACACTTTTTTTTCACACCTGCCTCTAGGGCCGAGCCTTTTGGCTAGGACCAGGGGAAATTTTTATTCCTGGCCGAAGGGCCTGGCCATTGTATTGCACAATGGTCACTCTTTCACTTCTCCCACTTCCTTCTCCCCACTTATTTTAGCCCTGTGTTTGTCACTTTTTTGTAGTTTTATGTTTGATGGTACATGTTACACGTTATACGTGTTACACGTTTTGTCACTGTGTGATGAGTAGGGTGTGGGCCCTCGGGCCTACCTTGAAAGCCTTGGGAGGGGGCGGACATGGCCTTTTGGCTTAGTTCACCCTCTCTCATGGGGTCTCCCTTCAGGGGAGCCCCACCGAGTACTTGGGTGGGTCTGTTTCGGCAGACTCTCCAGAGAAAGGGGGCCCATCTGGTTTCGGCCAGAGGGTCCCAAGCGAAAGTACCTCAGTCACAGGGGATCAGGGTAAGGTCCTTCCTTGGGAGGACTAGTGTAACACCCGTTGCACGTTTTGTGTCATCTCTTTGTGTGTCTGCACTTTTTTGGCACCGGGTGGAGTTTTTGGGTGTGTTTCACACGCCACGGGCTTTAGAAAAAAAAATTACCGTATTTATCTATTTACTGTGAAATTACTGGTTGGAAGTTATAACTTCAAACTTCAGTAATTTGTCCGTTAGGCCACCAGTTTAAGTACAGATTTTGAAAATATAGTAAATTACCGTAAAAACAATATATAATAATTATTATATTACTTATGGTAATTAACCCCTTGCCACCCAGGCCAATTCTGACACTTCTCTCCTACATTACTCAGAACCCCCAAACATGATATATATTGTGTAAGGAACACCCTAGAGAATTAAATGGTGGTGGTTGCAACTTTTTATGTCACACTCTATTTGTGCAGAAATTTTTTTAAATGTGTTTTTTTTTTTTTGGTGAAAAAAATTGATGAATACTTAAAAATACTGTTTAAATAGAAAAACTGTCCTTGACTTAGATTCTGATACTATTGCTGGTCCCTCTGACCTTAATGATATAGATAATTACCTATCAAAATTATTCTTAATATTGTTCGTTTTTAAAGCATAAAATAATGGAATGTTCTCTTACACACGAGAATATAAAAATATAACTTATATTCCTTATATTTAAGTGTCTCATTAAACAAGCTATATTTGATTTATATATTCATTGTTAATTTTCATTTTCTTTGTTTTGTTTTTTTCTTTTCCATAACGCGCCACACTTTTTATAATGATCACATTTTACTTACTTGTACCCTCCATGACTTTGTTATTTCTTTTACTTTTTCAATAAACTTCAGTTGTTAAAAAAAAATAATAAAAAAAGAAAATAAAGGAGTAGAATAATAAAAAAATATCTATTCTATTACTTTATTTTCTATTCTATTGTATTCTTTTTGGAAATTGGAAAACTATTTAAATTTGACTTATATATTAATTGTTAATTTTCTTCTTTTTTTTTTTCTTTTCCATAACGCTATCATTTTTTACTTATTTATATCTTCCATGACTTTGTTATTTCTTTTACTTTTTCAATAAAATATAGGAATAGAATAGAAAAAACATTTTTTTCTATTCCATTACTTTATTTTCTATTCTATTTTATTCTTTTTGGAGATTGGAAAACTGATTGAATTTGAAAACTATTCGAAATTGATGCGAAAACTTTTCAAATCAATTCGAATTCGAATAATTCAAAACGATTCAAAAACGAATAAATAAACGAAACAAATTCAGAAAACGAATGAAACAAATTTAATTAAACAAGTCTTGGATCAGCAGCTATCAAGCACCTGATGCTGATGTAACTGATTGAATTTGCTATGGATGTGGGATCCCTTGAAGACTGCCTATGTGGACTATCCTATTCCTCCTCAATCTTGATGATGCTAGCTTCCAACAATATGTTTGGTTTAGGGCACCACCGCCACCACCCAAGGCCAAATTTATCTGCCCCTGTTTAACAGGGCATATAATTACATTTTTTGATCTAATATTTCACAGTAGGGCCCGTTCCTGCGCCCACCAAGAGTATCTGTATGAGGTTACAGTGTTGTGGCACCAGCACCACCACCACCCAAGGCCCAATTTTTCTGCCCCTGTTTAACAGGGACATGTAATTACAATTTTTTATATAATATTTCAATGCAGGGCCTGTTCCTGCGCCCAACAAGAGTATCTGTGAGGGGTTTCAGTGTTGTGGCACCACCACCCAAGGCCTCAATTTTTCTCCCCCTGTTTAACAGTTCCGTGTAATTACAATTTTTGATATAATATTTCACAGCAGGGCCCGTTCCTGCTCCCAACAAGAGTATCTGTGAGGGCTTACAGTGCTCTGGTACCACCAACGCCTAAGGCCCAATTTTCTGCAGAGTATATAGGGCAGGCCGTATAGTATATATACTGCTGTTCAGAGTATATAGTGCCTGGGGGGCCTGGGGGACCCCCACGCCATTTGTTTTTAAATGTGGGTGTGGGTTCCTCTTAATATCCATACCAGACCCAAAGGGCCTGGTAATGGACTGGGGGGGGGGACCCCATGCCATTTTTTTTCAATGATTTTTATCAATATTACCAGGACCCGACAATACATTACAGCCGTGAGCAGTTTTATATGACAATTTTTTCTTTAGAAATGTCATTTTGCTCTGGTATTGTTCTAAACACGGGAAAGATGCGCTACTTTACAGGAATACTATAGACACCACCCCAGGCACGATATTTAAAGCAATATTTCATTTCTATTGTTTCACTTTAAGCATTATTAAAATCACTGCCCCTGAAAAACCAGCGTTTTTAAAACTTTTCTTTTGCATTGATCCATGTCCCCTTGGGCAGGACCTAGGTCCCCAATCACTTTTTATGACAATAACTTGCATATAAGCCTTTAAAATGAGCCCCATAGACTTTAACGGTGTTCGCATGTTCAAACTAATTTTTTGCCTGTTCGCATGTTCTGCTGAGAACCGATCCGGGGGGGCTGTTCAGCTGGCCCTCCCCACCCTCGCCCTGACCCCACCTCATCTAGTTCTTTGCTGACTCCCCCTGTATGCCAGGGTCTGCTAAGAGAATGACAGAGAATCAACTCCAGTTCAACCCTGCCATCCGCCAATCCACTTCGATGTGGCTCCACACTCGCCCTCAGCTTATTTCCACTCGCCTGCTCGCATTAGGCAATAGAATTTAGGAATTAGGACTAGACCTTTGTGGTACTATCATGTAATATAACAAATTGGAACTACCACTATTTTGTTCTTGAGGGGGTCTGCTTTCATGCTTTCAGTGTCCCCCCCCCCCCCCCCCGATGTGGCTCCACACTCGCCCTCAATTTATTTCCACTCGCCTGCTCACTTTAGGCAATAGAATTTTGGAATTAGGACTAGAACTTTGTGGTAACATCATGTAACATCACAAATTGGAACTACCACTATTTTGTTCTTGAGGGTGTCTGCTTTCGGTGTTCACACCCCCCCATGTGGCTCCACACTCACCCTCAGCTTATTTTTCACTCGCCTTCTTCCATTAGGCAAAAGAATTTAGGAAGTAGGAAATTTTTAGGGCTGATTTATTGCATTTGTGACCTCTAAAATCAAATTTATTTTTTTTTGTTAAAGAAATGTTGCATTTCCTAGACCTTTGTGATAATATAATGTAACATAAAAAAATTGGAACTACCACTATTTTGTTCTCGAGGGTGTCTGCTTTCAGTGTCTGCCCCCCCTTCTGATGTGGCTCCACACTCGCCCTCAGCTTATTTCCACTCGCCTGCTCACATTAGGCAACAGAATTTAGGAACTAGGAGATTTTTGGGGCTGATTTATTGCATTTGTGACCTCTAAAATCAATTTTAGTGTATTTTGTTACAAAAATGTTGCATCTTCTAGACCTTTGTGGTAATATCATGTAACCTAAAAAATTAGAACTACCACTATTTTATCTTGAGAGTGTCTGCTTTCAGAAAATATAGAATATGTTGGGAGTTTATGCAAAAAAAAAGTTTTGCCTATAGTTCTGCTTAACAACTTGCGGACCGCCCGCCGTCGTTATACGTCAGTACCTTGATGTAGAATACTGGGGTTATGGCAGCAGATAGCTGCCATAACCCCCTCTATATTCTTAAACGGCGGGCGGTCCGCTTTCAGATAAAATTCTGATTCGCCGCGAGATTACTTTAATCGAGGGCAGGAGAGGCCCCCCCGCCACGCTTCGGTCGTCTCAGCCGCTTGCCGGAGCTGTCGGTAGCGGTGGAGCCAAACGGGTCCTTTCCCCTCTGAGACATGGAGCCTAATGAGGGAAAGATGGCCCCCGCTCGGCTCCATAACATTGGATGATGGATGCGACGTCAAATGTCACTTCCGCCCAATGGTCTCAAAGGGGAAATAAAATTTAAAAGAAGACATTTATTTATTAAAATTTTTTTTATTGCATTTAAGTGTAAATGTGAGATTTGAGGTCTTTTCGACCCCCCAGATCTCACATTTAGGAGGTCCTGTCATGCTTCTTTTCTATTACAAGGGATGTTTACCCAAATTTTTTTTAAAAGGACAGTGTAAAAATAACAAAAAAAAAAAAAAGTTAAATCAATATTCAAAAAAAATTAAAAATTGAAAGCGCCCCATCCCGCCGAGCTCGCGCAGAAGCGAATGCATATGAAAGTTGCGCCCGCATATGAAACCGGTGTTTAAACCACCCATGTGAGGTATCGCCGCGATCGTTAGAGTAAGAACAATACTTCTAGCAAAAGACCTCCTCTGTAACTCAAAACTGGTAACCTGTAGAAATTTTTAAACGTCGCCTGTAGAGATTTTTAGGGGGTCAAAGTTTGTCGCCATTCCACGAGCGGGCGCAATTTTCACGCATGACACGTTGGGTATCAATTTACTCGGTCTAACATTATCTTTCACAATATAAAAAAAATTGGGCTAACTTTACTGTTGTCTTATTTTTTAATTAAAAAAAGTGTATTTTTACCCAAAAAATTGCGCTTGTGAGACCGCTGCGCAAATACGGTTTGACATAATGCATTGCAACGACCGCCATTTTATTCTCTGGGGTGTCTGAAAAAAAATATATAATGTTTGGGGGTTCTAAGTAATTTTCTAGCAAAAAAAAAATATTTTAACTTGTAAACACCAAGTTTGAAAAAATAGGCCCGGTCCTTAAGTGGTTAAAAGAAGGAATAAAAAATAGTTATATTTTGGTGAAATGTGTTTATCATTTTTCTTAATTTTTCTTTAGTATTCCAGCCACCAGCTTCTAGGTGAGCCGCTCTACTTTTTGAGAACTTTTGCTGCTTTATTTTAAATTCTCAACAATTAGAATTTCTTGTAAAACAATTTTGCCAAATGGTCCATTTGAGGCTTTCAGAGCATGTAAAGAGCGAACGGCTCTCAATTTTCCAGTTGAAGCTTTGAGTTTCCAGTTAAGCCGGCACAAAAAAAGAAAAAAAAAAAAACTCATGTCAAGCACTAACAGTCAGCAACATGTTTCACATCACGAGGGAGGCTGGGAAATGAGCGTAGCGACTCTCTGCAGCATAAAGCCGCAATACCGCTGACGTGTAATTGAAATGGGAGCATTTGGCAGCGAGTCCGCCATGACCCTTACAGCAATTTTTCCCCTTTCAAATGCCTTTTTTTTCCCTTGTAATTTCTGAGGTTGATTTATTATAATCCATTCAATTCGCCACATGAAGCAAACGCACACATTTATCAGTTTTATAGGAAATAATGTCAAGAAATCCTTTTGTACTGTGCAGCTGGTTTGTTTAGAAAAAAAAAAAGCAAGCTCCTTTCTTTACTTTCTTTAGATACAATGGGTGGTAAGCAGGAAGAACAATTTTAAACCATAAGATTTGCAGTTTGGATCCTCTGAAATTGGCCGAATAGATTCTGGTATGTGATTTATCACCATGCTCTTATGTTAAAGGAGCAAGCAGGTAAAGAACACTGATGGAATGCAGCAATGGCAAAACTTGGTCAAGACGTTTATTGATTGGATCAGCAGCACACTGATGGGGCAGGATCCTCTCCTTCTGCTGCATAGAAGACTAAAGGTCATATCCTTCTGCTGTATAGACGACTGAAGGTCATATCCTTCTGCTGTATAGAAGAACGAAGGTCCTCTTCTTCTGCTGTATAGAAGACTTAAGGTCATATCCTTCTGCTGTATAGAAGAACGAAGGTCCTCTTCTTCTGCTGTATAGAAGACTTAAGGTCCTCTCCTTCTGCTGTATAGACAACTCAAGGTCCTCTCCTTCTGCTGTATAGACGACTGAAGGTCCTCTTCTTCTGCTGTATAGAAGACTTAAGGTCATATCCTTCTGCTGTATAGAAGACTGAAGGTCCTTTTCTTCTGCTGCATAGAAGACTGGTCATAAGCTTCTGCTGTATAGGAGACTGAAGGTCATCTTCTTCTGCTGTATAGACAACTGAAGGTCCTCTTCCTCTGCTGTATAGAAGACTGAAGGCCCTCTTCTTCTGCTGTATAGACAACTGAAGGTCCTCTTCCTCTGCTGTATAGAAGACTGAAGGCCATCTCCTTCTGATGTATAGAAGACTTAAGACCCTCTCCTTCTGCTGTATAGACAACTGAAGGTCCTCTCCTTCTGCTGTATAGACAACTGAAGGTCCTCTCCTTCTGCTGTATTGAAGACTGAAGGTCCTCTCCTCCTTTTCTTGTGAAAAAAAAAAGAAGGTCCTCTCCTTCTGCTGTACAGAAGCCTGAAGGTCCTCTCTTTCTGCTGTATGGAAAACTGAAGGTCCTTTCATTCTGCTGCATAGAAGACTGAAGGTCTTCTTCTTTTGCTGTATAGAAGGCTGAAGGTCCTCTCTTTCTGCTACTAGGGATGCACCGAAATTTCGGCAGCCGAAACATATCGGCCGAAAATGGTCCTTTTGGCAAAAAGCCGAAAGAGAATTTTTGCCGATACCGAATGGGGCGGGGCCCTGCTGGTGCTGCCTATCAGGGGGGCTTCCTATATGTGCTTCTTATAAGTGCACTTTGATAGACAGATCACCTGTCCAATGTGACGGGTGATCTGTCTATCAAAGTGCCCGAACAAGAGGGAGGGGCTGTATGTGACGGCGCGCAGCGGGAAACACACAGCTATTGAAATGAAAGCTGTGATGTTCCCGGCGCTGTAATCAAACAGGCGGCGGCAACTCCCCTCTCCCTTCACTAGCTGCAATGGGGACACAGGCTGCACTACTGGGGACACTGGCTGCAATGGGGACACTGGCTGCAATGGGGACACAGGCTGCAATGGGGACACTGGCTGCACTACTGGAGACACTGGCTGCACTACTGGGGACACTGGCTGCAATGGGGACACTGGCTGCAATGGGGACACTGGCTGCACTCCTGGGGACACAGGCTGCACTACCGGGGACACTGGCTGGCTGCATCTGACAGGCACTGGTGAGGCTGCATTGATCTCTTGTATCATGTCCGCAGTCTCTGACTCTCTGACCATGTCCCCAGTCTCTGACCATCTCCTGTACCATGTCCCCAGTCTCTGATCATCTCCTGTACCATGTCTGCAGTCTCTGACCATCTCCTGTACTATGTCTGTAGTCTCTGACCATCTCCTGTACCATCTCTGCAGTCTCTGATCATCTCCTGTACCATCTCTGCAGTCTCTGACCATCTCCTGTACTATGTCTGCAGTCTCTGACCATCTCCTGTACCATGTCTGCAGTCTCTGATCATCTCCTGTACCATCTCTGCAGTCTCTGACCATCTCCTGTACCATGTCCCCCGTCTCTGACCATCTCCTGTACCATGTCCCCAGTCTCTGACTCTCTCCTGTACCATGTCCCCAGTCTCTGACCATCTCCTGTACCATGTCCCCAGTCTCTGACCCCCTCCTGTACCATGTCCCCAGTCTCTGACCATCTCCTGTTTAAAAATATTTTTAAAAACAGTCACTTTCGGTATCGGTGTTGTTTCTGTATCGGTTTTGGTTTTCGGGATCAAGGAAGATTTATTTTCGGTATCGGTTTCGGCACCAAAAAACCCATTCGGTGCATCCCTATCTGCTACACAGAAGACTGAAGGTCCTCTTCTTCTGCTGTATAGAAGACTGAAGGTCCTCTTCTTCTGCTGTATAGAAGACTGATGGTCCTCTCCTTCTGCTGTATAGAAAACTGAAGGTCCTTTCCTTCTATATAAAAGATTGAAAGTCAGGGCCGGTCCTAGCCGGGGTGCACGGGGTGCACCGCACCCCAGCGCTGTAATATTTTTGCAGAAGAGGGGCGCCGAGCTAGAATCGCCGGCCGCCCGGCCGGCGTCTAGCTAGCGAACAGTGTTGTGAGTCAGGGACGCCTCGGCCGCCCCAGCATTCAGAGCGCGCCGCCTCAGCGGCTAATAAACAAGCTCCGCCCACCTCTGCCATCTTCACACAGCGTGGCTAAGAGGGAGCGGAGGAAGAAATCGCGGGTCAGGCGGCTGCGGTGCCTTATGGCGCCAGCTGCCAGGCTAGGGGGTGGCGGCGCCTAAGACATCCCGGAACGCTATGTCCCCAGCCTACAGTGCTGACCTAGAGGAGAGGAGAGAGCCGGGACAAGGAGCAGCCCGCCGGAAGTGCTGCATTGATCGTTGAAAGATGGAAGCCCTGCATGTGTACAGTGTATCTCCAGGCTTGCCGCGATATCCCCCCCTCCTCCTGGTCGTTTAGGGATCTATTGTGGAACGGACAGGCAGGCAGCAGCGCTGCTCTCCCAGAGTAAAGCCATCACCGCCGCTGGCTCAGGTATGGTGGAAGCACAGGCAGCATGCTCAGTGCTGCAGCCTGCACCCAGTAACAAGTAAATAAAAAAAATTCTCTGCTGTCAAGTTTATAGTTCATTGCACTGTGTACAGAGGGGGAACTGATATATGTGTGAGAAGGGAACAGACGTGCAGGGGGGCACAGATATATGTGTGGGGGGGGAGGGGGAACAGATGTGCAGGGGGGTACAGATATGTGTGTGTGGGGGTGGACAAATGTGCAGGGGGGAACAGCTATGTGTGTGGGGGGAGGGGGTACATATATGTGTGTGGGGTGGACAGATGTGCAGGGGGAACAGCTATGTGTGTGGGGGGAGGGGGAACAGACGTGCAGAGGGGGAACAGATATGTGTGTGGGGGGTACACTGTGCCCATCAAACACAGCCACTGTGCCCATCAGACACAGCCACTGTTGTGCCCATCTGACGCTGCCACTGTGCCATCAAACGCAGCCACTGTGCCATCAAACGCAGCCACTGTGCCATCAAACGCAGCCATTGTGCCATCAAACGCTGCCACTGTGCCCATCAAACGTTGCCACTGTGCCCATCAAACGCAGCCACTGTGCCCCTCAAACGCAGCCACTGTGCCCCTCAAACGCAGCCATTGTGCCCCACCTAAAAGCAGCCACTGTGCCCATTAAAAGCAGCCACTGTGCCCATCAAACGCTGCCACTGTGCCAATCAAACGCTGCCACTGTGCCCATCAAACACTGCCACTGTACCATCAAACGCAGCCACTGTGCCATCAAAAGCAGCCACAGTGCCCATTAAAAGCAGATACTGTGCCCATTAAACGTAGCCACTGTGCCCCACGTAAAAGCATCCACTGTGCCCATTAAAAGCAGCCACTGTGCCCATAAAACGCAGCCAAAGTGCCCATTAAAAGCAGCTACTGTGCCCATCAAACGTAGCCTCTGTGCCCATCAAACGCAGCCACTGTGCCCTGCCTAAAAGCAGACACTGTGCCCCACCTAAAAGCAGACACTGTGCCCATCAAACGCAGCCACTGTGTCCATCAAACACAGCCAAAGTGCCCATTAAAACCAGCTACTGTGCCTATCAAACGCAGCCACTGTGCCCATCAAATGCAGCCACTGTGCCCATCAAACACAGCCACTGTGCCTATCAAACACAGCCACTGTGCCTATCAAACACAGCCACTGTGCCCATCAAACGCTGCCACTGTGCCCATCAAACGCTGTCACTGTGCCCATCAAATGCAGCCACTGTGCCCATCAAACGCAGCCAGTCTCTTACCACCTCTTGTATCATATCTGCAGTCTTTGACCATCTCCTGTAGTATGTCTGCAGTCTCTGACCATCTCTTGTACAATGTATTCAGGCTATGACCATCTCTTGTACAATGTATTCAGGCTCTGACCATCTTTTGTACTATGTATGGAGTCTTTGACCATCTCTTATACTATGTCTGCAGTCTCTGACCATCTCTTGTATCATAACTACAGTCCCTGACCATCTTCTGTAGCATGTTTGCAGTCCCTGACCATTTCTTGTATCATGTTTGCAGTCTATGACCATCTTCTGTAGTATGTCTGCAGTCTCTGACCATCTCTTGTATCATGTCTGCAGTCTATGACCATCTTCTGTAGTATGTCTGCAGTCTCTGACCATCTCTTGTATCATGTCTGCAGTCTCTGACCATCTCTTGTATCAGGTCTCCAGTCTTTGACCATCTTCTGTAGTATGTCTGCAGTCTCTGACCATCTCTTGTACTATTCATGCAGTCTCTGACCATCTCTTGTACTATGTCTGCAGTCTCTGACCATCTCTTGTACTATGTTTGCAGTCTCTGACCTTCTCTTGTATCATAACTGCAGCCTCTGACCATCTCTTGTATCATGTCTGCAGTCTATGACCATCTTCTGTAGTATGTCTGCAGTCTCTGACCAGCTCTTGTATCATGTCTACAGTCTCCGACCATCTCTTGTATCATGTCTGCAGTCTCTAACCATCTCTTGTATTATGTCTGCAGTCTTTGACCATCTTCTGTAGTATGTCTGCAGTCTCTGACCATCTCTTGTACTATGTTTGCAGTCTCTGACCATCTCTTGTACTATGTTTGCAGTCTCTGACCATCTCTTGTACTATGTTTGCAGTCTCTGACCATCTCTTGTACTATGAGCTGCAGTCTCTGACCATCTCTTGCATTATGTCTGCAGTCTCTGACCATCTTTTGTATTATGTCTGCAGTCTTTGACCATCTTCTGTAGTATGTCTGCAGTCTCTGACCATCTCTTGTACTGTTTGCAGTCTCTAACCATCTCTTGTACTATGTCTGCAGTCTCTGACCATCTTTTGTATTATGTCTGCTGTCTCTGACCATCCCTTGCATTATGTCTGCAGTCTCTGACCATCTTTTGTATTATGTCTGCAGTCTCTGACCATCTCTTGTACTATGTCTGCACTCTCTGACCATCTCTTGTACTATGTCTGCACTCTCTGACCATCTCTTGTACTATGTCTGCACTCTCTGACCATCTCTTGTATCATAACTGCAGCCTCTGATCATCTTCTGTAGTATGTCTGCAGTCTCTGACCATTTCTTGTATCATGTCTGCAGTTTCTGACCATCGTATGTATCATGTCTGCAGTCTCTGACCATCGTATGTATCATGTCTGCAGTCTCTGACCATCTCTTGTATCATGTCTGCAGTCCCTGACCATCTCTTGTACTATGTCTGCAGTCTCTGACCATCTCTTGTACTATGCCTGCAGTCTCTGACCATCTCTTGCATTATGTCTGCAGTCTCTGACCATCTCTTGTACTATGCCTGCAATCTCTGACCATCTCTTGCACTATGCCTGCAGTCTCTGACCATTTCTTGTATCATATCTGCAGCCTCTGACCATCTCTTGTATCATGTCTACAGTCTATGGCCATCTTCTGTTGTATGTCTGAAGTCTCTGACCACCTCTTGTACTATGTTTGCAGTCTCTGACCATCTCTTGTACTATGTTTGCAGTCTCTGACCATCTCTTGTACTATGTCTGCAGTCTCTGACCATCTCTTGCATTATGTCTGCAGTCTCTGACCATCTTTTGTATTATGTCTGCAATCTCTGACCATCTTTTGTATTATGTCTGCAGTCTCTGACCATCTCTTGTATCATAACTGAAGCCTCTGACCATCTTCTGTAGCATGTTTGCAGTCTCTGACCATCTCTTGTATCATAACTGAAGCCTCTGACCATCTTCTGTAGCATGTTTGCAGTCTCTGACCATCTCTTGTATCATAACTGAAGCCTCTGACCATCTTCTGTAGCATGTTTGCAGTCTCTGACCATCTCTTGTATCATGTCTGCAGTCTTTGACCATCTTCTGTAGTATGTCTGCAGTCTATGACCATCTCCTGCATTATGTCTGCAGTCTCTGACCATCTTTTGTATTATGTCTGCAGTCTCTTACCATCTCTTGTATTATGTCTGCTGTCTCTGACCATCTTATGTATTATGTCTGCTGTCTCTGACCATCTTATGTATCATGTCTGCAGTCTCTGACCATCTCTTGTATCATAACTGCAGCCTCTGACCATCTTCTGTAGCATGTTTGCAGTCTCTGACCATTTCTTGTATCATGTCTGCAGTCTCTGACCTTCTCTTGTATCATAAATGCAGCCTCTGACCATCTCTTGTATCATGTCTGCAGTCTATGACCATCTTCTGTAGTATGTCTGCAGTCTCTGACCAGCTCTTGTATCATGTCTACAGTCTCCGACCATCTCTTGTATCATGTCTGCAGTCTCTAACCATCTCTTGTATCATGTCTGCAGTCTTTGACCATCTTCTGTAGTATGTCTGCAGTCTCTGACCATCTCTTGTACTATGAGCTGCAGTCTCTGACCATCTCTTGCATTATGTCTGCAGTCTCTGACCATCTTTTGTATTATGTCTGCAGTCTTTGACCATCTTCTGTAGTATGTCTGCAGTCTCTGACCATCTCTTGTACTGTTTGCAGTCTCTAACCATCTCTTGTACTATGTCTGCAGTCTCTGACCATCTTTTGTATTATGTCTGCTGTCTCTGACCATCCCTTGCATTATGTCTGCAGTCTCTGACCATCTTTTGTATTATGTCTGCAGTCTCTGACCATCTCTTGTACTATGTCTGCACTCTCTGACCATCTCTTGTACTATGTCTGCACTCTCTGACCATCTCTTGTACTATGTCTGCAGTCTCTGACCATCTCTTGTATCATAACTGCAGCCTCTGATCATCTTCTGTAGTATGTCTGCAGTCTCTGACCATTTCTTGTATCATGTCTGCAGTTTCTGACCATCGTATGTATCATGTCTGCAGTCTCTGACCATCGTATGTATCATGTCTGCAGTCTCTGACCATCTCTTGTATCATGTCTGCAGTCCCTGACCATCTCTTGTACTATGTCTGCCGTCTCTGACCATCTCTTGTACTATGCCTGCAGTCTCTGACCATCTCTTGCATTATGTCTGCAGTCTCTGACCATCTCTTGTACTATGCCTGCAATCTCTGACCATCTCTTGCACTATGCCTGAAGCCTCTGACCATCTTCTGTAGCATGTTTGCAGTCTCTGACCATCTCTTGTATCATGTCTGCAGTCTTTGACCATCTTCTGTAGTATGTCTGCAGTCTATGACCATCTCCTGCATTATGTCTGCAGTCTCTGACCATCTTTTGTATTATGTCTGCAGTCTCTTACCATCTCTTGTATTATGTCTGCTGTCTCTGACCATCTTATGTATTATGTCTGCTGTCTCTGACCATCTTATGTATCATGTCTGCAGTCTCTGACCATCTCTTGTATCATAACTGCAGCCTCTGACCATCTTCTGTAGCATGTTTGCAGTCTCTGACCATTTCTTGTATCATGTCTGCAGTCTCTGACCTTCTCTTGTATCATAACTGCAGCCTCTGACCATCTCTTGTATCATGTCTGCAGTCTATGACCATCTTCTGTAGTATGTCTGCAGTCTCTGACCAGCTCTTGTATCATGTCTACAGTCTCCGACCATCTCTTGTATCATGTCTGCAGTCTCTAACCATCTCTTGTATCATGTCTGCAGTCTTTGACCATCTTCTGTAGTATGTCTGCAGTCTCTGACCATCTCTTGTACTATGAGCTGCAGTCTCTGACCATCTCTTGCATTATGTCTGCAGTCTCTGACCATCTTTTGTATTATGTCTGCAGTCTTTGACCATCTTCTGTAGTATGTCTGCAGTCTCTGACCATCTCTTGTACTGTTTGCAGTCTCTAACCATCTCTTGTACTATGTCTGCAGTCTCTGACCATCTTTTGTATTATGTCTGCTGTCTCTGACCATCCCTTGCATTATGTCTGCAGTCTCTGACCATCTTTTGTATTATGTCTGCAGTCTCTGACCATCTCTTGTACTATGTCTGCACTCTCTGACCATCTCTTGTACTATGTCTGCACTCTCTGACCATCTCTTGTACTATGTCTGCAGTCTCTGACCATCTCTTGTATCATAACTGCAGCCTCTGATCATCTTCTGTAGTATGTCTGCAGTCTCTGACCATTTCTTGTATCATGTCTGCAGTTTCTGACCATCGTATGTATCATGTCTGCAGTCTCTGACCATCGTATGTATCATGTCTGCAGTCTCTGACCATCTCTTGTATCATGTCTGCAGTCCCTGACCATCTCTTGTACTATGTCTGCCGTCTCTGACCATCTCTTGTACTATGCCTGCAGTCTCTGACCATCTCTTGCATTATGTCTGCAGTCTCTGACCATCTCTTGTACTATGCCTGCAATCTCTGACCATCTCTTGCACTATGCCTGCAGTCTCTGACCATTTCTTGTATCATATCTGCAGCCTCTGACCATCTCTTGTATCATGTCTACAGTCTATGGCCATCTTCTGTTGTATGTCTGAAGTCTCTGACCACCTCTTGTACTATGTTTGCAGTCTCTGACCATCTCTTGTACTATGTTTGCAGTCTCTGACCATCTCTTGTACTATGTCTGCAGTCTCTGACCATCTCTTGCATTATGTCTGCAGTCTCTGACCATCTTTTGTATTATGTCTGCAATCTCTGACCATCTTTTGTATTATGTCTGCAGTCTCTGACCATCTCTTATATCATAACTGAAGCCTCTGACCATCTTCTGTAGCATGTTTGCAGTCTCTGACCATCTCTTGTATCATAACTGAAGCCTCTGACCATCTTCTGTAGCATGTTTGCAGTCTCTGACCATCTCTTGTATCATAACTGAAGCCTCTGACCATCTTCTGTAGCATGTTTGCAGTCTCTGACCATCTCTTGTATCATGTCTGCAGTCTTTGACCATCTTCTGTAGTATGTCTGCAGTGTATGACCATCTCCTGCATTATGTCTGCAGTCTCTGACCATCTTTTGTATTATGTCTGCAGTCTCTTACCATCTCTTGTATTATGTCTGCTGTCTCTGACCATCTTATGTATTATGTCTGCTGTCTCTGACCATCTTATGTATCATGTCTGCAGTCTCTGACCATCTCTTGTATCATAACTGCAGCCTCTGACCATCTTCTGTAGCATGTTTGCAGTCTCTGACCATTTCTTGTATCATGTCTGCAGTCTCTGACCATCTCTTGTACTATGTCTACAGTCTCTGACCATTTCTTGTATCATGTCTGCAGTCTCTGACCATCCCCTGTAGTATGTTTGCAGTCTCTGACTATCTTGTTCTCTTTATAGTTAAGAGATCATGGGAGGATCCCAGGTTAACAAAGACTCCTTAGAGGAGCATATCTGTGTTTGAGTCGTTGCCATAGAAACATTTGCAAAGGGGAGGAGTTAGTAAGATGACCACGCCCCCGTGGGGGCGCCCAAAATATTTCTGCACCCAGGCGTCTGTGACCCTAGGATCGGCCCTGTTGAAAGTCCTCTCTTTCTGCTGTATAGAAGACTGAGGCTGGGTTTCCCACTGCAGACAGTTGCAACTAACAGCAGGGGTCCAGGGCGTCCCTGTTCTCCGTTTCAAAGATGATTCAGGCCCGGATTTTTGCTTGAATTTAGGCCTGAAACTGAGCCAAAGACCCACAGGACCTCTGTGCAATTTGCTCTGCAGCCGCCTCGAAGATGTGTGAACCGACTCCATTGAGAATCGGGTCACAATCTCCTGTCATGCGAATTGGATGCACAGAATCCAGGGGTCAGGAGAATGTAATTCACAGAGTGCAGGGGTCAGGAGAATGTACTGTAATGCACAGAGCACAGTGGTCAGGAGAAAGTCATACACAGAGTGCTGGAGTCTTGAGAATTTATTGCACGGAGTACAGGGGTCAGGTGTGTGTGCAACACAGAGTGCAGGGCTCAGGAGAATGTAATCCACAGAATGCAGGGGTGAGGTCAGGAGTGTGGAACACAGAGTACAGGTGTCAGGGGCGTATGTAATGCACAGGGTGCAGGGGTCAAGAATGCATGCAATTCACAAGAAAACAAGTTTATTGCATATAATACAGTCAATGCATAACAAATAAACCAACCTTAGCTTATGCCCTGTCTAAGGTCTTTGAAGGCCTATATACTCACGATTAACCGGCTGTATCTGCCACTCAAACAAAGGCCCCCAGCTGCAACTACACCGGCTCAGGGACAAATAACCACTTACGTACTACAAGATACAACCTAATTAATACCCAGATGTTACCACCGTATTGTTAGGAAGGGACACCCATACCTCAGATGGGCCCAACCCACAATTTTCCACAATTATTTAACCAGCACCGCCTTCAAAGACCCAATAGACCCCCTGCCACAGCACACGAACGTGACACCTTACATGCGTATTGCCCCCCAAAACGGAAGGCCCACTGAATACCCTTCTGCAATCCCAGATGTCATATAGCAATGCCGATGGCATTCAGATGCACACAATCTCTTCTCAGATCTCACCAGGTCTCATCCTCCAGCTCTCGATGACGTAGTGCCAGGTCCCCATTTCGGACAAAAAAAAAATTGCTACCTCCTAGTTGACCTTTATCCTGGCTTTGTTGATCTTTGCAATGGAGTGAGCCTTACGCCACGCAGTCCTGGCAACTATATCGGACCACACAACTTAGCCCGATCCAACAGATAGTAAACCTTATAAGTTATAATAAATGAGGGTGCACATATTACCAAAATCTGACTTATTCCTACCACTCAAAGCGCTGAATGACCTGGTCATTAACTTCCCATCGGACCGCCTCCATTGCCGCCCCAATCCGAAAGTAATGAGAAGAACAGTTGTCTGCACGCCAACCAGCGGACAACAGGCATCACCCTAAACTGGAATGGAGACATTGCTGTCCCGCATGCATAAAGAAAATTCCTGGAAGATTTGGCCAAAACTGTGAAAAAGAAAACACAGCCCGGACAGTGCAAACTGGAGAAGAGGGAACCACCACAACTCAATCCAAGAACCCCTCCTCAACTGATCAGTGTTAGATTTTATTAACAGAATACCCAATGTAGTTCAAACCACCCATTCCTAAAAGGAACTAAAAATTTCAAACAACAAACAAGAAATGGCACAGCCCATTGGTAAACATCTATCAACAAAATTTTGCTATTGCCATTTGCACCCCAGCAGATGGCAACAACTAAGATCTGCCGGCAACCAACGAAAGGCCGCCTCAATATCAGTTTTGGCCAACAAGGTACCTTTACTATACCTAGGAACCCACGACACTGCCATACCAAAAGAAATATAGGACGCCATCCAAAGCTCCAGATCAATGGCATCATTCACTGAACCCCCTTTAGGATGCGACAAGTGATGAATGAGGCGTAACTTATTTGGTTCTTTTTTGGGGATAATACCCAAAGGGCAAATACTGGCGGTGAATCAAAAGGGGTCAGCAAAGCGACCCAAAGCAACTTTTTTGAAATGTTCCACTGGATGTAAACGAGATGACTGCAAGCTATCTGCCATAGGAGGAACAACCAGCAACTGGCAGGGTATCAGGAAAAACCCTACGAGAAACCCAGCTGCAACACACAAGCTGCCTCCCTGTTAGAATAATGCTTTAGGAAAGGCGCCATCTTTTCTACCTTCACTTCCCTCTTTCCAGCGTCACCTCCTTTTCGTTGTTTGAAGCATCTGGACAGCGCATGAGACCCTCCACACCCTGAACAGTCATGACGGAAACAGCATACGGTGCCAAACTTGCGGGATCCAGCATTGAATTGCCAACATAACCCCTTGCAATTTGCAGCTGGTTGTGAAGAGACTGCCGCACCCTTGGCCCCACCCTGAAAGGGAGGAACCGAAATCTTTGGAGACAACATCAGCTTCATCCAGAGAATGATATTTTTGTGGTCCCACCGTAAAGAGGGCCGGACTGCCTTACACTGACAAAATTGCTCATCATAGCAAAACCAAGCAACTCTACCATAGACTCGCTGGGCTTCACTGATAGAGCCCAGATAACAAAATAAAAAAGGGGAGAGCAATTCCCAGGGGCCCCAATGATACTAGCTAAAATTGCACACGCCTGCAACCAGTTTGAGGACGTATGGGTAATCTACCGATACCGCTGTTTTCTTCCTTTAAGTACATTTCCAAATACTCACCCTTCCATATACGCTCCTTCACTTCCGGTTTTAGATGCACACCCAAAGGCCCTTCAAAACACACATACACGTCGCATTTTTGCAGCATTTGCCAGACGTACCCCATCAACCCCGGCGACTCCTTTGTCAGGCATTTTGTCGTCCGAAGCCTTACCGGCTGTAGTTACCGCAGATGCTGCCAGCCATTGACCGGAGGAATCCGACGGTCCCGCACCCAATCCCTGCTGAGCTGTCAACTAAGCCCCCCGGAGCCCCCTTGAATAGAGAGAATAAGAACAAGAAAGAGGACATGAAACAAAAGGCTCACCTGGCTGCCTCTGTCCCTCAGGACTTCCAGCTGCAGATCCAGATCCCCATGCAGCGTGCGGGAGTTCACCATCTTCAGAGCCTCTGAGCACCCCTTCAGACCGGCTCTGTTCACCAAGCCGCGCTGTCGCTCTCTTCCCTCAGCAGGTTCCAGAGTGCAGTTGCCAGCCCCAGAGTCCAGCGGGCGGCTGCTGATGATGTCAGCAGCTGCCACCACCACACCGGCGCTTCCTCTCCTACTCCCACTCTGGGCTCTGTGAGGGGTGGAAGAAGACTCACCAGTCGACGCCCAGCTCTTTCCATCCGCAGCGCACGCTCTGTGATGCCTGGACACAGGGAAAGCTGCCACCCATGTCTTCTGTCACTGGGGGGCCTTGGCCCCTCCCGGAACCTGGCCGGTACCTATCGCTCTGCCACTCCCACACCTGGCCGCACCAGACACAGGCAGGGAGCCTGTATAGCCAGCAGCACCATCCACACTGCGGAGTTGGGAGAAAAGGGGAGTGGATGAAAACACTCCCGCCCTGGGTTTGCCGTAGACGGGGATTCCTCCCGACTCGCACACCAGAGGAAGCAGGCATGCGCTTGGCTGGTGGGGTCAGAGGGTCCCTTGAGGGGCTCCCAGACTCAGGAATAAAGCGCTCAGAAGGCCTAGACCTCCTAGTACGTGGGCGACTAGAAGAGGGCCCGGGAAAGACCTGCCTGGGCTCCTGCAATAAGCCTGATATTTTGTCTCATAGCCACGCAGGGCCACTGGCCACAGCCGCCGCTATAAGGAACAAAGAAGAAAACTGTCTGATGCTGCGATGAGCTCTGACTAAGCTGTGACATGATCCCCGTGTGAGCAGAGTATTGAAATCATACTGGAAGCTTGTTGTATTAAGTAATACGGCTTTACATTCTTAGAGAAATATCAATGCATGTCTTTACAGAATGGAGAAACATGAACACAGGAACAAGGAGCATCCAACTACATAGAAAGAGGATAAATAAACATCCTGTTATATCATAGATAACATAACTATACACTATAATACTACAGCGCCACCTGCTGCTTAGACAGGCATAATGCATATGCAGTATATAGTCAGTTTATAAACAACTTTGCTGTTGTGCTTCTCCAAACCCCCCACCCCTCTCCCTACTCACTACAGGACACACCCTCTGCCTTGAGTTCTTTAATCTGCTAAGCAGCCTGCACCATATCAAAATCACTCAATAATACTCCACCTCTTCTGCAGACCCCAGTCATGCTGGCCCTCCTCCTAGTTTCATTCAGCTCCAAGCCATGTACTATTCCTTCTTTAACCCCTTCCCGACCACCGCACGTCGATATACGTCGGCAGAATGGCACAGGTGGGCAAAAGGGTGTACAGGTACCTTAAAGGGTATCCCCTTTAAAATGCGGCATTGTGAGCACGCGCACACCCACTGCATTCTGGACGGTCGGACTTTGGTGTGAGCGTGTGTATGCAAGACAGCTTGAGCGGAATTCCGTTGGAACTTCGTCGGAAAAACCTTCCGAGTTTATTCCGACGGTGAAACCGGTCATGTGTACGCGGCATAACTCCTTTTTTTTAACTCCCACATTTAAGGTGACGACCCAACTGTCCTCTGTCAGGCTTTCCCTTCAATAGTCATAGTTTCAATAAAACATAGGAATAGATATATATAAAATTTGGAAAATGATAAAACACCGTAAAAGAAAAATAGCAAACTACAAAAAGTTGTGCCGCTGTCTGCTTCCATTTTAAAGTTTGCTATCTGTGCGCGATGCAGAATTCAGACAGAAACCGAGCGGAGAACGTATAATTATCAGTAACAAATTAATTGTTTGGAAGTTTTTAGACCGCTGAGTTTTCAGTACCGTGATCCCAACTGACAGTCTATTTGTTGCTGTAGGCTCTCTGGTTGTTGTTGTTTAGTTAGTTGTAATCTGATTGCAGAATTCACATTTTCAGACGTGTCCTCAGCAGACTCTAAAGCCTCGTACAGACGATCGGACTTTCCGACGGGATATGTTGGATGACAGGCTGTTAGCGGAAAATCCGACCATTTAGTACGCTTCATCGGAAAATTGTTGTCGGATTTTCCGCGGACAAATGTTGGATGGCAGGTTTTTAAATTTTCCTCGGACAGATGTCTGTTGTTGGATTTTCCAAGCGTGTGTACACAAGTCCATCGGACAAAAGTCCAAAGTACAAACACGAATGCTCGGAAGCAAGGAACGAGCCGGAAGTGGTCGGTCTTGTAAACTCTCGTAATGGAGAATTAACATTCATGACGCGGCAAATTATGAAATCTGGAAATCCAGCGCACAATTCTCTTCTTCTTTAATGGGATAATAATGAAGATGCTTTGCTGGTGATACTGATGGAGTTATTGCAAACATTTTTTTTTCCTAGTGATATCAAGAAATATATTATTATGTTTTTTTGGGGGGTTTTTTGAGCCTTACCACGAAACCATTATCCCGTAGTTTTTAAGATCAAAGATACAACTATGTTGGCGTTCCTTGTCAATTTTATATTGTATTTTATAAAATGTAACTGCCGACTCCCAAACTGTCATTTGAAATAAAACACACAGCCAAGTATTATTCTACACAATTCTTTTTATTGTGCATTAAAAAAAGAAAACAAATAAAATTAGACATGCTATCTGCCAATAGAACTTCACCAAAAAGTACATTCTATGCACTCAAAAATATAGAAAATATAACAAATCAAATCAATATTATTTAACCAAAAAATAAAATAAAAGCCTCATGCATGTGTCCTGCTTCTTAATATAGGAGGTCACCAATGCCAAGAGTTGGTGAAAGCAGGGGTCCGTCATCCGGAGATAATTCTGAAAATCATCCGGATTATTCTCCTGGAGCTCCCGCAGCAAAGGCATACGTCATCATTGGTCACCATTAATAAAGCAACCAATTTTTGGTCCGAGAACTCCTCCTCCTCCTGTTTCTGGACTGGACTTGGGTCAAAGCAATAACTCCAAGGCCAATAATAAATAACACGTTATCTCCTCCGATTCCACAACATGGCTGGTTGACGAACGGCCGCTCAGAAACGAACTGAAAAGTGTGAAATGAAAAGCGCGAAATGAAAAGCGCGAAATGAAAAGCGCGAAATGAAAAGCGCGAATCAACACTCACCAAACTTCTACCAACACGAAATTAGCAGAAGGAGCCCAAAGGGTGGCGCTAGAGAGCTGAAAAACCACGTAGTACGTCATCACGTTCGTGTTTGTTGGCCGACAATTCCTTGCCATTTATATGCAAGACAAAATCCAGGCACACGCCTTCGGAACAAAAGCCAGAGGTTTTGTCTGTGGAAAATCCGATCGTGTGTACGAGGCTTAAGGAGGATTCCGGGGTGTACAATAAGACCAATGGGTAGCTCACTTCTTCCAAATGTTGCGCCTTCACTAGGTTCAGTAAATAGGAACTGGATGAATTAAAGTGAACATTGAGTGGTTTTGTACGTTTTTTGTTTCTTTTATTTATAGTTTCCCAATTGCTGATCCAGCATAGCAGCAAGACCTGGAATCCTCTATGGCTTCTTGGTTCAATCTCTGCTAGATGCACAGCTCAAAGATCATTAGACATGTGCAATTCGTTTCGTTACGAATTCGTTTTTTAATGAATTTTGACAAATTCGTCAATTGGGAAATATCTGAATTAACAAAAACCCGTTTGATGAATTTTTCAGAATATTTGGAAATTCGAAAATCCGAAAAATTCGGAAATTCAGAAATGAAGAATGAAAATCCAAAAATTCAAAAGAACAAAAATTCAAATATAACAACGAGAATCCAAAAACTCGAAAATTCGAAAATCTGAAATATTAACTCGCTAATAATAACTTAACTATCACTAAACTATTAAATTATCAGTATTGGCATTTCCTTTCAAATCTGTCTGTTAGTGAACAGAACGAATACGAATTTGTCCGAAGTTACAAAGTATCCAAAATGACGAATGCTGTATCTAAACGAATGGAACATAACTAATTACTTTTTATTATTATTTATTATTAATTTGTTCCGTTTAATTCGTTTAGATGCGGCATTCGTTATTTTGGATAATTCATAACTTCATATAAATTCGTATTCGTTACGCTCACTAACAGCCAAATTTAAAAGGAAATTCCAATACCTATAATTAAGTTATTTATTTTTAGTTAGTTAGTTAGTTACTATTTCAAATTTTCTTTCTTATTTTCGAAGTATCAGATTTTCTAATCTTCGGATTTTCGAATTTCCGAATTTTCGAATTCCGAATTCTCTAATTTATGAATTTCCGAATTTTCGATTCTTCGAATTTACGAATTTTTGAATTTTCGAATTTCCGAATTTTCGAATTTTCGAAGTTCCGAATTTTCGATTTCCAAATTTTCAAATGGTAAATTTTCGAATTTTCTCAATTACGAAATTTCGAATTTACAAATTTTTAAATGTATAAATTTACGAATTTAGTGCACGTGTCTAAAGATCATACGTTTCCCACACCTGGATGGGGTAAGTGTGGGGCTGGCGAGTGCGTGAGCAGGGTGGGGGGGTAAAGGGTCTTGTTTGCCGTCACCAGCGCCACTGAGTATCAAGCAAACATAAATTTAATGAATTCTTGCATTTAAAATATAAAATTAAAACAACCAATTAATGCCACTAAGACAGAGCGTCATGGGAAAACTCACTTCTTCCAACTGTTGCCCCTTTTTTGGGTGAGGTAACAGGTGTAGAACTAATTAAATCGAACTTCAGATGGTTCTCTCAATTTTTTTTCTTTATTATAGGTTGTGCTAAATATAATTCCCCAGCTGCTGATCCGGCATAGCAGAAAGACCTGGAATCCTCTATGGCCTCTTGGCTCGATCTTTGCTAGCTGAACAGCTCAAAGATCATAAGCTTCCCACTCCTCCCCCTCTTATAAGTCAATGTGTTCTTACTTTTGCACAACAAACCGAGCATATCACTGCATAAACAAGGCGACTCCTCACAGTTCCGCCCTGTGCTCTGCCCTCTCAGTTGATTGACAGATGCGTTAGTAGGATTTAGCCTCACACTTGCTCAAGGTAATTAGGATAGAGAGGATTTGGATATGGCTAGGCAGGTTCTGTAGCTTGCCTACATCCTTCCACCCGAAACAGGGGCCCAATTGTAACCACAGCCTCTTCTAGAGACAGCCCCAGACCAGCAAAGAGACAGCCCCAGACCAGCAAAGAGACAGCCTCAGACCAGCAAGGAGACAGCCTCAGACCAGCAAAGAGACAGCCCCAGACCAGCAAGGAAACAGCCCCAGACCAGCAAAGAGACAGCCCCAGACCAGCAAGGAAACAGCCCCAGACCAGCAAGGAGACAGCCTCAGACCAGCAAAGAGACAGCCTCAGACCAGCAAGGAAACAGCCCCAGACCAGCAAAGAGACAGCCCCAGACCAGCAAAGAGACAGCCCCAGACCAGCAAAGAGACAGCCTCAGACCAGCAAAGAGACAGCCCCAGACCAGCAAAGAGACAGCCTCAGACCAGCAAAGAGACAGCCTTAGACCAGCAAAGAGACAGCCACAGACCAGCAAAGAGACAGCCCCAGACCAGCAAAGAGACAGCCTCAGACCAGCAAAGAGACAGCTCCAGATCATCAAGGGGACAGCCCCAGACCAGCAAAGAGACAGCCTCAGACCAGCAAGGAGACAGCCTCAGACCAGCAAAGAGACAGCCCCTGACCAGCAAAGAGACCCTGACCAGCAAGGAAACAGCCCCAGACCAGCAAAGAGACAGCCCCAGACCAGCAAAGAGACAGCCCCAGACCAGCAAAGAGACAGCCTCAGACCAGCAAAGAGACAGCCCCAGACCAGCAAGGAGACAGCCCCAGACCAGCAAAAAAACAGCCTCAGATCAGCAAAGAGACAGCTCCAGATCATCAAGGGGACAGCCCCAGACCAGCAAAGAGACAGCCTCAGACCAGCAAGGAGACAGCCTCAGACCAGCAAGATACAGCCCCAGATTAGCAAAGAGACAGCCCCAATCCACCCCCTTTCCTCACCGCTACAGAGCAGAACTTTGGCTGTAACATGCTGGATCAGTTTAGGATTTTCACTGTGCTCACCTTCCTCCCTGTGCAGCCATCACGGTGTTAGGAGAGAAGCCGCCATTGTCCTCTGAGTGCAGCAATATATCCAGCGGCCGGCCCAGGAGGTGTCTGTCCCCTGCAGGCGGTTCCTGTGTGTCACAGGAGCCGTCTCTCTCCCGCCTTCTTCTGCACCTCATAGTTTGCTGGCGCAGGCCCTGCTTAAGGCACAGCCGCATAGCCACATGTTAGTTCAGTCCAGACTGCGGTCGCCGCTCACCCCCCAGCTGTATGGCCCAGTCATCAAGAGGCTCTTCCTAAGACATACAGTCCAGACGCCCCCGGCCCACTGGGGAAATCCTGCTGGAAGGAGCCATCAGAAGATGGGGACACTGTACTCATAAAGGGATGGAAATGGTCAGCAACAATGCTCAGGTAGGCCGTGGCATTTAAACCATGATCAATTGGTACTAAGGGGCCCAAACCCCCCCCCACCATTACACCACTACCACCAGCCTGAACCGGTGATAGTCCATCCCCCACACCATTACACCCCCACCACCAGCCTTAACCCGGTGATACAAGGCAGGATGGATCCATGCGCCAAATTCTGACCCCACCATCTGAATGTCGCAGCTGAAATCCAGACTTCAGACCAGGCAACGTTTTTCCAATCTTCTATTGTCCAATTTTGGTGATCCTGTGCCAATTGTAGCCTCAGTTTCCTGTTCTCAGCTGACAGGAGTAGCACCCGGTGTGGTCTTCTGCTGCTGTAGCCTATCTGCTTCAAAGTTGGATGTGTTGTGCGTTCAGAGATGGTATTCTGCATACCTTGGATGTAAAGAGTGATTATTTGTGTTACTGTTGCCTTTCTATCATCTGGAACCAGTCTGCCCATTCTCCTCTGACCTCAACAAGGCATTTTCTGCCACACAACTGCCGCTCACTGGATATTTTCTCTTTTTCCCACCATTCTCTGTAATCCGGAGAGATGGTTGTGTGTGAAAATCCCAGGAATACTCAGACCGGCCTGTCTGCCACCAACAACCACGCCACGTTCAAAGTCACCGAGATCCCCTTTCTTCCCCCATTCCGATGCTCGGTTTGATCTTCAGCAAGTGGTCCTCACCACATCTAGATGCCTAAATGCAGTGTGATTTGCTGATTAGCAATTTATGTTTACCAAGCAATTGAACAGGCGTACCTAATAAAGTGGTCGGTGAGTATATATATCATTTTATATATATATATATATATATATATATATATATATATATATATATATATACATATTTCTTGAAATTTTTGGATAATTTGGCATAGAGAAAACTAGCAGCAAGTTTTATCAACTTTGATTTTTTTTTTTTGCCATCTTTTGGTGTTTTTTAAGGGCAGCCTCACAAAGACAGTGAAAGTGAAATTCTAATGTGTTTTCTATGTGCTAAATGTAGCAAAGAAGGAACAGGCGAAGTTCTGTAGAGCTCCATATTGAAACAAGCTGACTAATGTAACATCTCCATGGCAACATGCGCAAGGCGTCCGCCAAGCGTGACAATTCGTTCCCACCTGATGTTTTGCTCCATTGTCAATTGGGCATAACATGGCTGTGATGTATGCAAAACTGTCATGATTGATACTTTTTGCTTTGCTGAAAAACCTTTTTTCATTTTCTACTTTTAATGGAAAACAAAGTTAATTATCAGAGAACTTTTCTCTTCTTTTATGTCTCTTTTTTTGGACATACGGTTATGTGTCTCCAGAATGATACTTCTACTGTGTCAGAAAGAGATTTAGTTGCTATTTATTATCTTTTTTCATCACTGTACTTGATTTATGGTTTATCCACTTAGATTTAACCCCTTCAATACCGGACACTTTTAGTTCAATCTTATTTTATTGAAAGATCAGGATATAACAGGTATGACGGTAGCATATTCAAATCACAATGTCATAAAAGTAATTTACATCGCAATTAACGTAATTATATCATATACTCTACTCTCTGTCTTTGGCCTTGAAACAAAACTATTCAGTATAGCAGAGGACTGATAACGACAAATATTGAGCTAGGCTATCAAATTCCGAGTAGCATAGGTGTTGCAGAGACACATGTATAGTCTAAACCAGGGGTGTCCAAACTTTTTTCAAAGAGGGCCAGATTTGATGAAGAGAACATGCTTGAGGGCCGACCATTTTACCTGACATTCTTTAAACCATTAAAATTTGGTCTAAGTGTGTCTGTCCGAGCGCTAATACACTGCCCAACAAGAATTGCCTTTGTGCTGTGTGTGGTGAATAGATGAGCACGGGCGTGTTATTTGGATATTTAATCGGCTTATAGCACACACCTTCACTTTAAAAAGGAAGTTTCAGGAAAAAAATCTTGAATTTTAAATAAAGAACTGTGAAGCAAAATAAGGGTCAGTGCCCATCAATGCAGCCTAATCAGTGCCCATCTGCAGCCCCCACTCCATGGCCATGAATGTGGCCCCCACCGTATTGACATGAATGCAGCCCCCACCGTATTCACATGAATGCAGCCCCCACCGTATTCACATGAATGCAGCCCCCACCGTATTTACATGAATGCAGCCCCCACCGTATTTACATGAATGCAGCCCCCACCGTATTTACATGAATGCAGCCCCCACCGTATTGCCATGAATGCAGCCCCCACATTGACATGAATGCAGCCCTACATTGACATGAATGCAGCCCCCACCGTATTGACATGAATGCAGCCCCCACATTGACATGAATGCAGCCCCCACATTGACATGAATGCAGCCCCCACCATATTGACATGGATGCAGCCCCCACCGTATTGACATGAATGCAGCCCCCACATTGACATGAATGCAGCCCCCACATTGACATGAATGCAGCCCCCACATTGACATGAATGCAGCCCCCACATTGACAGGAATGCAGCCATAACATTGACATGAATGCAGCCCCCACATTGACAGGAATGCAGCCATAACATTGACATGAATGCAGCCCCCACATTGACATGAATGCAGCCCCCACATTGACATGAATGCAGCCCCCACATTGACATGAATGCAGCCCCCACATTGACAGGAATGCAGCCATAACATTGACATGAATGCAGCCCCCACATTGACATGAATGCAGCCCCCACATTGACATGAATGTAGCCATCCCTCTGCCCAAGTATACCATGTCCACAGCCACCCCTCTGCCCAAGTATACCACATCCACAGCCATCCCTCTGCCTAAGTATACCACATCCACAGCCATCCCTCTGCCTAAGTATACCACATCTACAGCCACCCCTCTGTCCAAGTATACCACGTCCACAGCCACCCCTCTGCCCAAGTATACCACATCCACAGCCATCCCTCTGCCTAAGTATACCACATCCACAGCCATCCCTCTGCCTAAGTATACCACATCCACAGCCACCCCTCTGTCCAAGTATACCACGTCCACAGCCACCCCTCTGTCCAAGTATACCACGTCCACAGCCACCCCTCTGTCCAAGTATACCACGTCCACAGCCACCCCTCTGCCCAAGTATACCACATCCACAGCCACCCCTCTGCCCAAGTATACCACATCCACAGCCATCCCTCTGCCTAAGTATACCAAGTCCACAGCCACTCCTCTGTCCAAGTATACCACATCCACAGCCACCCCTCTGTCCAATATACCACATCTACAGCCACCCCTCTGTCCAAGTATACCATGTCCACAGCCACCCCTCTGTCCAAGTATACCACGTCCACAGCCACCCCTTTGTCCAAGTATACCACGTCCACAGCCACCATTGGGGGGTGGGTGCTTTGGGGTAGGGGGGGCATACGAAGTTTTTAAAAAAAATATTTTTCTATTGCTGGGCAATTGCCGGCATTCTTTTCTTTACACTCATCTGTCAGTGGGGAAGCCCGCTGACAGATGACGACTCCTGGCTTCTCAGCCCGCTGCTTAAAGCAGAACTTAAGTAATTTTTTCATCTTTCCATCTATGAAATCTTCTGCTCTTGTTGTTGTTTTATCTTTGGATAGTAAAACATTTTTTTTCTGCCAGTAAATACCTTATACAGCCCACTTCCTGTTTCTTGTCTGGTCATTAGCCTAGGCTTATGACATCATACACAGTGCTCTCTCTCACTCTTGCAAGAGTTTGCCAGGAAGGAAGGGGGGATGAGTCATAAGAGGGCCAATGAGAGCTGCAGAGCTGGAGGTGTGCCTCTGTGTGTCTGTGTAAATCCAGAAAGTGAACAGGCAGCAGCTTCAGCTGCCCACAGTTAAAATGGCTGCAGCCAGACTCAGTGGAGGGAGATTTCTGCAGCATATTTGGCAAGTACAGAATCGCAGTATATATAGAACAGTATGCAAAGTGGTTGGAGGGAAGCTTCAGAATGGCAAAGATGTTTTTATTACAAATAATGTGAGCAGACTGCAGTTCCTCTTTAACAACCGCTTATTTCTTCAAACAGAATTAGAATTGGTCGACCGTTTTTCAACCGATCCCAATGCAAATCATTCTGAAAAGTTGGAATTCGTTAGAAAACAAATAAACAAAGCAGATTTTAACAGATGTCAATGAAATTCATTACTTTTCGTTACTATTTAATTTGGAGATTCGGATACATCCGAATTTCCGAATAACCAAAAATTTGACAAAATTGTATTCGTACCGAAAGGAATTGCACATGTCTAGTGCTTTCTTCACTTCCCTTCCTTCTCTCCAAACAACCCTGAGACTGATCAGGTGGCAATAGTGAAGGCAGACCCTTCACCTTCACAGTCACTTTATAACCACTTGCCGACCGCCGCACGCCGATATACACCGGCACAATGGCACGGCTGGGAAAATGGGCGTACCTGTATGTCCCCTTTGATTTGCGGGGCGCGTGCCCGCTGGTCCCGCGGACTCAATGTCCGCCGGTGTCCCGCAATCGTGTCACGGAGCGGCAGAACGGGGAGATGCCTATGTAAACAAGGCATTTCCCTGTTCTGCCTAGCAACATGACAGAGATCCACTGCTTCCTGTCATCGGGAGCAGTGATCGCTGTCATGTCAGTGGTAGCCCATCTCCCCCACAGTTAGAATTACTCCCTAGGACACACTTAACCCCTTGATCGCCCCCTAGTGTTTAACCGCTTCCTGACCACCTTATGCAGATATAGATTAACATACCTGTACGTTGCCCTTTAGGAGGTGGCTTGCGGGCGCACGCGCACCCGCCGGGAGCTCCGTGACTGTGATCGTGGACACCCGCGATCGTCTCACGGTGAGGAAAAATGGGGAGATGCCAATGTAAACAAGCATCTCCCTGTTCTGACTAGAGTCACTGACACTGATCACAGCTCCCTGTGATCGGGAGCGGCGATCAGTCTAGTGTCACACACAGCCCCTCCCCCCCACAGTTAGAATAACTCCCTAGAACACACTTAACCCCTACAGCGCTCCCCTAGTGTTTAACCCCTTCAATGCCAGTAACATTTTTACAGTAATCGATGCAATTTTTTAGCATTGATCACTGTATTAATGCCAATGGTCCCAAAAATTGTGTCAAAAGTGTCCGATGTGTCCGCCATAATGTTGCAGTCATGATAAAAATTGCTGATCGCCGCCATTACTAGTAAAAAAAAAATTATTAATAAAAATGCCATAAAACGATCCCCTATTTTGTAGACGCTATAACTTTTGCGCAAACCAATCAATAAACGATTATTGCGATTTTTTTTTACCAAAAATATGTAGAAGAATACGTATCGGCCTAAACTGAGAAAGAAGTTTGTTTTTTTATATATTTTTTGGGGATATTTATTATAGCAAAAAGTAAAAAATATTGCTTTTTTTTTCTAAATTGTCGCTCTTTTTTTGTTTATAGCGCTAAAAATAAAAACCACAGAGGTGATCAAATACCACCAAAAGAAAGCTCTATTTGTGGGGAAAAAATGGACGTCAATTTTGTTTTGGTGTAACGTCGAACGACCGCACAATTGTCAGTTAAAAACGGCGCAGTGCTGAATCGCAAAAAGTGCTCTGGTCAGGGAGGGGGGTAAAATCTTCTGGGGCTGAAGCGTTTTTTTTAAAACAGAGGAAAGTTTGAGTTTGAAATAAAGTTAGCTAAAGATTTGCCAACACTTAAAGCCCCGGAGGAGATTGCTTTTTTTTTCTCTGCAAAACTGGATTTTTGATACTTTAAATAGCCCCAGAAATTGCTGCAACAAGCCACAGCTGATACACGAAAGTGACAAAGCGAGGAGTGATATTTTCCCGCACATTGCGGATCTCTCTGGTAACCCTTCAGAAAATAATCACTGTCTCTTTGTTGTCTTCTTTTTGCTACAGTGTCAGGTCATATAGAGCAATAGGCTGCCCAGCTAAGGTACATACAGAGAGGGGAAAAAATGTATTTGACCCCCTGCTGATTTTGTACGTTTGCCCACCGACAAAGAAACGATCAGTCTGTAATTTTAATGGTCATTTTATTATAACAGTGAGAGACAGAAAAACAACAAAAATATCCAGAAAACCACATTTCAAAAGAGTTATGAATTGATTTGCATTTTAATGAGTGACATAAGTATTTGACCCCTTCGCAAAACATGACTTAGTACTTGGCAGGGGCGTTGCTAGGTCTACAAAAGATCTGGGCTATGCTATAGCTAGAGCCCATAGCAACATAGTAAAGAAAGTCATACACTTGGGCGGGCATACACATGTCTATAATATACGTGTGTGTGTGTATATCCCCAGAGAGCCCCCCTTACATTAGGATCCCCAGAGATCCTCCCCCTTAAATAAGGGTTCCCAGAGAGCCCCGCCCCTAAATCAGGGTCCCCAGAGAGCCTCCCCCTTACATCAGGGTTCCCAGAGAACCTCCCCCTTACATCAGGGTTCCCAGAGAGCCCCCCCCTAAATCAGGGTCCCCGGAGAGCCTCCCCCTTAAATCAGGGACTTTGGAGAGCCTCCCCCTTAAATCAGGGTCCCCAGAGAGCCTCCCCCTTACATCAGGGTTCCCAGAGAGCCTCCCCCTTACATCAGGGTTCCCAGAGAACCTCCCCCTTGCATCAGGGTTCCCAGAGAGCCCCACCCTTAAATCAGGGTCCCCAGAGAGCCTCCCCCTTAAATCAGGGACTTTAGAGAGCCTCCCCCTTACATCAGGGTTCCCAGAGAACCTCCCCCTTGCATAAGGGTTCCCAGAGAGCCCCATCCTTAAATCAGGGTCCCCAGAGAGCCTCCCCCTTAAATCAGGGTCCCCAGAGAGCCCCCCACTTACATCAGGGTCCCCAGAGAGCCCCCCACTTACATCAGGGTCCCCAGAATCTGGGCTATAGTCCCAAAAGCCACCCCCTAGCGACGCCACTGGTACTTAGTGTCAGTTAGTTTCCGATTTATCTGCCGCAATATCGCAGTAAAAAATAAAATTTCCATAAACATATCCCATTGTTTTGTAGGCGCTATAACTTTTGCTCAAACCAATCAATATACACCTATTGTTTTTTTTTTTTTGTTTTTTTTTACTAAAAATATGTAGCAGAATAAATATTGGCCTAAATTGATTTTTTTCTCAGTTTTTTTTGGGTGATGTTTTATAGCAGAATGTAAAAAATATTATTATTATTTTTTTTCAATTGTCTGTCATTTTTTGTTTATAGCACAAAAAATGAAAAAACGCAGAAGTGATCAAATACCACCGAAAGAAAGTTCTTTTTGTGGGGTTGAGTACAGCGTTGCACGACTGCGCAATTGTCAGTTAAAATAACGCAGTGCAGTATCGCAAAAAATGGCCTGATCGGGAAGGGGGGGTAAACCTTTCGGAGGTGAAGTGTTTAAAATGACGCTAAAATTATGATTTTGGTACAAAGCATTACATAGCTTTTTTTTTTTTTTTTTTTTTTTAACAGCTCTTTTTTTTGTTTCATTTTTTCACTTTTGTGACACAAAAAAAAAAAAATGGAAACAACATGAATAAAAAGAAAGAAAAGTTTAAATATTAAAGGTAAGCACAATAGAAATAAACAAAAGAAACAAAAAAAATCAGCAAGAAAATAATAGCCAAAGGGAGAACGCTAAGAATAAGTAGGGATGAGCTTGATGTTCGGGTCAAACATTGGGTGTTCGCCCGTTCGCTGAAAGAACGAACATTATGGGGCGTTCACAGCAAATTTGAGCGCCGCGGAACGCCCCATAATGCGCATTGCTGTATGATGATTGGCCAAAGCATACACATCACCTGCATGCTTTGGCCAATCTCAGCGCCCTCTGCTAAGAGAGCCATAATTGGCCAAAGGCAGGGTGCCTTTGGCCAATCATGGCTCAGGGGGACTAAGTCCACGCCCCACACTATATAAGGCTGCCTACACAGCGGCCTGGTGTAGTGTTGTTGGTGTGGACGGGGAGATAGCCTGAGTTAGATTAAGCAGGCAGGTTATTCAGTTTGTGACAGTGTATTTGATATATATATATATATATATATATATATATGTATATATATATACAGTCAGTTTAGTGTATATATATATATATATATATATATATATATATTTATATACACTCTGCATCTAGTATAGACTATATATTCAGTGTTTACTCGATATTCAGTCAGTGCAGGCAGTGTATTAATAAATATATATATTCTCTGTATCCAGTGTAGCCTATATCTACAGTGCATTCGGTTGTGTACTGTTTCTAATACCGTGCAGGCGGTGTAAACAGTATGTACAGTTTCTACCACTTTTCTGGTGGTGTACACAGTACACAATACAGTGCAGTGCGGTGTTGCAAAACAAAATATACATCATGTCCGGAAGGCCACCAAGGAGAGGAAGACGCTCACAGGCCACTAAAGGAGGGCAAGCAGGCTCTGTGTCTACAGTCAACAGTGCTGGTTGTGGACATGATGCATCCTCTGCAGGTGGCCGTGAGGCACACGTGTCCTTTTTTTCTGCTGCTGGCCATGTTATTGAGCCAGAACATGCAGAAGTGTTGGTGGAGTGGATAACAAAGCCGTCCTCATCCCCCTCAACCTCTGTCACCCAGGCTCAGAGTAGTTTGCCTTCCAACACAGCTGCCAAAGCAGCCTATTCCACCAGCTCCTTGTCCTTAGTCACGCCTTCCGTAGCCCCACCATCATGCATGGAGGAGTCATCAGAATTATTCGATCACAGTGTCGGGTATATGCTGCTGGAGGATGCGCAGCAATTTGAAGGCTCCGATGTTGGTTCCCAGGTTGAGGAAGAGAGTAACATGAGCCCAGAGAGAGGGGGTGCCCAAGAAGGACGAGAAACTAGCAGTCATGTTCCCCCAGCTGCAGCATACTGCTAAGTTTGCTCCAGTGACAAGGAGGATGATGAGGTCACTGACTGTACTTGGGTGCCTGAGAGAAGAGAGGAGGAGGCACAACTCCAACTAGGCAGGATGTCCTCTAGGGGGCAGCTTAAGGGCAGCCACCCTATTGCATCACACCGCAGAGCTCTGCAGGTGCAGGGCGCTGTTGACTCCCCGCTGACTTTTAAAAGTTCCCTGGTGTGGGCCTTTTTCGACACGTGTGCAGCAGATTGCACCATTGCTGTTTGCAACCTATGTATGAAGAGGATCAAGTGTGGCCAGAACAGCAGCCGCTTGGGCACCACATGCTTGACCAGACATATGACGACCTGCCATGCAGTCCATTGGGAACAGCACTTGAAAGACCCACATCAAAGAAAAAGGCGGACTCCTCCTTGCTCCTCATCTGGGATCTCCAACCATACTATACCTCCAGTCCTCTCAAAAACCTGCACTGAGAGGAATGAAGGTATAGAAATAGGTGTCCCAAGTATTTGCGGCCAATCTGCTAGCGGTACACCACCATCTGATTTTAGCAGGCAAATTTCCCTACCCCAGTTGCTGAACTGTAAAAAGAAATTGGGTCCCAGCCATCCACATACTCAGCATCTAAATGCTAGCTTGGCCAAATTGCTAGCACTGCAACTGCTGCCTTTTCAGCTGGTAGACTCTGCCCCCTTTCATGAATTTGTGGAATTTGCTGTACCTCAGTGGCAGGTTCCAAAACAGCATTTCTTTTCACGGAAGGCCATTCCGGCCCTCTACCGGCATGTGGAAGGCAATGTTTTGGCTTCGTTGGACAGTGCAGTCAGCAGTAAGGTGCATATTACCGCTGACTCATGATCCAGCAGGCATGGGCAGGGACGTTTCCTATCTTTCACGGCACACTGGGTAACTCTTCTGGCAGCTGGGAAGGATACAGGACAGGGTTCAGTATTGTTGGAGATTGTTCCACCACCATGCCTCCAAAATGCTAGTGGTGATTCTGCCACAGCTCTCTCCTCCACCCCCTCCTCTTTCTCTATGGCCTCTTCTGCAGATTTGTCCTCTGAACCAGCAGTGCTCTGTAAGCGTTCAAGGGGCTACGCAAGCAGTCAGGCAAAAATATGCCATGCGGTGCTTGAGTTGGTCTGCTTAGGGGACAGGAGACACACTGGGGTAGAGATTCTGTCAGCTCTGCAGGGGAAGGCTCAGAGGTGGTTGATGCCACACCAGTTCAGCCAGGAATGGTTGTATGCGATTATGGCACCAACCTTCTCTCCACCCTCCGACAGGGACACTTGACCCATGTTCGGCACATGTCCTGAATTTGGTGATGCAGTGGTTCATGAGCAGGTACCCAGGCTTACAGAATCTCCTGAGGCAGGCCAGAAAAGTCTGTGGTCATTTACGCAGGTCATACAATGCCAGTGCTCGGTCATACAATGCCAGTGGCTGACATTTAAAGGGAATGCAACCTGCCCACCAACCGCCTCATTTGTGACATGCCCACAAGGTGGAACTCAACATTGGCAATGCTGCAGCAGCTGCACACACAGCAGAGGGCCATCAATGAGTACCTGTGCGAGTATGGCACCAGGACAGGGTCAGGGGAGCTTGGCTTCTTTTCGCTACGCCAGTGGCTACTGATCAAGGATGCATGCACTGTCCTGTCAACATTTGAGGAGGCCACAAGGATGGTGAGCAGTGACAATGCATGCATCAGTGACACTGTCCCTCTAGTCTTCCTGTTGGAGCACACGCTTCGTGGAATCATGGACAGGGCACTTGAGGCAGAACAGCGGGATGAAGAGGAGGACTTCCCTACATCTCAAGGCCCCCTTTATCCAGATAGTATTCCTGCAGGCCCGCCAAACACACAGGAAGAAGAGGAGGAGGAGGATTGTGTCAGCATGGATGTAGAGGATAACACTCAGCAGCAGTCTTCAAGGGATGGTTTTCAGTCCCCAGAAACCCAAGGAGTTGTACGTGGCTGGGAGGAGGTAGTTACGGATCATGTGATCCTTAGTGACCCAGAGGACTCAGAATCTAATGCCTCTGCAAACTTACGCTGCATGGCCTCCCTGATTCTGCAAAGCCTGCTAAAGGACCCTAGGATTCATGGTATCAAGGAGAGGGATCATTACTGGCTGGCAACCCTTCTTGATCCACGTTACAAGGGTAAGGTTGCAGAACTCATCATGCCTTCGTAGAAGGAGCAGAGGATGAAACATCTTCAGGAGGCCTTGAAGAAAGGTTTGTGCAATGCATTTCCAGACCCTAGGAGGTTACAATTTCCTGGTGCTGGACAACGTGTTGCTGAGGCTTTTTTCAGTCAGAGGAAGAGCGGTGGAGAAGGTGGCCAGCTGACCGATGCCTTTAAAAATTTTTAGTCCCCAGCGCCAAGGTCTGATCGGTTCAGGCAACCATCGCCAGCGTCTGCATTACATGGTGCAGGAATATCTAGGGGCGAGAGCAGACTTGGAAACCTTTCCAACAGACCATCCACTGGGTTACTGGGTTTTGAGGATGGACCACTGGCCAGAACTTGCTCAATATGCAATTGAGCTACTGGCTTGTCCTGCATCCAGCATGCTTTCAGTGCTGCTGAAGGGTTTGTAATGGATCAAAGAGTGCGCCTGTCCACAGACTCTGTTGATAGGCTCACATTCATAAAAATGAATCAGTCTTGGATCAGCAGCTATCAAGCACCCGATGCTGATGTAACTGATTGAATTTGCTATGGATGTTAGATGCCTTGAAAACTGCCTATGCTATTGCTGACTATCCTATTCCTCTTCAATCATGATGATGCTAGCTTCCAACAATATTTTTGGTTTAGGGCACCACCACCACCACCCAAGGCCCAATTTTTCTGCCCCTGTTTAACAGGGGCATGTAATTACAATTCTTGATATAATATTTCACAGCAGGGCCCGTTCCTGTGCCCAACAAGAGTAACTGTGAGGGCTTACATTGTTGTGGAATCACCACCACCCAAGGCCCAATTTTTCTGCCCCTGTTTAACAGGGGCATGTAATTACAAATTTTATTTCACAGCAGGGCCCGTTCCAGCACTCACCAAGAGTAACTGGGAGGCTTACTGTGTTCTGTTACCAGCAACACCTAAGGCCCCATATAATCTGCAGAGTATATAGGACAGGCCGTATAGTATATATACGCTGTTCGGAGTATATAGTGCCTGGGGCCCTCCCGTGCCATTTTTTTTTAAATTGGGTGCGGGGTTCCCCTTAATTTCCATACCAGACCCAAAGGGCCTGGTAATGGACTGGGGGGGGACCCCCATGCCATTTTTTTTTTAATGATTTGCTAAAAAAAAAAAAATGATCAATATTGCCAGGACCTGACAATAATTTACAGCTGCAAGTAGTTTTGAATGACAATTTTTTCTTTAGAAATGTCATTTTGCTGTGGTACAGTATTGTTCTAAACACGGGAAAAGTGCGCCACTGCCCATTCTCCTCTGATCTCTGACCTCAACAAGGTACTTTCCTCCACACAACTGCCGTTCACTGGATATTTTCTCTTTTTCCCACCATTCTCTGTAAACCCTGAGAGATGGTTTTGCGTGAAAATCCCAGAAATACTCAGACCAGCCCGTCTGCCACCAACAACCACGCCACGTTCAAAGTCACTTCAATCCTCTTTCTTCCCCATTCTGATGCTTTGTTTGAACTTCAGCAAGTCATCTTCACCATGTCCTAGATGCCTAAATGCATTGAGTTGCTGCCGTGTGATTGGCCTGATTAGCAATTTTAGTTTTCCAAGAAATTGAACAGGTGTACCTAATAAAGTGGCCGGTGAGTGTATATGGATAATATAGCTTAATTAAAATAAGATTTACTTAAATTTACTTTTAACCCCTTCCCGCCGAGCGTACGCAGATGTGTGTACTTGGCTTTCGAGGGTTATACCGGGATGATGCCCGCAGCTGCAGGCATTATCCCGGTACTGTTTTTTAGAGCCGGCGATTGGCTATCCAGGTATAACAACCGATGCGGCTAAAAGCTGCTCGGCTGTTATACCGGAGGAGCGGGAGGGGACGTTCCCCCACCTCCTGCCACCTCCCGCCGCTCTTACCAGGCCTCCCGTTCCATCAAGAGGCCAGATCACCAATCTGCCGCCTCCGGCGGCTAGTAACAGTCTGGAACGATGCCTTGAGTGGCTTCGTTCCAGCCTCCTAATTGTAAGCGTGGAAGTGACACAATTTATTAATATAAAAATAAATAAAATAAATAAGAAACATTTTTTTTTTTTAAACGCCCCCGTCCTCGCGAGCTCGCGCAGAAAACGCATACGGAAGTTGCGCCCTCATATGTAAACGGTGCTCAAATCACACATGTGAGGTATCGCCGCGATTGTCAGAGCGAGCGCAATAATTCTAGCACTAGATCTCCTCTGTAACTCTAACCTGGTAACCGTAAAAAAAAAATTTAAAGCGTCGCCTATGGAGATTTTTAGGTATAGTAGTTTGTCGCCATTGCACGAGTGCCTGCAATTATAAAGCGTGACATGTTTGGTATCTATTTACTCGGTGTAACATCATCTTTCACATTATACAAAAAAATTGCGCTAACTTTACTGTTTTTTTTTTTTTTTATTATTCTTGACGGTGTCCCTTTTCCCAAAAAGTTGCGTTTAAAACACCACTGCACAAATACCGTGCGATATAAAATATTGCAACAATCGCCATTTTATTCTCTAGATTCTCTGCTAAAAAAATATATATATACATAATGTTTGGGGGCTCTAAGTAATTTTCTAGCAAAAAATACGGATTTTAACTTGTAAACACCAAATGTCAAAAATAGGCTTAGTCATGAAAGGGTTAATGTTTTAATTAATCTGAATTTTTCTTTGAAAACATCTGGGGAGGTTTCGGCTACTAAATACAGACTTTGTATCCTTCTTTCCAGTATATACTGTACATATTCATCATATACATCATCATCATCTCATAGGATCGCATCTAATAATACAACACAAAACCTAAAGAGTAGAGCTGCCCACGCTTTTTACAGCACTTCTACTTTAATTAGATGTATAATACAGAATTAATGTTAATGAATGAAGTGTTTGGATGGGCTGACACTCCAAATGAAAATGTAATATTATTCCATTTACATATTCAATGTGAATTCCTTTTTTTTTTTTTTTCATACCACTGGCTGGAGAGGATATATTTATGCGGCAACCTTCCAGCGGAATCCATCAAAGCGAGCCGCGCCGCAGCGCTGTTATTTGTTCAGATTGAAGCCTCTCCTATAACTTATCACAGCATCCCTTCCCTGGTCAATATGTACGAAGACATACACATGTTTAATTATGGTGAGCTGTCTCTGCGGGGAGATCCATCAATGTCTAATTAGTCTGCAGATTGTATGTTGTTGAAAAGCGGTGTTCCAGTTTCCTGAGTGTTATGTAAATGGAGCTAACACACTCAGGTAAAGTATTATTAAAGCCCAGATATAAGTCCTTTAGTCCTTTCAATGCTTTTTTTTTTTTTTTTGCTTTTTTTTTTTTTTTTTTAGATGTATGTTTTCTATTGATAGCGATGTTGCTTTGGCTGTCTCTTGGGATAGACAGCTTCTATCGGGGGGATGATGTACAGGTAATGAAAATCTACACAGCAGCTTCAGGTATCAAATGTATTACATTTCCAGCATCAAACCTGGACAGATTTGCACAAAACAAAAATAAATAAATACATTTAAAAGTAAAAAGAAATAATAGTTTGTTTTTTTTTGGGCGGGGGGGCACTTACTGCACAATGGTCCTAACCACTTAAGGACCGAGCCTCTTTTTGAAATGTTTTGTTAAAATCTTTTTTTTTTGCTAGAAAATTACTTAGAACCACCAAACTATATAATATATATATAGTACCTTGCAAAAGTATTCACCCCCTTGGCTTTTTACCAATGTTTTGATCAATGTTTATAAACAATGTTACTTTGTATCTCTCTATCTCCTGTGTGATCAATGTTTATAAACAATGTTACTTTGTATCTCTCTATCTCCTGTCTGATTAATGTTTTTAAACAATGTTACTTTGTATCTTTCTATCTCCTGTCTGATCAATGTTTATAAACAATGTTACTTTGTATCTCTCTATCTCCTGTCTGATCAATGTTTATAAACAATATTACTTTGTATCTCTCTATCTCCCGTCTGATTAATGTTTATAAACAATATTACTTTGTATCTCTCTATCTCCCGTCTGATTAATGTTTATAAACAATGTTACTTTGTATCTCTCTATCTCCCGTCTGATTAATGTTTATAAACAATGTTACTTTGTATCTCTCTATCTCCTATCTGATTAATGTTTATAAACAATGTTACTTTGTATCTCTCCATCTCCTGTCTGATCAATGTTTATAAACAATGTTACTTTGTATCTCTCCATCTCCTGTCTGATCAATGTTTATAAACAATGTTACTTTGTATCTCTCCATCTCCTGTCTGATTAATGTTTATAACCACTTGCTGATCAGGCCTTTTTCTGACACTTGTTGCTTGCAAGATTAAATCAGGATTGTTTGCTAGAAAATTACTTAGAACCCCGAAACATTATACAGTGCCTTGCAAAAGTATTAACCCCCCCCCCCCCTTGGCTTTTTACCTATTTTGTTACATTACAGCCTTTGGTTCAATGTTTTTTTTAATCCAAATTCTATGTGATGGATCAGAACACAATAGTCTGAGTTGGTGAAGTAAAATTAGAAAAAATATACATAAAACTATTTTTCAGAAAAAAATAATAAACTGATAATTGGCATGTGCGTATGTATTCACCCCCTTTGTTATGAAGCCCATAAAAAGCTCTGGTGTGACCAATTACCTTCAGAAGTCACATAATTAGTGAAATGATGTCCACCTGTGTGCAATCTAAGGCTACTTCCACACTGAGGCGCTTTACAGGCGCTACAGCGATAAAAATAGCACCTGTGTAGCGCCTGTAAAGAGCCTCTCCTGTGTCTCCAGTGTGAAAGCCCGAGGGCATGTTCTGTAAATTAAATGTTGCAAATCCTCAAACAATCCATGTTAATTCCAGGTTGTGAGGCAACAAAACACGAACGATGCCAAGGGGGGGGGGTGAATACTTTTGCAAGGAACTGTGTATATATATATATATATATATATATATATATACTGTATATACATTTTTAGACACCCTAGAGAATAAAATGGTGGTGTTTGCAATACTTTATGTCACACCGTATTTGCGTAGTGGTCTTACAAGCGCAATTTTTTTTGGAAAAAATATATTTTTTGAATTGAAAAAATAAGACACCAGTAAAGTTAGCCCAATTTGTTCTATATTGTGAAAGATAATGTTACGCTGAGTAGATTGATACCCAGCATGTCACGCTTCAAAAATGCGCCCACTTGTGGAATGGCGACAAATTTTGGTAGTTAAAAATCTCCATTGGCGACAATTAAAAATTTCTACAGGTTACCAGTTTTAAGTTACAGGGAAGGTCTAGGGCTAGAATTATTGCTCTCGCTCTAACGATCGCGGCGATACCTCACATGTGTGGTTTGAACACCGTTTTCATATCTGGGCGTGACTTACGTATGCGTTCGCTTCAGCGCCCTGACTTAGCGGGACGGGGCACTTTCAATTTTTTTTTTTTTTTTTTTATTCTTCTTTTATTTTTTTTTTACACTGTCCTTTTAATAGAAAGAAAATTGGGCTCACTTTTATTCCTATTACAAGGAATGTAAACATCCCTTGTAATAGAAAAGAAGCATGACAGGTCCTCTTTAATGTGAGATCTGGGGGGTCAAAAAGACTTCACATCTCATATTTACACTAAAATGCAATAAATAAATAAATAAATAAACGTCTTTGAAAAAAAAAATTCCCCTTTAAGACCATTGGGCGCAAGTGACGTTTGACATCGCTTCCATCATCCAATGTTATGGAGCCGAGTGGGGGGGCCATCCATACCTTACTTGGTTCCATGCTACTGAGGGGAGAGGATCGGATGGCCTCCGCCGCTACCGACAGCTCCGGAGGAGGTGGGGGAACCTCTCCCCCCGCCGATAAAAATGATCTTGCGGCAAATCCGCCGCAGAGACCACTTTTACCTGAAAGCGGATCGCCTGCCTTTTGAGAGGATATAACAACGGTATTCCACGTCAAAATACCGACGTGTAACGACAGCGGCTGGTCCGTAAGTGGACCTTGTATCCAACGCCATAAAACAATAGCTTTGAACTTACAAGGCTGCCACCACATGGTCTCTCTATGTGGACTGATGCAATCTCTCTGTGTTCCCCCTGAGGAAGGTCAATTCAGAAAATCTTCCACAAGGAAAAGATGAGGAAAGTGGAAAAATAGAGCTGGACCTGTAGGGTTATTTCGCTAGTACTTCTATCCTAAAGAGGAAGTAAAGCGCCGTTTTATGTTGTTTCTTTATCTGACCTGCAAAAGTAAAGGCATAGTGCATTGCATACTAGCACATTATGTTAAACTTACCTGCAAACAAAGCCCTCGTCGCCCCCCCCCCCGCAGCTGGAGGCTGCATCCATCTTCGCCCGTCTTCCTTTCCGGGTTTTACGGACTCTGGCTCTGTGACTGGCCGGAGCTGCGGGAGCCCCCAGTCATGGCACAGGCTGATATAACAAATGTTCAGCGCTAAAAATAAATATATATATATATATATATTTTATTTTTTTATATTTATTTTTAGTGCTGCACAGTTGTTATATCAGTTTGTATGGTCACATTTGGGAAGTGTGTTGGCAGATGTTTTTTTTTTTAGTTTATATTTATATTTTTATTTATATTTATTATTTTTATTTTATTTTTATTTAATTTTTATTTATTATTTTTATTTTTACTTTTATTTTTATTTTAATTTATTTGTACTTTTATTTATATTTATTATTTTTATTTTTACTTTTATTTTTATTTTATTTTATTTGTACTTTTATTTTTATTTTTATTTACATTAAATATTTTTATTTTTACTTTTATTTTATTTTTACTTTTATTTTTATTTTTATTTATTGTTATTTTTATTTATTGTTTATTTTTATTTCTCTACATTTTTCATTTTTATTTCTTGATTTTTTGACTTTAGGGTAGGAGTGTGGCAGCTCGCAAAGGTTATATCTACTTGTCACGGCACAGGGTTCCGAAGAAACGGCAGAAGTGGCTGTTCCTCCAGAGCGCATGCGCCGATGACATAATTGGCTGCATATACAGAGATATTTACAGTACCTATAGGTAAGTCTTATTATAGGATCACCTATAGGTACAAACAATACATGGAAGTTGAATTCCTCTTTGTGATACTAAACACACACACTGTTTAATTTACATTATCTCTTTTCTTTCTGTATGTAGATGACGACACTGTAATTATTTAACCAGTTCCCGCCCGGCCTATGGCAAAATGATGGCTTTCGTTGATCCGGGTCGGTCGTCATATGATGTCGGTGACGATCTGTTACCAGCTGTGTCCATCAAACACAGCCAATGATTGATTAGTGTACCTGCCTGCTGCCGGTACCAGGTGATCACTGTGACCAATCACGGCAGATCACATGATAATTGTAAGCAACAGATGGCTTCTTTTTCATGCCATTCTTTGTGCACAATCGTGTTGCTAGCTGTGATTGGTCAGTGTGATCACATGGTACAGACAGTGCCATTCACAGCCCACCTGTACCATGTGGTTAGCTGTGGCCAATCATAGTGAATCGCAACTAGACATCTGCACTGCCAAAAAACATGTTCGTTTTTGTTTTAAATTCATTTTTTTTATTTTTTCCCTTTTTTTTGGGTCATTCGTTATGATCGCAATTCGGAAATTCAAAAATTCATAATTGCGTAAAAATCGCAAATCCGAAAATAAGAAAGAAAATCCGAAAATTATAAAGAATAACTAACTTACTAATAATAGCTAACTATTAAATTATAGGTATTGGAATTTCCTTTCGAATTTGGCTGTTAGTGAACGTAACGAATATGAATTTATCCGAAGGTAGGAATTATCTGAATAAAAAAATGCCGCATCTAAACAAATGTTACGAAACAAATTAATAAAAAATAATAATAAAACATTTTGTATTATTATTATTATTGTTATTTATTATTATAAATTCATTTCATTCGTTTAGATACAGCATTCGTTATTTCGGATAATTCGTAACTTCGGATAAATTCGTATTTGTTGCGTTCACTAACAACCACAAATATACAGGAAATTCCAATACCTATAATTTAATAATTAGTAATAGTTAAGTTATTATTTCAGATTTTCGAATTTTCAGATTTTCGAATTTCAAATTTATGAATTTTGAATATTCTGAAAAATGTGTTAAACAGGTTTTCGTTAATTTGGATAGGAATACGAATTTATCTGAAGTTACGAATTATCCGAAATAAAGAATGCCGCATCTAAACAAATGTTATGGAACAAATTAATAATAAATAATAATAAAAAGTTTATTTATTATTATTGTTATTTATTATTATTAATTCATTCCATTCCATTCGTTTACATCCTGTCCCTTTTGTATTGAATTGTACTGTAATTGTGTTGTCCCCCTCTACATTGTAAAGCGCTGCGTATACTGTTGGTGCTATATAAATCGTGAATAATAATAATAATAATAATTATTATTACATTACATTCGTTTAGATACAGCATTCGTTATTTTGGATAATTCGTAACTTTAGCTCCTGAGGAAATGGAGCGAATCCACAAAACGGGTTTAGATTTATTGGATGCAGTCATGTCTTTAATTATATGGTTTATTCTACATTTAGATCAGATTACTACAATTTCCATTACTTTCAATGTCCCCTCAACATGACATATAATTGGTTCCAAACATGGGTACTGCAATGTGCTACAATGCCAATATGTATATATATGAATTGAATTATTTTTTGGTGTGTGTATAAATATATATATGAAATAATCTACATCTATGTATGTTCTAACTGCAATGTGCTCTTATATCTGTTTATGCAAATAAACATGTCAATATATTTCTTCACATAAGGTCCCACAACTCCCTCATTCATGGAGAAGGAGGAGGAGGGAGTGGCCTGTCATTATATATACGCCCGGCAGCTATAGTGGGCGGGGCCGAGCATTCCCACTGACGTCAGCCGGGGAAGAGGGGAGGAGAGGGGAGAGAGCCAAGGAGTCACGTGGAGACAAGGGCCTCTTCCCGACAACCCTGGCCGGTGGTTGTCGGGGTCTGTGGGCGGGGGGCGAAATTTAGAAGCCCCCCCTTTAAGAAGGGGCCCCAAGATACTGGCACCCCCCTATGTGAATAGGTATCGGGTACATCATATTCTCACATCGCTGTCTCTCCCGCCACCGTCTTCTCCCCGAGCTGTCTTAGTTACATAGTAGTTACATAGTAGGTGAGGTTGAAAAAAGACACAAGTCCATCAAGTCCAACCTATGTGTGTGATTATGTGTCAGTATTACATTACATATCCCTGTATATTGCGATCATTCAGGTGATTATCTAATAGTTTCTTGAAGCTATCAATGCTCCCCGCTGAGACCACCGCCTGTGGAAGGGAATTCCACATCCTTGCCGCTCTTACAGTAAAGAACCCTCTACGTAGTTTAAGGTTAAACCTCTTTTCTTCTAATTGTAATGAGTGGCCACGAGTCTTATTAAACTCTCTTCTGCGAAAAAGTTTTATCCCTATTGTGGGGTCACCAGTACAGTATTTGTAAATTGAAATCATATCCCCTCTCAAGCGTCTCTTCTCCAGAGAGAATAAGTTCAGTGCTCACAACCTTTCCTCATAACTAAGATCCTCCAGACCCTTTATTAGCTTTGTTGCCCTTCTTTGTAGTCGCTCCATTTCCAGTACACCCCTCCTGAGGACTGGTGCCCAGAACTGGACAGCATACTCCAGGTGCGGCCAGACCAGAGTCTTGTAGAGCGGGAGAATTATCGTTTTATCTCTGCAGTTGATCCCCCTTTTAATGCATGCCAATATTCTGTTTGCTTTATTAGCAGCAGCTTGGCATTGCTGACCCTATCATCTACTAGGACCCCCAGGTCCTTTTCCATCCTAGATTCCCCCAGAGGTTCTCCCCCCAGTCTATAGATTGCATTCATATTTTTGCCACCCAAATGCATTATTTTACATTTTTCTACATTGAACCTCATTTGCCATGTAGTTGCCCACCCCATTAATTTGTTCAGGTCTTTTTGCAAGATTTCCACATCCTGCAGAGAAGTTATTGTCCTGCTTAGCTTAGTATCATCTGCAAATACAGAGATTGAACTGTTTATCCCATCCTCCAGGTCGTTTATGAACAAATTAAATAGGATTGGTCCCAGCACAGAACCCTGGGGGACCCCACTACCCACCCCTGACCATTCTGAGTACTCCCCATTTATCTTCTGTCTTCTCCTTCTGCTGTCTCTTCCCAGTGTAGTCTTCTCCCCAAGCTGTCCTCTTCCTCGCTGCTGGTTACCCGCTAAAAAAAATAAATAAAATAACCCGCTCTTCTCCTGTGGCTGTCTTCCTCCATTGTGGTGTTGCCTGCTGTGTGGCATCTCTATAGCCATGGGGCGTGGCCATCCGATGACATCACCCAGGGAGCCCGAAAGCCAACGGCCAGGGTTGTCGGGAAGAGGCCCTTGTCCTCATCAACATGGGGGCAAGGTGCTTTGGGCCCTTCCCCCCAAAGCACCCACCCCCCCATGTTGAGGGCATGCGGCGTGGTATGGTTAAGGAGGGGGGTGGGAGCGCTCGCTCGTCCCCCCTCTTTCCTGACCTGCCGGGCGGCATGCTCGGATAAGGATCTGGTATAGATTTTATGGGGGGCCCCCGCCATTTAAAAAAAATATTGGCCATGGAGGGGGGGGGGTGAATCCATACTAGACCCGATGGACCTGGGGGGGACCCCACGTGGGTTTTTTTCGAGATTTTTTTTTCCCAGCATTTTTTTTTGTTTACTTACCTGAGCCCCTTCATCTCTTCAGTGGGGACGCGCACGGCTGGGCGAAACGACGTTGGGTAACGTTGCATCGCCCTGTGGCTACTAGGGCGAAGCTTCGCCCCCTGCTCGCCCACGGAGCTGATGCGAGTGCCTGGCGGTCGTGATCACCGCCGGGCTCCTGCGATCGCTCGGGGCGTGTGGAGAACCGGGATCTGTGTGTGTAAACACACAGTTTCCAGTTCTCTGAGGGGAGAACAGACAGATCGTCTGTTCATACAGAGTATGAACAGCGATCTGTCATCTCCCCTGCACAGTCCCCTCCCCCCTTCAGTTAGAACACACACTAGGGAACACAATTAACCCCTTGATTGCCCCCTAGTGGCTAACCCCTTCACTGCCAGTGACAGTTTTACAGTAATCAATGCATTTTCATAGCACTGATCGCTGTATAAATGACAATGGTCCCAAAAATGTGTCAAAATTGTCCGATGTGTCCACCATAATGTCGCAGTCCCGATAAAAATCGCACATCGCCGCCATTACTATTAAAAAAATAATAATAATAATAAAAATGCCACAAAACTCTGCCCTATTTTGTAGACAATATAACTTTTGCACAAACCAATCAATATACGCTTATTGCGATTTTTTTAACAAAAATATGTAGAAGAATACAAATCAGCCTAAACTGAGGAAAAAAAATTATATATCTTTTTGAGGGATATTTATTATAGCAAAAAGTAAAAAACAATTCCTAAAAAAATATAAAATATATTTCAAAATCGTCGCTCTTTTTTTGTTTATAGCGCAAAAAATAAAAACCGCAGAGGTGATCAAATACAACCAAAAAAAGCTCTATTTGTGGGGAAAAAAAAAAGGACGTCAATTTTGTTTGGGTGCAACGTCGCACGACCGCGCAATTGTCAGTTAAGGCGACGCCGTGCCGAATTCACAAAAAGTGCTCTGGTCAGGAAGGGGTGTAAAATCTTCCAGGGCTGAAGCGGTTAAGGAACGCGGCGGCCGGCTTAGCAGCCAGCTATATTCAGTGTTAAAAAAAATTGCATCACAAACTCAACACTCGCGTTTCTGGTGCGGTTCCATTGAAGTCTGTTAAGTCGATGGAAGAAAAAAAAAGACCCCCGGCCTTTTCCAAAAACACCCCAGCCACAAAACGCATAGGTGTGAACTTGTACAGTAGGTAACCATGTTAAATGGACTTTAGTGCGTTTCTGCAAACTGCAAAACGCACTAAAAAACCCCAAAAACCTAGGTGTGAACCTAGGGCAGTGATGGCGAACCTTGGCACCCCAGATGTTTTGGAACTACATTTCCCATGATGCTCTGGCACTCTGCAGTGTAGTGGAGCATCATGGGAAATGTAGTTCCAAAACATCTGGGGTGCCAAGGTTCGCCATCACTGACCTTCAGAGCTACAATGGTTCGCATCGTTCCTGGAAAATCGCTCTCAGACAGTGAAACTAGGAGCCTTCACCTCTGAAACCCGGGCAATATCGTACGGAGTTCCACAAGGGTCACCTTTATCACCAGTCCTCTTCAACATCTACATCCGTCCACTCCTCAAAATCATCAGAAAATCGGACCTCCACTACCACTCGTACGCTCACGACACGCAACTCTACTTTCACCGGACAAAAAGACCACTATCAACAACTAGAAAAATGCCTCACATTGATAGACGACTGGATGACCACGAGCTCCCTCAAACACAAACGTATCCAAAACAGAGCTTCTTCTACTACACGCAAACCAAAATACAAAAAACAAGAACCCTTGGACACCGCCCACCATCTTTGGACAGACCATCTCCCCAAGCACCAAAGCCAAAAGCCTTGGAGTCATTTTTGACTCAGAAATGTCAATGGATGCTCAAATTGGATCAGTAGTCAACGGATCTCACCATCTTCTTCGCCTGCTACGCAGACTCATCCCCTTCATTCCAAAAGAGTACAAAGCGACAGTAGTTGGAACTATCATTACCTCTCCCGACTCGACTACACAAACTCCCTCTACACTGGACTACCTAAATACCAGATCGCACGCCTACAACTCATCCAAAACACAGCAGCAAGACTGATAGGAAAAAAACCCCCTGGGAATCCATTTCTCCATCCCTGAGGAGCCTACATTGGCTAACCATAAAGGATTGGATAACATTTAAGACCCTCTGCCTCACCCACAAATGCCTAGATGGAAACGCGCCTCAATACCTGTGCGAGAAAATAAAACGCTACGTACCTAATCGCAGTCTTCGACCAACCCACCAAAACCTCCTCCACGTTCCCAAATCCCGCTACAAATCGAAGGGAGAACGAAGATTCGCAGTCCAAGGACCACGGCTACGGAACACTCTACCGACCAACATCCGTATGGAAGAAATCCATCAGGCCTTCAGGGAAAAACTCAAGACCTACCTCTTCTAACAAGCTGGACCCACACAGGATGGACCAAGCGCCTTGAGGCGATCCAGTTCGCATTTGCAGCGCTATACAATTCATTCATTCATGACTAGGGTTAGGGTTGACACGCACTTCAAGGTTACCCCAAGCTGGCCAAAATAGGCTTTTTATCACCTTCTTCTGGACCAGAATGGCGGGAGTTTGTCTCACTCTTGATACCCGCAGTCCATTTCTCAACCTAGTTAACTAATGTAATCACACGTCATTAATTATGTAGACTTTTATAGCACCAGCATGTGCTCTCCAGCAATTTACCCCCCCCCCTCCCCCCGTCCCTGTGATTTATCCGCTCTCGGGAATAAATAAATACACTCATACAGGACAGGTTACTCCTCTTGACTTCTGCTCCTCCCGCTCCCTCCTTATTTATAGCTCGGTATATCATATAAATAATTTGTTATTTGCTGCCTCGCACCCTCTTCAAAACGAAGGTCCACCAGTGGCTGTTAATGGCGAACCCGGGGTTTTCGTGTTTGCGATCTAGATTGGCGTGCCCGGCGGGACAATGTAGAATTGCTAAGGAGAGCGCGGCGGTAAATTGAGGGGAGAGACAGGAGTAGAGTAACGCTGTTTTCCTATTTAGATTTTAAGCATGAGCAGAGATGTAAAAGCCATGTAACTCATTAGAATATAAGTTATGTTGGTGTGTTTCCTGCCCCAGGCTACGAAGAGCTAATACCATCTCCATAATGAATATTTAATCTCCATAGTAGAAGTCTCTCACATGCATTATGCATGGTTCATGGGCTCCGGGAAAAAAAAATAAAAAAATAAAAAAATAAAAGAGGGAAAATTGTATTTCGCTTAGGTATGACACTGCCCTGAGATCTGCAAAATAAGAAATATTTATATCTATAATAATTTAGGTAGAACTCTATTTTATATTTTTTTTTATTAGTTTTTCAATTCCCCCCCCCCTGTAGAAAAAAAAAGAGGGAGAATGTTATTTAACTTAAGTATGACACTGCGCTGAGATCTGCAAAATAAGAAATATTTATATGTATAATAATTTAGGTGTAACTCTATTTTTTATTTATTTTTTTATTCATTTTTTAGCCCCCCCCCCCCTCCTGTATAAAACAAAAAAAAAAGAGGGAAAATTGTATTTCGCTTAGGTATGACACTGCCCTGAGATCAGCAAAATAAGAACTATTTATATCTATAATAATTTAGGTAGAACTCTATTTTTTATTTTTATTTTTTATACATTTTTCAGTCCCCCCCCCCCCCCCGTATAAAACAAAAAAAAAAAAGAGGAAAAATTATATTTCGCTTAGGTATGACACTTCCCTGAGATCTGCAAAATAAGAAATATTTATATGTATAATAATTTAGGTAGAACTCTATTTTTTAATTTATTTTTTTATTCATTTTTCAGTCCCCCCTCCTGTATATAACAAAAAAAAAGAGGGAAAATTGTATTTCGCTTAGGTATGACACTGCCCTGAGATCTGCAAAATAAGAAATATTTATATCTATAATAATTTAGGTGTAACTCTATTTTTTATTTTTACTTTTTTTAGCCCCCCCCCCCCCTCCTGTATAAAACAAAAAAAAAGAGGGAAAATTGTATTTCGCTTACGTATGACACTGCCCTGAGATCTACAAAATAAGAAATATTTATATCTATAATAATTTAGGTAGAACTCTATTTTTTATTTTTTATACATTTTTCAGTCCCCCCCCCCCCCCCCTCCTGTATAAAACAAAAAAAAAAGAGGGAAAATTATATTTCACTTAGGTATGACACTGCCCTGGGATCTGCAAAATAAGAAATATTTATATGTATAATAATTTAGGTAGAACTCTATTTTATATTTTTTTTATTAGTTTTTCAATCCCCCCCCTGTAGAAAAAAAAAAAAAAAGAGGGAGAATGTTATTTAACTTAAGTATGACACTGCCCTGAGATCTGCAAAATGAGAGATATTTATATCTATAATAATTTAGGTAGAACTCTATTTTTTATTCATTTTTATGTCCCCCCCCCCCTCTCGTATAAAACAAAAAAAAAGAGGGAAAATTGTATTTCGCTTAGGTATGACACTGCCCTGAGATCTGCAAAATAAGAAATATTTATATTTATAATAATTTAGGTAGAACTCTATTTTTTATTAATTTTTTTATTCATTTTTCAGTCCCCCCCTCCTGTATAAAACAAAAAAAAAGAGGGAAAATTGTATTTCTCTTTGGTATGACACTGCCCTGAGATCTGCAAAATAAGAAATATTTATATCTATAATAATTTAGGTAGAACTCTATTTTTTATTTTTTTAAATTAATTTTTCAGTCAGGGGGACTGAAAAAATAATTTAAAAAATACATAAAAAATAGAGTTCTTTTAATAAATAAAAAATAGAGTTGATTTTTTTTTTTATACAGGAGGGGGGCTCAATTTTATTTTACCCCTACCATGCTCCAAGACTGTCCCTGACTTCCTCATCAGTCCTGCACCAGTGGTCCCCTTAGGGGCAGAACAGTGGGGGTCGATTGACTAAAACTGGACGGTGCAAAATCGGGTGTAGCTGTGCATGGTAGCCAATCAGCTTCCAGGCTATATTGTCAAAGTTTAACCACTTACAGACCGGAAGGATTTCCCCCTCCTTAATGACCAGGCCATTTTTTAGCGATACAGCACTGCGCTGCTTTAACCACTTAAGGACCGAGCCTCTTTCTGAGATTTGTTGTTTACAAGTTAAAAAATGTTTTGTTTTTTTTCTAGAAAATTACTTAGAACCCCAAAAACATTATACATTTTTTTTTCTAACACCCTAGAGAATAAAATGGCGGTCGTTGCAATACTTTTTTTGGAAAAAATACAATTTTTGAATGAAAAAATAAGACAAACAGTAAAGTCAGCTGAATTTTTTTTTCATATTGTGAAAGATAATGTTACGCCGAGTAAATTGATACCCAACATGTCACGATTCAAAATTGCGCCGGCTCGTGGATTACAAAGGATGTTTACGTTCCTTGTGATAGGAAAAAAAGTGATCCCCAATTTTTTTTGTTTAAAGGGACAGCGTAAAAAATCAAAAATAAAAAGTAAAATAAATAGGAGAAAAAAAAATTTAATTGAAAGCGCCCTGTCCCGCCAAAATTAACGCATATGTGAGTCACGTCCGCATATTTAAACGGTGTTCAAACCACACATGTGAGGTATTGCCGCGATCGTTAGAGTGAGAGCAATAATTCTATCACCAGACCTCCTCTGTAACTCAAAACTGGTAACCTGTAGAAACGTTTAAACGCCGCTTATGGAGATTTTTAAGTGTCAATGTTTGTCGCCATTCCACGAGCGGGGCGCAATTTTGAAGCGTGACATGTTGGGTATCAATTTACTCGGCGTAACATTATCTTTTACAACATGAAAAAAATTCAGCTAACTTTAGTGTTTTGTTGTTTTTTTTATTTAAAAAAAGTATATTTTTTCCCCAAAAAATTGCCTTTGTAAGACCGCTGCGCAAATACGGTGTGACATAAAGTATTGCAACAACCGCCATTTTATTCTCTACGGTGTCTTAAAAAAAATATATATATGAATAATGTTTGGGGGTTCTAAGTAATTTTCTAGCAAAAAAAAAAAAGATTTTAACTTGTAAACAACAAGTTTGAATAATAGGCCCGGTCCTTAAGTGGTTAAAGAAGTCGTATGCAAGCCGCGATGAAGTAAAGCAGGGATGTCGGATTCAAAGTCTCGCGCCTTTGAAGCCGCGGCAGTGTGAACAAGGGCTTAATCAACCCCATTCTCATTCTGCCCATTTCCTTTGAGCCCAGCCTATTTTTACATGCCCCCGCTAGGGGTACGTTCTCAGTGAAGTGGACGTAAAAAAAGGAACGGCTGCGCTCCCAATCCGATACAATACATTTATTTCAGGAGATCATTACTGGTACCCCCATGTGAGTTAGATGCCTGGAACTCCCCCCAGATGTGTTGAATGCCTTGTGCCTAGTCCAAATCATTTGGTGGAGGGGGGATTATGGTGTGGGGGGAGGGGGGATTATGGTGTGGGGGGGGGGATTATGGTGTGGGTTTGTTTTTCAGGGGTTGGGTTTGGCCCCTTAGTTCCAGTGAAGGGAACTCTTAAGGCCTCAGTATACCAAGACATTTTGGACATTTTCATGCTCCCAACTTTGTGGGAACAGTTTGGGGACGGCCCCTTCCTGTTCCAACATGACTGCTCACCAGTGCACAAAGCAAGGTCCATAAAGACATGGATGAGCGAGTTTGAGGTGGAGGAACTTGGCTGGCCTGCACAGAGTGTAGACCTCAACCTGATGCTGCAACGGGTGGGCCAACTCAATATTGAACCCTACGGACTAAGACTGGGATGCCATTAAAGTTCATGTGCGTGCAACAGAACACCTCTGGGATGAATTAGCTCGGAGACTGCGAGACAGGTCTTCGAGTCCAACATCAGTGCCTGACCTCACAAATGCTCTTCTGGAAGAATGGTCAAACATTCCCATAGACACCCTCCTAAACCTTGTGGACGGCCTTCCCAGAAGAGTTGAAGCTGGTATAGCTGCAAAGGGTGGGCCAACTCAATATTGAACCCTACGGACTAAGACTGGGGTGCTAATAAAGTTCATGTGGGCGTAAAGGCAGGTGTCCCAATACTCTTGGTAATATAGTATATATATATAGTATCTCACAAAAGTGAGTACACCCCTCGCATTTTTGTAAATCTTTTCTTCTATCTTTTCATGTGACAACACTGAAGAAATGACACTTGTCTACAATGTAAAGTAGTGAGTGTACAGCTTGTATAACAGTGTAAATTTGCTGTCCCCTCAAAATAACTCAACACACAGCCATTAATGTCTAAACCGCTGGCAACAGAAGTCAGTACACCCCTAAGTGAAAATCTCCAAATTGGGCCCAAAGTGTCAATATTTTGTGTGGCCACCATTATTTTCCAGCACTGCCTTAACCCTCTTGGGCATGGAGGTCACCAGAGCTTCACAGGTTGTCACTGGAGTCCTCTTCCCCTCCTCCATGATGACATCACAGAGCTGGTGGATGTTAGTGACCTTGCGCTCCTCCACCTTCCGTTTGAGGATGTCCCACAGATGATCAATAGGGTTTAGGTCTGGAGACATGCTTGGCCAGTCCATCACCTTTACCCTCAGCTTCTTTAGCAAGGCAGTGGTCATCTTGGAGGTGTGTTTGGGGTCTTTATCATGTAGGAATACTGCCCTGCGGCCCAGTCTCTGAAGGGAGGGGATCATGCTCTGCTTCAGTATGTCACAGTACATGTTGGCATTCATAGTTCCCTCAATGATCTGTAGCCCCCCCAGTGCCGGCAGCACTCATGCAACCCCAGACCATGACACTCCCACCACCATGCTTGACTGTAGACAAGACACACTTGTCTTTGTCCTCCTCCCCTGGTTGCCCCCACACACCCTTGTCACCATCTGAACCGCTGTATGGTCTTGGCCACCGTGCTGCAGCTCAGTTTCAGGGTCTTGGCAATCTTCTTATAGCCTAGGCCATCTTTATGTAGAGCAACAATTCTTTTTTTCAGATCCTCAGAGAGTTCTTTGCCATGAGGTGCCATGTTGTACTTCCAGTGACCAGTATGAGAGAGTGAAAGCGATAACACCAAATTTAACATACCTGCTCCCCATTCACACCTGAGACCTTGTAACACTAACAAGTCACATGACACCGGGGGAGGGAAAATGGATAATTGGGCCCAATTTGGACATTTTCACTTAGGGGTGTACTGACTTTTGTTGCCAGCGGTTTAGACATTAATGGCTGTGTGTTGAGTTATTTTGAGGGGACAGCAAATTTACACTGTTATACAAGCTGTACACTCACTACTTTACATTGTACCCAAGTGTCACTTCTTCAGTGTTGTCACATGAAAAGATTTACAAAAAATGCGAGGGGTGTACTCACTTTTGTGAGATACTGTGTATATATATATATATATAATATTTGAGGGTTCTAAGTAACTTTCTAGCAAGAAAATGCTATTTTTTCCATGTATGAGAGAAAAGTCACCAGCAGTGTTAAAAACGTCCAGTGTGACGTGAGGCCCAAACCTTCAGGTTTTTGGGTGAAGTGTTTATTGGCGATCAAACATGGTGAATAAATCAGATTACATAGCAAAATATTGCAAACCATCATTTCTGATGACTCCTCTGTGCGTCTCGTGTCACCGGCACACCGGTACAGACCCCGAAGCGGTGAGATTTTCCGCCAACATTTATTGCCCTTAAATACCAGTATGGATCACCGGGAAGACGTTTAAATGCAGAAGATATTCTAATCACTCTTCATGTTTATGCCAATATTACACTCAGGAGGTAATGAAGTGTTTCCTTCAGAATTGTGTTCAGCATCCAAGACGGTTCTCAGCAGGAGATCTGCAGAGCGTTTCTCTATCCTATATTCCTTCCTGACAGGCGCCTTGTAATACTGAACTATGGAGGTTTGCATCGGGGGGGGGGGCTTCCATCGAGATCTGCAGATCGTTGCTCCGTCCCTGAACACACATCCAAAAGTGATATCCTCCGAGGGAGAAGATTGTGTTTTTTGAGCTTTTTTTTAGAGATCTGCAGGTTATTGCTCTGCCCCGTCTTCTCCTCCTGAGAGATGCAGACAGGTGTTGTAGTCTTCGGATTGGTTGCATTCATTTCTAGAATCCTCGACCTCCAAATACAAACTAGTGATATTTTTTTTTTTCTGCTAAATTGTATTAATGAGATGATTTATTGAGATCTGCAGAGCATCGCTCTGTCCCTGAAAACACATCCATGGTGATCACCTCTGAAGAAGATTGTGTTTTTGAATTTTATGGAGATCTGCGGAGTATTTCTCTGTCTACCTCCTGGAAATACACAGGCGCCTGTTTATAAAGAAACAACCATTAAAAAAAACGAAAGACAAATACATGAGCATACGGCAAAAAGGGCAGAAAAACACGACGCGTTTCACTAGCGTGTTTCGTCAAAACCACAAAAGAGTACAATTACCAACATACACATTTAGATAGATAGATAGATAGATAGATAGATAGATAGATAGATAGATAGATAGATAGATAGATAGATAGATAGATAGATAGATAGATAGATAGATAGATAGATAGATAGATAGATAGATAGATAGATAGATATGTATATATTTATTTATATAGATAGATATATCTAGATATCTATATATCTATATATATATATATATATATATATATATAGATATCTATATGTCTATATTTATCTATCTATCTATCTATCTATCTATCTATCTATCTATCTATCTATCTATCTATCTATCTATCTATCTATCTATCTATCTATCTATCTATCTATCTATCTATCTACATATATATAGATATATATAATATATCTATATATATCTATATATATTCATATAAAATCACATACAAGGTGTAATCAATTCAGTAATTGGACCCATACTTCACGTTCTCTGTTCTCGCTAGAACACACATGACAATTGATATTGATGTGATGCCCAGGAATAAATAAAATAGTATCTAAGGAAAAAAAAAACATGAAACAATAATGTGATACATATTACCAAAATACTGGGGAAAAAGAAACAAAAAAGTAAAAACAGAAAAACTTTAAAATATACAGCACTTCAATCAAAACTAAAAGAAGGAACATATCCTGGGTATGACAAACCTGATCCAATGTGCTTTGCTGAGTCACCATAATCAATAATAATCAATAAATGTAAGCACACCGATGGTAAATAACGCAAGACATTCGATCAGTCATAGAAATGAGTGAAATCCAGTGGCGGCTGGTGGGTTTCTTCTTCTGGGGGGCCGGCAAACAAAGAACCACCCCCCGGCGGCATGCCACTAAAACACCCCCCCCCCCCCCCGGGTGGCCCAGTACTTACTCGCGGGGCTGTGGTGTCCTCTCCTCCTCTCCTGGAGTGCGGGCAGCGGCCGCGGCTTCCTCCATCGCGTGTCTCCTCTTCCGCCAAAGTGCTAGGCATCCAATAAGATCGCCTGACGCTTTGGCCAATTGAGAAACAGGTCTCACAGAGGTGAAGATTAGCAAAGGTGAGCTTAGCAAAAATTATTTCGCTATGGTCACACAGCTGGGTGGCCTTGGAGAGCAATGCTCTTGCGCTCCGAGGCCACCCTTTTTTGAAGCCCATTAGAACCTCTGGCTTTAATCAGGTGCTTCAACCCCCGCCCCCCATTGGAATCCATGGTCCGGCGCCACTGATATGCATATCAGGGGGCCGGACGCATGGATAGGGGTCCCCCTGTGCGCCCTTTAAGGACGGGCCGCCATTGGTCAAATCCCATTCATAATCCAACCCTCCTGGTATTCTTGTTTGTAAGGCAAAGCTCACAGTACTACAGGACTGAGCGGGGCTCCAACATTAGTTGTCGATGAGTCCTGGGAGTCCTGGGAGAATATCTGCCCCCCGCCACCGCCAAGAGAAGGAAAAGAAGCGGTGGTGATGTCACTGGACTGCCAAGAAGTGGAGACAATTAAAATATTACAAAAAAGAAACAAAAAAAAAACAAAAAAAGATATGTCAAATATGTATGTATATATTAAAAAAATAATACTGAGGGGTGGGGGTAATGGGGAGGGGGGGGGGGGGGGTGTGTGTGGATGGGGTGACATGCCTGGAGTTCTGCTTTAAGACCTTATTAACCATTTGACCCCCCCCCTCCCCCTAGGTCAATTGTAACATTTCTCTCATGCATGCAAAAATCACAATTTTTTTGCCAGAAATTTACTTACGACCATTTTTTTTTTTTTAATTTAAAGCAGAGGCCCTAAAGAATAAAATGGTGGGTGTTGCATTTTTTTTTTATGTCACAGAGTATTTACACAGCCATTTTTTTTTTTTTCAAATGCACGTCTTTTGGGGGAAAAAAAATGACACGTTAATGAATTTTGGTGAACACAAACACAAATATAATACCAATTTTGTTTGGTAAAATATAAAAAGTTGATGTTAAAACCGAGAAAAGTACAGTGCCTTGAAAAAGTATTCATACCCCCTTGAAATTTTCCTACATTTTGTCACGTTCCAACTCAAAACGTAAATGTATTTTTTTTATTTTTATTTGAATTTTTTCGATTTTACATGTAGAAAAAAAAAAAAATATAATATAATTAAAAAATAAAATATACTATAATATAATATAATATAATATAATATAATATAATATAATATAATATAATATAATATAATATAATATATAACATTATAAATGCATTTTATTGATATTTTTATGTGAACGCAAAGCGGCACATAATTGTGAAGTGGAAGAAAAAAATATTAAATAGTTTTCAACATTTTTTCACAAATAAATATGTGAAAAGTGTAGGGGGGGGGGGGGCATTTGACAAGTCGCGTTCTATTCTGTACAATGAAACCGTTCTAATAGGAGCAACTCAAGTCGCTCCGACTTAGAAAATGTTTCCTGTACTACTTCCGGACGACTTCGGAGCGACTTGCATAGACTTCTATACAGAAGTCGTTCTGCAAGTCATGCTGAAGTCGAGCTGTACAGGGCGGCTTCAGAGTCGGGCGACTTTGAAGCCGCCCCTGTGTGAACCGTCACTATATAGCAAAAAAAAAAAAAAAAAAGGTGATTAAATACCAAATAAATGCAATTTATTAAAATTTGATTCGGTAAGAGGTTAATGCAAACTGATATATTTTTTTAAAAACAAATGTATTTTTATTTAACCCTTTATTAACCACTGGTTTCCCCTAATCTGCCCTAATCCACTTCTTTCCCTTAGCTTTTTATTTTTTTTTTCTACTTTTCTAACTATTAATATTTAAACTTTTTGTTCAGGGTTATTATTATCTTTTATCATTTCATTATTTCATTTTGTTTTTGTAATACTATTGATATACACGTGTGCTGGTTATATAAGTAGACTGAGCTACTGCTCAACTCTCTCGTTGCAATCTGTTCAGACTGACTGAAGATTATTTTTCTATGCTGGTCACAGTCCCGTCATGTAAAAAGCCCCTCAAAGTAGATTGTAAACAATGTATATTCAAAAATGTATATATATATATTTATACAGTATCTCACAAAAGTAAGTACACCCCTCACATTTGTGTAAATCTTTTCTTCTATCTTTTCATGTGACAACACTGAAGAAATGACACTTTGCTACAATGTAAAGTAGTGAGTGTACAGCTTGTATAACAGTGTAAATTTGCTGTCCCCTCAAAATAACTCAACACACAGCCATTAATGTCTACAACCGCTGGCCACAAAAGTCAGTACACCCCTAAGTGAAAATGTCCAAATTTTCCCCAATTAGCCATTTTCCTTCCCCGGTGTCATGCGACTTGGTCTCAGGTGTGAATGGGGAGCAGGTGTGTTAAATTTGGTTTTTATCGCTCTCACTCATACTGGTCACTGGAAGTTCAACATTGCACCTCATGGTAAAGAACTTTCTGAGGATCTAAAAAAAAGAATTGTTGCTCTACATAAAGATGGCCTAGGCTATAAGAAGATTGCTAAGACCCTGAAACTGAGCTACAGCATGGTGGCCAAGACCATACAGCGGTATAACAGGACAGGGTCCACTCAGAACAGGCCTTGCCATGGTCCACCAAAGAAGTTGAGGTCACATGCTCAGCGTCATATCCAGAGGTTGTCTTTGGGAAATAGACGTATGAGTGCTGCCAGCATTGCTGCAGAGGTTTTAGGGGTGGGGGGGGTCAGCCTGTCAGTGCTCAGACCATACGCCGCACACTGCATCAAATTGGTCTGCATGGCTGTCGTCCCAGAAGGAAGCCTCTTCTAAAGATGATGCACAAGAAAGTCCGTAAACAGTTTGCTGAAGACAAGCAGACTAAGGACATGGATTACTGGAACCATGTCCTGTGGTCTGATGAGACCAAGATAAACGTATTTGGTTCATATGGTGTAAAGTGTTGGTGGCGGCAACCAGGTGAGGAGGACAAAGACAAGTGTGTCTTGCCTACAGTCAAGCATGGTGGTGGGAGTGTCATGGTCTGGGGCTGCATGAGTGATGCCGGCACTGGGGAGCTACAAATCCTTGAGGGAACCATGAATGGCAACATGTACTGTGACATATTGAAGCAGAGCATGATCCCCTCCCTTCAGAGACTGGGCCGCAGGGCAGTATTCCAACATGATAACCACCCCAAACACACCTCCAAGACCACCTCTGCCTTGCTAAAGAAGCTGAGGGTAAAGGTGATGGACTGGCCAAGCATGTCTCCAGACCTAAACCCTATTGATCATCTGTGGGACATCCTCAAACAGAAGGTGGAGGAGCGCAAGGTCTCTAACATCCACCAGCTCCGTGATGTCATCATGGAGGAGGGGAAGAGGACTCCAGTGACAACCTGTGAAGCTCTGGTGACCTCCATGTCCAAGAGGGTTAAGGCAGTGCTGGAAAATAATGGTGGCCACACAAAATATTGACACTTTGGGCCCAATTTGGACATTTTCACTTAGGGGTGTACTGACTTTTGTTGCCAGCGGTTTAGACATTAATGGCTGTGTGTTGAGTTATTTTGAGGGGACAGCAAATTTACACTGTTATACAAGCTGTACACTCACTACTTTACATTGTAGACAAGTGTCATTTCTTCAGTGTTGTCACATAAAAAGAAGAAGAAAGAAGAAAAAAGATAGAAGAAAATAATACAAAACATTTACGAAAATGTGAGGGGTGTTCTCATGTAGCACCCTCTTTCCCCCCATAAGAGATTATAAGAGAAATAAAGTTTGCCATCTTCGCCCTGGGCACCATATGACCTTGTCCCGGCACTGAGATCCAGGCTGGAAGATTCACTGAGGAATAATTCTTTTGGTATTGGAGGAAGGCATCCAGGTATGCAGGTACATTGTGAGTACAGACCTGAGTGAGGGGTTCCTAGTAACTGTTGCTGCTGCTATCCCTGGCCTGGCATATCAATTCTATTGCCTGACTGGCCTGCAACATTACTGAAGGTGTCTCATGCTGAGCATTAGATGGGCCATTGTTAGAGGAACTGTCCTGAGAAGTAGATAATTTGGCAACAGATACACCATCGCAGGATGGTACTGTGGGTGCGGCAAACAACCCCCCCATTGGTCGGTGGCATCTCAGCACCCCCCCCCCCGCACTTACCCCAGCAGGCCCTGGTGGGTAGGTTGCGGCTCCGGCAGACAGCGGTGGGTTTGCGGGCTCCGGCGGCGGGCTTTCGGAGGGTAGCGGGTTCCGGCAGGCAGTGACAGGCTTCGGGGGGTTGCAGGCTCTGGCGGCAGCGGCTTCTATGGACGGCAGGAGGGTTCCTGTGTCTTCTGTGCAGCTTCTTCCTTCTTCTCCTAGGCATTCAATAGAATCTCATGTCCTTTAGCCAATGGGAAGCGCATGATTACAGCCGGAGGCTCTAATAGGCTTCAAAAAAGGGTGGGCTTGGGGCACAGAGCATTGCGTCCTGATCCCACCCAGTTGTGTGACCATAGCGAATAAACTTTTACTATTTTCAAACTAAATCTTCTCCCCGCCAATCAGGAAGCAGGTGTGAGACCTCTTTCCCGATTGGTCAAAACGTGAGGCGATCCTATTGGACGTTTGACCTGGAGTCGGGGAGGAAGCCGCTGAAGCCAGAGAGAAAGCCCACCAACCTGGAGCCGCTACCCGGACCCTGCACCCCCTAGCCTGGAGCCGCTGCCCAGACCCCGCACTCCCTAGCCTGGAGCCGCTGCCTGGACCCTGCACCCACTAGCCTGGAGCCGCTCCCCGGACCCAGCACCCCCTAGCTTGGAGCCGCTCCCCGGACCCAGCACCCCCTAGCCTGGAGCCGCTGCCCTGACCCCGCTAGCCTGGAGTCGCTGCCCAGACCCCGCTAGCCTGGAGCCACTGCCCGCTAGCCTGGAGCCACTGCCCAGACCCCGCATCCCCTAGCCTGGAGCCGCTGCCTGGACCCCGCACCCGCTAGCCTGGAGCCGCTGCCCGGACCCCACACTCCCTAGCCTGGAGCCACTGCCTGGACCCCGCACCCGCTAGCCTGGAGTCGCTGTCCAGACCCCGCTAGCCTGGAGCCGCTACCCGGACACCGCACCCCCTAGCCTGGAGTCACTGCCTGGACCCAGCACCCGCTAGCCTGGAGCCGCAGCCCACACCCGCTAGCCTGGAGCCACTAGAGGTGAGCATGTCAGGATGTGGTGAGGGAGCTAGAGAATAGAAGGTTTTGGAAGGTGTAGATACTTTGAGATGAGCTTGGAGATGTAGCTCTAGGCAGAGTTGTGGATGGCTTTATATGTTGTTGTGAGTATTTTGAGTTTTATTTATCGGCAGAGTAGAAGACAGTGGAGGGAGACAGGTAGAGGACACTGATCGCTTGATAAGGTGGATGAGTCTTGAAGTAGTAGTCATGATAGACTGGGTTAAGGTAGACCAATGAAGAGGGTCCTTGAGAGCTTGCGATTTAAAAAGGAGGGGAAAGTGATACAAACGGTAATAACTGTAAAGGGAAGAGAAGATAGAGAAAGTAAAAGTTAGGTAGCGGTGGGAAAAGCTGTCCTGAAGAGATGAATTTTCATTGATCCAAAGGCAGACAGCATAGGAGATAGCTGGACAGATTGGGGCAAGAAGCTCCAAAGGATAGGATAGGCTCTGGAGAAGTCCTGAATAGAGATGGGCCGAACAACCCCCCGGTTCGGTTTGCGCAAGGACTCTCAAACATCACAAACGTTCTGACCCAAACCGCAAACCCCATTAAAGTCCCCATTTTGAAGGCTTATATGCAAGTTATTGGCCATAAAAAGGGTATGGGGGCCCGGGTACTGCCCTAGGGGACATGTATCAATGCAAACATTTTTTTTAAAAAAAAGATTGTTTTTACAGGAGCAGTGATTTTAATGATGCTTAAAGTGAAACAAAAAAAGAAAAATTATTTTAAATAAATATAGTGTCTGGCGAGTCCCCTTAGTCTGCCTCTAAAGTTGTGCATCTGTACAGTGTATAGAACCTGCTGCAGCAACACTAACATATAAAGAAAAAAAATTACATTTAAATTGCCGGCAATACAATACAATTGCTGGCAATACAAAAATGTAAAAAAAAAAAACAAAAAACAGCATGGGGGTTCCCACCCAATCCATACCAGACCCTTTGGGTCTGGTATGGATTTTAAGGGGAACCCTATGCCAAAATTAAAAAAAAAAATGGCGTGGGATCCCCCAAAGTACTTCCCAGACACTTATCCAAGTACGCAGCCTGGCAGGTCAGGAAAGGGGGGGGACAAGCGAGTGCCCCCCCTTTTGAACCATATCAGGCCACATGCCCTCTACATGGGGGGTGCTTTGGGGTGGGGGGGCTCACCCTTTCTTGCGCTGTATAACCCTATCTGTGAGGCTGCGCTATATACCATGATCTGTGAGGCTGCGCTATATACCATGATCTTTGAGGCTGCGTTATATACCATGATCTGTGAGGCTGCGCTATATACCATGATCTGTGAGGCTGCACTATATACCATGATCTGTGAAGCTGCGCTATATACTATGATATGTGAGGCTGCGCTATATACCATGATCTGTGAGGCTGCGCTATATACCATGATCGGTGAGGCTGCGCTGTATAACCTGATCTGTGAGGCTGCGCTATATACCATGATCTGTGAGGCTGCGTTATATACCATGATCTGTGAGGCTGCGCTATATACCATGATCTGTGAGGCTGCGCTATATACCATGATCTGTGAGGCTGCGCTATATACCATGATCTGTGAGGCTGCGCTATATACCATGATCTGTGAGGCTGCGCTATATACCATGATCTGTGAGGCTGCGCTATATACCATGATCTGTGAGGCTGCGCTATACCATGATCTGTGAGGCTGCGTTATAGACCATGATCTGTGAGGCTGCGCTATATACCATGATCTGTGAGGCTGGGCTACATACCATGATCTGTGAGGCTGTGCTATATACCATGATCTGTGAGGCTGTGCTATATACCATGATCGGTGAGGCTGCGCTATATACTATGATATGTGAGGTTGCGCTATATACCATGATCGGTGAGGCTGCGCTATATACCATGATCGGTGAGGCTGCGCTATATACCATGATCTGTGAGGCTGCACTATATACCATGATCGGTGAGACTGCGCTATATACCATGATCTGTAAGGTTGCGCTTTATACCATGATATGTGAGCCTGCACTATATACCATGATCTGTGAGGCTGCACTATATACCATGATCTGTGAGCCTGCACTATATACCATGATCTGTGAGGCTGCACTATATACCATGATCGGTGAGACTGCGCTATATACCATGATCTGTAAGGTTGCGCTTTATACCATGATATGTGAGGCTGCACTATATACCATGATCTGTGAGGCTGCACTATATACCATGATCGGTGAGGCTGCGCTATATACCATGATCTGTAAGGCTGCGCTATATATCATGATCTGTGAGGCTGCGCTATATACCATGATCTGTGAGGCTGCGCTATATACAATGATCTGTGAGGCTGCACTATATACCATGATATGCAAGGCTACTCTATATACCATGATCTGTGAGGCTGCACTATATACCATGATCTGTGAGGCTGCCCTATATACCATGATATGCAAGGCTACTCTATATACCATGATCTGTGAGGCTGCTCTATATACCATGATCTGTGAGGCTGCGCTATATACTATGATATGTGAGGTTGCGCTATATACTATGATATGTGAGGATGCGCTATATACCATGATCTGTGAAGCTGCGCTATATACCATGATCTGTGAGGCTACGCTATATACCATGATCTGTGAGGCTACGCTATATACCATGATCTGTGAGGCTATGCTATATACTATGATCTGTGAGGCTGCGCTATATACCATGATCTGTGAGGCTACGCTATATACCATGATCGGTGAGGGTGCGCTATATACCATGATCGGTGAGGGTGCGCTATATACCATGATCTGTGAGGCTGCGCTTTATACCATGATATGTGAGGCTGAGCTATTAAATCTGTCCTGTGATGCTGAGCTGTATACTCTGTCCTTTGATTCTGGGGCTGTATACTCTGTCCTGTGATGCTGAGCTGTATACTCTGTCCTGTGATGCTGGGACTGTATACTCTGTCCTGTGATGCTGAGCTATATACTCTGTCCTGTGATTCTGGGACTGTATACTCTGTCCTGTGATACTGAGCTGTATACTCCTGACACCACAGGTGGAAGCAAGTGGAATACAGGGGATGGAGTGGGTGGATTCTACAAGGGGTGGGGCTTATGAGAAGTGGGAGGGGTCAAAAAAAGAAGATGGGGGTCTGGCGCCCCCGATCCTAAAACTTCACCAGCCGCTATTGGTGGCAAAGCAAAAGTGTCCTTAAGAACTTACAACCAATAAGGGAGGGGCACGTGATACAAAAGATAATCCTGTGAGGGCATGAAGAAAATGAAAGTTTGTTTGTTTGGTAGAGGCAGGATAGGTTTCCTGAAGAGAAGAGTCTTAGGGATCTTATGAAGCCAGACAGCTTGGAGGTGAGCATGGGAGGAGGTGATGAGGGGCTATAGAGCAGGAGGTCTTTGGAGAAGCAAAAAGGATGGTTTGGTTGGTATTTTGAGACAATGGTGGTGATCAGTGGTGGCCCCTCCATAGAGGGTGCATGGGCGCAGCCTCCCCTATCCATGCGTCCGGCCCCCTGATCTACAGATCAGTGGCGCCGGACTATGGATTCCAATGTGGCGGCGTGTTTTTTTGACGCACCTGATTAGAGCCAGAAGCTCTAATAGACTTCAAATATGGGTGTGCACGAAGCCGCCACTGGTGGTGATGTAGCTCGGGGCAGAATTGTTGATGGCTTTGTATGTTGTTCTTGGTATTTTGAATTTAGGGATTGGCAGTGTGGTGGTGGACAAGGTTGGTGAGGTTGATGAGTCTGGCAGAAGCATGCATGATAGACTGACGAGGGGATAGGCTCTGGTAGGTCAATGAGGTGGGAGTCCAATGATTTGACATGCGATGTTGATGGAGGGTCTGTTTATTGCATTGCAAACAGGGCATAGATCTAGAAGATCACTATTCACAACATTAGTGTAAAAAGAAAAAAAAATCTTCTCCGACACCCTCCATCGTATATTCAGATTTAAATTGGTTGATGTCACATACATGACAAGTTTATCTTAAGATACATTAAAGTGAAACATATCAGGTTCGAAATCCCTATTGTAGGTCTTCATCTCAGGCTGTAGAAGAAAGCTCTCTTTCTCTTCAGAAAAATGGCGTGTCCTTTAAATCTTTCATATATTCCTAAAATGAGTGAGTTCTCCTTATTGTGAACTAACATACATCTCAAGGTTAATTCATAAGAGGACGCTGTAGGAGAAGATGCTTTAAGTTCCTTTTAGTCAATTTCTCTTGACGGAAATTACGGCTGCTGCTGCTTCTCATTTGCGCCGAGTACTTGTTAGGAAGAAGATGAAAAATGAAAAGAGGAATCTGAGGTTGTAGTTTAACCACCTATGAGATTCAGGGATGGCAAATTATGTTAGAGTAAGTAGTCCTTCCCAGACAAAACACCCGGGCCATAACTCCGCAGCCGGGAAAATGGCAGAGAACCTCATATTTCAGTCCGGTGTATCCCTTATTAACGCCAGAAGATAAATAGAGAAGACAGACAGATCCCGCTAAATATATCGCAATGTCTGGAGACCGCATAGAAACTCAGTTAACAGTTGTTCTAATTTGTACAAACCACAGGGAGACCCGCTACTCGGTGAACGAGGCGCAAAACTCACACTACTGATCGGGAATAATTACTTTATAACTCATTTAACTGATGAACATCTGTGAGTCTCTTCCACTTCTCCTTCCCCTTCCTCCCTCTCCTCCTTTTCTTTCCCTGTCAATTTCATGTTATCTCCCCTCATTTATTTTTTCCTTTATTCCTCCCTCACTCTCTTACCTCCTCTTTTTACCTTCCCTCCTTCTTACCTTCCCTCATTCTTTCCTCCCAACTTTCCTTCTTTCCTTCCTTCACTCCCTCCTACTTAATCCTTTTTTTCCTTCCATCCCTTCTTCCCATCCATCCATCCATCCATCCACCCATCCATCCATCCATCCTTCATTCCTTCCCTCCTTCTCTCCTCCCAACTTCCATTTTTTCCTTCTTTCATTTCTTCCTTCCTTAATCCTTCTTTTTCTTCTATCCCTTCTTCCCTTCTTTCCTTCCTTCGTTAATCCTTTTTTTCCTTCCATCCCTTCTTCCCATCCATCCATCTTTCCTTCCTTCCTTCCTTAATCCTTTTTTTCCTTCCAATCCTTCTTCCCTTCCTTCCTTCCTTTCTTCCTTCCTTAATCCTTCCTTCCTTCCTTCCTTCCTTCGTCCTTTTTTCCTTCCATCCCTCCTTCCATTCCTTCCTTCCTTCCTTTCTTCCTTCCTTAATCCTTTTTTTTACTTCAATCCCTTCTTCCCATCCTTCCTTCCTTAATTCCTTCCTCAATCCTTTTTTTCCTTCCTTCCTTCCTTCCTTCCTTCCTTCCTTCCTTCCTTCCTTCCTTCCTTCCTTCCTTCCTTCCTTCCTTCCTTCCTTCCCATCCTTCCTTTCTTCCTTAATTTCTTCCTTCCTTGATCCTTTTTTTCCTTCCATCCCTTCTTCCCTTCCTTCCTTCATTTCTTCCTTCCTTAATCGTTTTTTTCCTTCCATTCCTTCTTTCCATCCATCCATCCATCCATCCATCCATCCTTCCTTCCTTTCTTCCTTCCTTAATGCTTTTTTTCCTTCCATCCCTCCTTCCCATCCTTCCGTCCTTCCTTCCTTAATCCTTTTTTTCCTTCCATCCCCCCTTCCCATCCTTCCTTCCTTCCTTAATCCTTTTTTTCCTTCCATCCCTCCTTCTCTTCCTTCCTTCCTTCCTTCCTTCCTTCCTTCCTTCCTTCCTTCCTTCATTTCTTCCTTCTTTAATCCTTTTTTTCCTTCCATCCCTTCTTCCCTTCCTTCCTTCCTTCCTTCCTTCCTTAATCATTTTTTTCCTTCCATTCCTTCTTCCCTTCCTTCCTTCCTTCCTTCCTTCCTTCCTTCCTTCCTTCCTTCCTTCCTTCCTTCCTTCCTTCCTTCCTTCCTTCCTTCCTTCCTTCCTTCCTTCCTTCCTTCCTTCCTCCCTCCCTTCCTTCGTCCTTTTTTCCTTCCATCCCTCTTTCTCATCCTTCCTTCCTTAATCCTTTTTTTCCCTTCTATCCCACCTTCCCTTCCTTCCTTTCTTCTTTCTCTCCCACCTACCTCCCTCATTTTCTCCCTTTCTATCCCAGCAATGTCACTGGATATGGATAGGTTCTACCAGGGGCTGCAGTTACCCCCTCCCCCCACCCAGGTGGTCGGTCAGTAGGTCAGTCGGTCTCAGGGCCCAACTGAGTAGACTCTGCAGTCCAAGCCCACCATTTTTTGAAGCCAATTAGAGCCTCGGGCTCTAATCACGTCTGGCACCCTGCATGTTGATTAGGGGCCGGGCGCATGGATTAAGGGGCCGCACCACTGCGCCCCGTATGGATGGGCCACCACTGGTTTCTACTATTAGTGATGGTCACTGGTCTCTTCCTTCCTTCCTCCCAGCTTTCTATTCCTTCCTTCCTTCATCCCATCCAACATCCCTCACTTCATTTCTTTCTTCTGATTTCCTTCCCTTCTTCCTTCCGCCTTTCCTTCCTTTGAATGTATGGCCTTATCATAATGTCCTAATGAATATACAGTGTGCAGCAATGTCACAGTCTCCAGTAAATGAATAGGCTCCATTCTCAGTGATGTCACCAGTATCTAGTGAATGGATAGGCTGCATTCTCAGTGATGTCACCGGTCTCTAGTGATTGGCTGCATTCTCAGTGATGTCATCGCTCTCTAGTGAATGAATTGGCTGCATTCTCAGTGATGTCACCGCTCTCTAGTGATTGGATAGGCTGCATTCTCAGTGATGTCACCGCTCTCTAGTGAATGGATAGGCTGCATTCTCAGTGATGTCATCGCTCTCTAGTGATTGGATAGGCTGCATTCTCAGTGATGTCACTGATCTCTAGTGAATGGATAGGCTGTATTCTCAGTGATGTCACCGCTCTCTAGTGAATGAATTGGCTGCATTCTCAGTGATGTCACCGCTCTCTAGTGATTGGATAGGCTGCATTCTCAGTGATGTCATCGCTCTCTAGTGAATGGATAGGCTGCATTCTCAGTGATGTCACCGGTCTCTAGTGATTGGCTGCATTCTCAGTGATGTTACCAGTCTCTAGTGATTGGATAGGCTGCATTCTCAGTGATGTCACCACTCTCTAGTGATTGGATAGGCTGCATTCTCAGTGATGTCACCACTCTCTAGTGATTGGATAGGCTGCATTCTCAGTGATGTCATCGCTCTCTAGTGATTGGATAGGCTGCATTCTCAGTGATGTCACTGATCTCTAGTGAATGGATAGGCTACATTCTCAGTGATGTTACCGGTCTCTGGTGAATGGATAGGCTGCATTCTCAGTGATGTCATCGGTCTCTAGTGATTGGATAGGCTGCATTCTCAGTGATGTCACCGGTCTCTAGTTAATGGATAGGCTGTATTCTCAGTGATGTCACCACTCTCTAGTGATTGGATAGGCTGCATTCTCAGTGATGTCACCAGTTTCTAGTAAATTGATAGGCTGCATTCTTGGTTATGTCACCGCTCTCTAGTGATTGGATAGGCTGCATTCTCAGTGATGTCACCAGTCTCTAGTGAATGGATAGGCTGTATTCTCAGTGATGTCACCGGTCTCGAATGGATAGGCTGCATTCTCAGTGATGTCATCACTCTCTAGTGAATGGATAGGCTGCATTTTCAGTGATGTCACCGGTCTCTAGTGAATGGATAGGCTGCATTCTCAGTGATGTCATCACTCTCTAGTGAATGGATAGGCTGCATTCTCAGTGATGTCACCGGTCTCTAGTGAATGGATAGGCGACATTCTCAGTGATGTCACCGCTCTCTAGTGAATGGATAGGCTACATTCTCAGTGATGTCACCACTCTCTACTGAATGGATAGGCTGCATTCTCAGTGATGTCACCGCTCTCTAGTGAATGGATAGGCTACATTCTCAGTGATGTCACCACTCTCTACTGAATGGATAGGCTGCATTCTCAGTGATGTCACCGCTCTCTACTGAATGGATAGGCTGCATTCTCAGTGATGTCATCACTCTCTAGTGAATGGATAGTCTCCATTCTCAGTGATGTCACCGCTCCCTAGTAATTGGATAGGCTCCATTCTCAGTGAAGTCACCGCTCTCTAGTGATTGGATAGGCTGCATTCTCAGTGATGTCACCGGTCTCTAGTGATTGGATAGGCTGCATTCTCAGTGATGTCATCACTCTCTAGTGATTGGATAGGCTGCATTCTCAGTGATGTCACCGCTCTCTAGTGATTGGATAGGCTGCATTCTCAGTGATGTCACCGGTCTCTAGTGATTGGATAGGCTGCATTCTCAGTGATGTCATCACTCTCTAGTGAATGAATAGGCTGCATTCTCAGTGATGTCACCGCTCTCTAGTGAATGGATAGGCTGCATTCTTAGTGATGTCATTGATATCAAGCCAAGAGATTGGCTGCATCCCCATGAATGTAAAGCATCGCAGTCACTGTCCTTGGCTCCTAGTGAACAGATAGGTAGCATTCCCAGGATCGGAATGCCTCTCATGCGACATAATTGATATCTAGTCGTTGAACGGCCGGTCTCATTAAATGACTGCCTATGATATCACCGGTCTGTAGTGAACGAAAGGGTTGCGCTCTCAGGAATAATCGATGAACTTTTACATAGCGCCGTCTTCCCATACCGCAGGTTCAGTGAACTTCAGAGAAACCAAAAAATTGCAATCACTCTTTAAAAAGTTAAAAAGGAAAAAAAAAAAGTCAAATATCAAAGACGGCGGAGGTTGAAATCCTCCGGAATAATGGTGCTGAAGGTCAGACAGAACTACACAGACTTGGCTGTACTTTCCAAGAATATCACGGCAAAGTAAAAAAAAAAAAGGGAAGACTTCTATGGCACAAAGGAGGAACGGTCTTTTCATCTAAAGGTCTGCAATTTTAATGCAGGTGATGGAATGATGGACTTGGAGGTCTCCGCCTGCCCTCGTATTGTCTGAGCCCGCCGCGCTGGACTGTAAATTCTACCTGCACACACGCTTCATTTATCCACGGCCTCTAATGAACCTGAAACCTTGATTGGAGGAAAGTGTTCAAGCGTGACCTAGTCGTGTTGCTTGGCCTGCAATCTGCCTTCTTGATCACTGCAAAGGGCCAGCACTGCAGTTTGGCGTCCCGTTGTCTTCCACAAGGTGGCAGCATTGCTGTTTCCTCCGGACGGCGGGGAATGGTGCATTTAAAGCGTGTATTTGTTGTGCATTGCTGCATGAACATGCACAGTAAGTGACAAGCACTTAGGGCGGCAGTCTGCAATCATTCATCATGGAATATGCTGGATGTTTTGTGATCTGCATTGCTTAAGAGGGCACAACATCCACAGACTCACCTGTGACACTCCCCGCTCGATACATTCAATCCAGGGTGTTGTTTCATAGGAATGGAAAGGCTATGTTGTGTTTTAAGACTTAAAGGGGTTGTAAAGGTTCGTTTTTTTTTTCTTTTTACATAACAAACATGGTATACTTACCTCCTCTGTGCAAGGGTTTTGCACAGAGGGGCCCCAATCCCCCTCTTCTGGGGTCCCCCAGTGACGCTCCCGGCTCCTCCTCTTCTTGAGTGCCCCCTAGGGGGAATGCGGGTCTCCGGGGGGGGGCACTCAAGAAGAGGAGGAGCCAGGAACGTCCTCCCGAGTCCTGCTGCTGCGTCCATTGATACAGACAGCTGGACTCAGCCCCGCCCCCGGCTCCCGGTGATGTCACCGCTCTCTAGTGAATGGATAGGCTGCATTCTCAGTGATGTCACCGCTCTCTAGTGAATGAATTGGCTGCATTCTCAGTGATGTCACCGCTCTCTAGTGAATGGATAGGCTGCATTCTCAGTGATGTCAGCGCTCTCTAGTGATTGGATAGGCTGCATTCTCAGTGATGTCACCGCTCTCTAGTGAATGGATAGGCTGCGTTCTCAGTGATGTCACCGCTCTCTAGTGAATGGATAGGGTGCCATTGGCTGCCGCTGCTATCAATCCAGCCAATGAGGACAACGAGACAGCGACTGGAGCTGCTATGCTCGTTCCCGTCGCTGGAACGATCGGGTTCAGGTAAGTAACAGGGGGGCTCTAGGGGGCAGCTGCACTACAAAATACTACATAGAAGGCATTAAAGTGAAAAACCTTCGAGGGTTTACAACCCCTTTAATAATCTGGTATGTGGTCATAAAAATGGACAATCCAAATAAATCTAAATAAACACATCTCACTGCACACTGTGATCTTCTCACAACATACACTACAAGCTGCAGCCAGTCATTCTTTTTCATGGTTGAGGGATGTCTAGCATTGCTGGATCTAGGGGGGTGCTGGGGTAGGCTATACCCCCCCTCCAAGTTTTTAGTAGTGTCCCACCAAAAGCCTAAGCTCTACCTTGCTGAACCCTATGCACTGCCCCGCTTATCCCTGTTCCCCACCTTGCGGACCCCGTACACTGCCCTGCTTCCCTCTTTTCCCCAACCTGCAGACCCCGTAACCTGCCCTGCTGACCCCTGTCCCCCACCCTATGGACCCCATACACTGCCCTGCTGCCCTCTGTCCCCCACCCTGCGGACCCTGTACACCACCCTGCGAACCCTGTACACTGCCCTTCTGACCTCTGTCCTCCTCCCTACTGACAGCGTACACTGCACTGCTGACCCCTGTCCCCAACCCTGTGGACCCTGTACACTGCCCTTCTGACCCCTGTCCTCCTCCCTGCTGACCCCCTACACTGCCCTTCTAAACTCTGTACACAGCCCTTCTGACCCCTGTCCTCCTCTTTGCTGACCCCGTACACTGCTCTGCTGACCCCTGTCCCCCACCCTATGGACCCCATACACTGCCCTGCTGCCCTCTGTCCCCCACCCTGCGGACCCTGTACACCACCCTGCGAACCCTGTACACTGCCCTTCTGACCTCTGTCCTCCTCCCTACTGACAGCGTACACTGCACTGCTGACCCCTGTCCCCAACCCTGTGGACCCTGTACACTGCCCTTCTGAACCCCCTGTACACTGCCCTTCTGACCTCTGTCCTCCACCCTGCTGACCCCCTACACTGTCCTTCTGAACTCTGTACACTGCCCTTCTAAACTCTGTACACTGCCCTTCTTACCCCTGTACACTGCCCTTCTGACCCCTGTCCTCCTCTCTGCTGACCCCCTACACTGCCCTTCTAAACTCTGTTCACAGCCCTTCTGACCCCTGTCCTCCTCTTTGCTGACCCCGTACACTGCCCTGCTTCCCTCTTTCCCCCAACCTGCGGACCCCCTACACTGCCCTGCTGACCCCTGTCCCCCACCCTATGGACCCCATACATTGCCCTGCTGCCCTCTGTCCCCCATCCTGCGGACCCTATACACTGCCCTTCTGAACCCTGTACACTGCCCTTTTGACCCATGTCCTCCTCCCTGCTGACCCCCTACACTGCCCTGTGGATCGCTGCACACCACCCTGCAAACCCTGTACACTGCCCTTCTGACCTCTGTCCTCCTCCCTACTGACAGTGTACACTGCCCTTCTGATCCCTGTACACTGCCCTTCTGACCTCTGTCCTCCACCCTGCTGACCCCCTACACTGTCCTTCTGAACTCTGTACACTGCCCTTCTAAACTCTGTACACTGCCCTTCTTACCCCTGTACACTGCCCTTCTGACCCCTGTTCTCCTCCCTGCTGACCCCCTACACTGCCCTTCTAAACTCTGTACACAGCCCTTCTGACCCCTGTCCTCCTCTTTGCTGACCCCGTACACTGCCCTGCTGGCCCCTGTCCACTTCCCTGTTGACCCCTGTATTCTGCCCTGTGGACCCTATACATTGACCTGCTGACCCCTGTCCCCCACCATGTTGACCCCTGTCTTCTGCCCTGTGGACCTCTGTACATTGCTCGGCTGACCCCTGGACCCCATATACTACCCTGCTGACCCCTGCCCCCACCTAGCTTCCCTCTGTCCCCCACCTTGTGGACCCCGTACACTGCCCTGCTGACCCCTGCCCCCAACCTGGTGCCCTCTTTCCCCCACCTTGTGGAACCCGTATACCACCGTGCTGACCCCTGCCCCCACCCTGCTGTCCTCTGGCCCCCACCCACCTACACTGCCCTGCTGACCCCTGTCCTCCATCCTACAAAGGAATGGCCTCTGTACACAGCCCTACAAACTGCTGACTTCCCATCCTCTCCCCCCTGACATTTTTGACTGCACCCCTACATTATACAGGCTAGATCTGGCCCTAATGTCCAACATCATCTAGTCCTTTCCTCTTCAGCCTTACTGTCCCTTTCATTTATTGCATTTCAGTTCTTTATTTCAGTCATGGAGGCTCAGCATCACATGTGACAGTTGTCCAAGGTAGTCTACATGCAAATTAACTCTTCCTATGAATGCCCACTCCTTCAGACTTACATCCACCTACATCCATGGTGGGAACGGCTGGATCCGGAGGCTGGGCCAGCTTCTGGTCAGACATGTGGGTGGATCCCAACATATATTGTCGGGATCCCCGCAGAACCTGGACATATGGCTTTGGCCATACTTATCCTTTAAACTTCAGTTTTATGAGTAGGCTTTTACAGTCTGAACTGAGGGATGATAACAGAGGGAGGAAGGAGGGGAAAAGAAGGAAGGAAGAGAGAAATGGGAGA